>JARFJB010001574.1:575000-1175000 GCA_036346205.1 Vesta saturnalis
GAAGACGCTTTAAATTATGTTTTAAAAAATTCTGATCAGTTGATTTCCTAAAGTTATGACAGAGCAAGTGTCTTAAATGGCGCACATGGTGGTGTACAAAAACTTATTAAAGATAAATTTAAATATGTCCATTATGTTCATTGTTATGCGCATCAATTGAATTTAATATGTCTCAGGGAACAAGCATAAATACAAATGTTGGTATATTTTTTTCCGATTTGAGTGATATTACCAATTATTTTTCAAATTCTCCACGAAGAGTTGCCATATTAAATGAAGTTGTTGGAAATAGGGTTTCTAGAGCATTTATTACAAGGTGGAACTTTAAAATTAGAACCGTTAACATTGTATATCAAAACAGAGAAGCACTTATAGAGTGTATGGAAAAAAATACAATCCACATCCAGACAATCTCATGCCATCTGAAAGGCTGGTGCACTTTTAAGGTTATTGCATGACCTTAAATTTGCTTTTTGGTTGAGTGTTTCATCGTGTAATGCGTCACGTTGATATTTTATATTCCCAGATGCAAAAAGGCTACTGATTCCGTTACAATAAAACGACGCATTACTGAGTTTGAAATAAAAATTCAAAAAGAAAGAGATAACATACATACTATTAGAGAAACCGAGTTAGCAGATATTGATGAAAGTCAAGCTAGGAAAAGAAGGGTCTAGCGTTCCCTAGGTACCCTATCTTGAAAAGTGCAATTTAAACTTATTTGCAAAAATGCAAATTGCAGAACAAAACAATCGCTAAGTCATTTACCTTGTCTTTACTGACAATAATGCTACTATTACTCAAATTAATTGCTTGTCTGACATTGACTTTCCTGGCAATAATTAAAACAGTAGAATTTATTTGTATTTAAGTCTGATATTTAATTACTCGCATACCTCAAATCTGATGGAAAGAATTGGCCGTCTAGGCTTGATGAGGTTAAGTGTTGCGTCATGTGGGACAGGTACACAATGAAACTACTCAATTTAAAATTAATGAACTTTGCACAATGATGGTTCAACCTGTTGATGTACTACTGTGGGAAAGAACCACTAAATAAACCCACTTTATTCATAAACAAGTAATTGCACAAGTACATTAATAAATCAAATAACAAAAAAAAAACAATAAAAGTGTTAAATATACAATAAAACACTATTAAATCGACGTACAAAATTATACATTAAGAAAAAAAACATGTAATTACACCCACAATTGTGTCATAAATAAATCAGAATATAAATTGTAATACCGAACACGTGGCCCTCTAAAACCAATCATACCGGTCTTTAAGTAAATAAACAAATAAAACAATAAGGCAAAGTACGGTACATATAAAATACAATAACAGTAAAATTGTGCAGGTGATAATAAGGTAAAGGCAAGGACAAAAGAAAATAGACAAGGAATTTACTCGTACACAATTGTTTAGTGACTAATAAAGCACAAAATACACACGTAAAATTACAACAAATTACATATAAAGATAAATTAGTGCGCATGTAAACAATTCTACTTAAACAAACTGACACAAAAAAGTCATTAAAACAAAACCTTGCAATGGTAAGTTGTAAATAAATGATAACATCGTGACCGATATGCAAGTTTAAGTGCGTTAGAAAAATACAGCGTCTCTTTTATCAGGTTACACATTCACCTATATAACGATAAAAACAGTAAAAATAAAATTTAATGATCATCTGGACCCGGTAGTATGTAAACACTCGGCAATTGCCTGTTTACAATTATAACCAAGCTTTTCCTGTACCCGTTCGTCCACGCCCATCTCTACACATATATAAATATAACCAACAAGCAACAATGCTAATTCACCCAAATACATGAGTGAGGGAGCCCTGTACTGTTTTTTATTTTAGCAGATTTCTGCTTACTGAGCCCGCGTGCGAATGGGTTACCTTTGCAAGGCCATGTTTGCTTTTTAATGCTTTACGTAGGCTTGTAGAATTGTTTGCTGCGGGCTTTAATTACATTAAAAATACCTACTTATACTTGAATATATTCCCTTTAGTTAAACACTTTACCACTAACACGACGAGTAAAGATACGCGCTTGAAAACTCGGCGCAGCGGCGATTAGTTATAGATTAATATTTGGAAAAATTTACATTAAAACATACACTAAAAGAAAAGAACGAATTAGCGTTTCTAATTTTCTCAAATGTGCAGGACAAAAATATTTATAGCCGGAACGGTGTACAATGGGATCCAGCTCAATCAAAACTTTAAACACAACTGCCTTTCCCTCCGATTTCAAATTAACTATATTCACCCCCGAAAATCAAACCCCTTCTTTCAAAAGTAATAAAAAAACAAGTAACATTACGTTGGAACAGTTTCATATTAATTATTGAACATCTTAATTTTAAAAATGTGCATTCGTCCGTAACAAACCCTACATTTCGGTCTCGAGTTTCAAAGTACCCAAAAAAGACCTCCCTTGATCTGTGATATACTCCGATGTAATTAATTATTAAATCAGTGATTCGTGACACTCCAGTAAAGGCGGACACCTCTTAGCGAAATATTAGTTACATACATTCCCACATGTCTTACATAAAAATGGCAAATTACAACGTATTATCAAGATATTAAAAATCCACTAATTATCTTTTCTATCGCGGTAACAATGGCGATTTGTCAAACGTTTATTACAAGAATAAAATTTTCGCGGTCCGCTACCTACAAGGAAGACAGATGACACAAATTCTTCTGTTTCCACGACTGTGTAAGCTAAGAAAGTATGTGACACCATAATTGCAGAAATAAAAAGAAGGTTTTCGTTTACAGGCCATTTGTAAGTGGCACACTTATTTTCGGTGGAAAATTTTGAAACATATTCATCAGATTTTCCTATGCTACATTTAAATTCGGCAATTCGAAATTTTCCATTTTTAGTTAAAAACAAATTAAAGACAGAATTAAAAATAATATACAGAAGAACAGATTTTAGAGAAGTTTCCGGAGCAGTCCATTGAAAATAATTCGAGGTTTCTCAGAAAAATTTTCAGTGCTACAAGCAATTGTTACGATGCTCATGACAACCACGGAAGCGGAGCGTTGTTTCTCCACAATAAAGCGAATAAAAACTTTCTTTAGAAGTACAATAGGCCAGGATAGACTAACTGTCCTCGTAATGTTATCTATTGAGAAACAGGTGATTCAAGAAATTCCAAATTTTAATGAACTGGCATTGAAGAAGTTATCTCAAAAAAGGATAGACGACTTCATTTTCAATACAAAACGTGTTTGTGAAATATAAAAACAATTGTATGGCGAGACCGAGGTACTCAGCGAGGTAAGTTACTTAATTTCTAATTTCTTAATAAATATCTTTAATTTTTACGATCTTATAGTCCAAAATAATACTCTTTGGGCGTGGCTCCAAAAAAATGTTTCGCCTCCGGCGGCATCCCCAAATTGTTACACCAGTCGCCACCACTGACTGTCCTCACATTGAACTTGATCACTCGCAAGATCTTTTTGCACCCATGGCCAAGCCGTGGGCAACGGGTGTCCAGTTTTTACGTATAGGCCATTAACAAATTGATGACTGACAGTACAGCATCCTGTCCAGCTCGGATTCGTAGGAGAGTGCGAGGGATCTCGCCCTTCTTCAAGTCTCATACTAGCGTGTACATACAGGTCTCTTAGATAACCATCGTCATCTCTAATTGGTACGTGACCTAGATTACCTCGGGATATCACGATTGCACGCGTTTCCTATAGAGGTATTTTTTAATTGTAGCGAAGTCAAATATGATTTGCTCTTATCTCCGTTCATAAACGTGAGTTTACTTTCATCCTTAACAACTAATAAACGTGGTTGTTTTGTAAATGGTTGATCGATTAATACTTGCATCTCCTGAGCGTAGTAGTTTTCACATTTGTATCTACGTGAACTACCCCCAGAATGAAATTGGTTCTGTCTATAGGGACGATATTTCCATGGCCAAACCCACGAGTATAGGTGACGACCTTGTTATTCACATAAGTTTTAAAACCTTGGTTTCTGGCTTGTGTATAGTATTACCTGACCTGCCCATGTCTACAAATGCTCGTACTGGAATCATCGGAATCATCCATACTTTATACTATCTACTGTCACTTCAAAAAGGGTAGAGTCATTCACATACACACCCAGTCAACCATTGATAATAACTCTTAGTAAAGTAGGACGTAAATAGTATCCCACTTCTGATATGTAAGAACCTCCCTAGTTTTGATATGTAAGAGAAAGGAGGATTTTACCTAATACACATCACAGTTTAATAAATCGAATATACTACGGTTGTTCAACTGAAACCCATCTTTGGTCTATAAAAATATATTCGGAAATAAATTTACAAATAAACACCCCTACAATTAAGGCACATGTACTGCTAAACTAACCGATTTATACCTTGCCCGTAAAATTCTCGTAGCTGCTGGTTAAAGAATACCTTGATGGCGTTTTGTATTTCACCGTCCGATTCAAAGCGTCTACCTCTCAATACCTTTTTCAGTGGGCCAAAGATATGGAAATCGCAAGGTTATAAATTTGGGCTGTAAGGTGGATGTTCTAAAACTCCCCCTTTTTTCTTTGCAAATTTTCTTTCTCTACGTTTAAGACATGAGGCCGCCGCGCGTTGTCGTGAAAAAAAATGACACCATTGGAAAGTTTTCCTGAACGTTTTCATCTTATTGGTTAAAGCTTATTCAGAGTTTGGTTGTATAGATTTACATTAATATTCACTTTGTGTTCTTTAAATTCTATCAGCAATGATCCTTTGTTGTCAAAAAACAAATGTTAGCATCGCCTTGCCTGTGGAAGGTTGTGCCTTATACTTTTTTGGTGGTGGTGACTTTGAATGTTTCCATAGCATCGATCACAATTTATTGTTCGAAATAGTGGCACCTTTTCGTCACCAGTAACTATTGATAGAATTGCCATTTTAGTTGTACTCCGTAAGGTGTTGCTGAAACATTTTTGATCCTCAGGCAAAAGACGAGGAACCCATTGCGCACAAACTTTTTCCGTAACGCAGTTTCTGTACGATATTATGGAGGGATCCTACACTCACATCAATATGTTGTGATATCGCTCTGATTGAAATTCGACGATTTTCTCTTAATCAAACCGTCCAAACGTGCTATTTTCGGTATCTGTTGATGCAGTACACAATGCACCTGGTGTCGGTGTGTCTTTTGTTCTTTCTTTACCATTTCTAAATTTTCGGCACCATTCCTTTACAGTTGGATAGGCAAAAGATGCTTCTTCATAAACTGTTCGTAATCGGAAATGGATTTGCGTTGGTTGCAAACCCTCAGCACACAAAAGTTGAATGACCTCACTTTGATCAAACTTCAAGGGATTTTTTAAATGCCATTTCAAAGCTGCAATATTTAAACTGACTATGAAATATAAATATAAACAGACTGATTTTTGTGACAGTTACAAACATTACTGACGGTACAAACGTCAACTGGGCGACTACATTTTTTTCCAAGGCTAATTTGACCAAAGATGGCATAACTTTTATTATTACTCACCAAGCTTAATCTGGTTTGATAGAGCCTCCGACAGGTTTTTTAGGGTCTGCAGGAGTCTAACGTCACACCGCAGCAATAAGCTCTAAATCCGAATACGCAAGTCCAATGAATTAATGTAAGACTTCTAACGTTGGGGAAACACCCAGATTACGTAATTCTCGTGCATAACACGATGGGTGCCCAATGCTCTCCTACACAGACCGACCACGTATCCTCCTGTGCATCAACCACCATCCTCAAAGATACGTACCTCCACGAGATACACGAGGCCTTCTAACGTTGGTCTTGCTGTAATCATATCTAATAGTTACCAGCAGTATTTAAACTACCCATACGAAGGCACATTAATTACCAGACAACTTCCCATCGAGCTCATCAATTAATCATAGATACAAAACCACGTTAACATACCACTAATGGAAGGTACAGCATATCCTGTAATCATATATCACATCGCTAAATAGCGACAACCAATTTTATTTTAGTAAAGCATGGCTAGATCTGTAATAAATTAAATACTATTAAACTGTCTTGAATATGATACTTCAGAACACCCTCTAACGTCTTCATATTTCATAAATTTATTTTGACATCTCCATCAATTCGTAAACTATTACCATTTACTAAGGACGATAACTGTAATTGTTATTGAAACGTTTAACTTTATATAAAAAATACACGATTTAGTACCCACAAGATAAGTATTTTAATTAGTTTTATTAGCTCGCAGAGTTATTGAAATTAGTGTTGATATTAGTGATTGATCACATTTGTATACCTTTTATAAAAAACTACCTCTTTGTAAAAGTCAAAAATTGAACAATGCCACATATATTTTAACTTTTAAGGAAATATAATTAGTGCTCGTTGTTATTTTGTGCTTGTAATTAGTGAGATAATGAGTTTGTGGAAATAATTTCACTGTTATTTTGTGATTATCGTATGCGATACTATACTATATTGGAGTTTTTTTGTAGAAAAAAAAAAATCGAATAACGGCACAAATTTTATAGAAATAATAGTGTTACCATTAGTGCTTGATTATATTTTTTTATGAACATTTTGAAAAGTCATTGTGAAAGCCAAACACTAGTAACAATACTGTAGATTTTACTGAAACAAAATTAATTCTACCATTAGTGCTTTATTCTCGTGTACTTATACTTATAAGACTAATTTTAAGTTATTTATTTATATAATAAATCAATGGACAGTATGAACATTATAAACACAACAGTATTGCGGAATTTATTAAAATAAAATTAGTGCTTGACGAAATTTTACTAGAGCTATCTCACTGGTGTACGGTTTAGTGAAATCTTAATGCTCGTTATTATTTTTCTGAATAATTATTTATGATATTTATTTGACATTCTACAAATTGCATGTGAATAACATAAGTGTAGATTACTGAAGGCAAATTAGTGCTTCGACTACTGTCTGATGTTATTTTTGTGCATTTAACTGCTATATATTATTTTATACTTGCTTGCTTTATAGTGCTTTTGTAAAAGTGTGCTATACTAGATTTTATAAAAGCCAGCAAGTGTCCATTTTATTGAAGTAAAATTAGTGTTGCCGTTAGTGCTAAATAAAAGTTTTGTGCTTACAGGGTTTTAGTAAATGTTTATTTAGGAAATTTATTTGGGATTCTGAAATTTAAATATGAGTTGATCTTACCGAAGGAACATTGTGCTATCACAAGCACTCTTGATGTTAATTTTGTACCTATAATACTAATCAATTAGTGGAAAATGACAGATATGAGAAACTATGTTTATAGAGGTCCTTGTAAATGTACTGAATTGATAATATCACTATATATTATATTAAGATAAAATTAGCGCTCAATATTTTGTATTTGCTGTATGAAGGATTTTATGAAAGTTAAAAGTGTGACCAGCAGAATCATTTTTATTGTAGTAAAATTGGGATTACGATTAGTGCTCGATGTAATCGTACTTATGAATATTTATTCGGAAAATTTTTTAACATTATGAAATTCAAATATGAATAACAGCAGCGTGATTTTGCCGAAGGAAAGTTAGTGCCTTCGTTAGTGCTTGATCTTAACTAGTAAATTTGTGGAAAATAATGTTTGAGAACCAATTCAGTATTAGTATTGCAAAGGTCAAAAATTTAACAGTATCAATAAATATACTTTATTGCAGTGCTATTAGTGCCCGATATTATTTTGTACTTGTAAGTGAATTTGTTAGAAATTATGTAACACTAGATCGTTTCAGTTAGAAATGTAATACAGGCATTATCGAGTTTATCGACGCAAAATTAATATTAGTAAAATTAGCATTAGTGCTCGCTGTGATTATGTACTTATTGGAGTATTTTTGTAAATATTTGCTTGGAACATTTATTTGGTACTCTGAAAGTCCAATATGACTAACTGCTGCGTGATTTTACTGAAGAACAATTAGTGCCATCACTTATACTACCGAATTTATGGAAAGTAAAATTCATGAGAAACAATGTAATAAATAGAACTCCTTGTAACAACATTACATATTGTATTGAAATAAAATTAGTGCTCGATATTATTTTGCGCTAGCAGTGTGAGTTTGGAAGAACGGCGCGGTCATAAAATTTAATTTCATCAGTAATAATTTTATACAAGTAAAGTTATTATTACGATTAGTGTTCGGTATTATTGTTACACTTACAAATAACATCCGTGTGACTTTTACTGAAGGAAAATTATTTATATCACTAGTGATTAATGTTTCTGTGTTTAACTTATAATAGAAGTGAATTTGTGAGAAAGAAATAATATGATACGGGAGCTTCTGAAAGTAATTTATTGATAGCAATATAGATTTTATTGAAATACAATTAGCGTTAATGTTCGTGTTCGATTTTATTTTGCAGTATGAACGAGTTTGTTAAAAGTTATACAATACTAGATTATGTAAATGTTCATATTCAGTATATATTTATACTAGTAAATTTAATTTGTGGCTCCATGTAATTGTTGCAGTTATACTATTATTGTTAATGTTTATTTAGGAAAGTTAGTTGGCATTATCAAAGTCGACTGCAAACAACAGATTGATTTTGTTGAATAAAATTAATACCATCACTAGCACTTAATTTTGTACTGATTATAGCAGATAATTTGTGCAAAATAATATGTATACGACAGTTGTAGTAAATACTATTAGTGCTCGATAATATTTTATACTTGTAGTGCGCGAATATTTGTTAGAAATTATGCGATTCTAGATTTTATAAAAACAAAAAATTTAATACCAACAGTATGAATTTTATTGATATAAAATTAGTGTACTGTTAGTGCTCGGCGAACTTGTTTTTTAGGGAATATTTTTCTTAATGTTTATTTGGGAAATGTATTGTGGATTCTGAAAATGGGATCCGAATAACAGCAGTGTGATTTATCAAAGTACAATTATAAATTATATAAGAAAAATTAGTGCTATCACTAAAGCTTGAGAAATTTGTTGGAAATAATGAATTTAACTTTAGCATTATTGGTTTTATTAAAATAAAACTAATATTACCATTAAAGGTAAAGATAAGAAATTTAACAGCAATAATATTTTATCGAAGTAAAATTATTGCAATTAGTGCTGTATATTACTACCATAAATGTCACAAATGTGATACTATTAAAAAATACAAATAACATCTGTGCTTTGTGGTAGGAAAGTTAGTTCTACAACTAGTGCCCGATGTTGTGTGTGTATGATGTAGTTGGACTGTGGGAAATAATGTGTATGAATCTGTGTTACTAGTTTCTTATGAAGGTATAAAATTAACGTCAGTAACTGGATCGTATTGAAGTAAAATTAGTGCTCGATATTATTTTTTACCTGCAATCTGAGTGTATTTTGTAAAAAAAGTATGCAATCTTCTCAAAATCAAAAATTCGATACGAAAAAAGCCGATTTTATTAAAGTAAGTATTGCCATTAGTGCTTGATATTGTACTTGGAGTATTTTTATAAAAATTTATTTGTGACATTAATTTGACATTCTGTAAGTCACAAATGTATACCATAAGTGTAGATTTTACCAAAGGAATATTAGTGCTATAATTAGTGCTCGATGTCATTTTTGTACTTATAATAGTTTTAGATGTATCGGAAATAGTATTAAAGTAAAATTAGTGTTGCTATTAGTGCTCTATATTGTAGCTATTATAGGAGTAGTTTTATGAATATTTATGTGTGTAAAGGTTACATATGAATAACATGAGTGTGGATTTTACTAACAGAAACTTTATGCTACAACTAGCAGATGTACTAAATTTTATAAATTTAAAAAATTTTGTACCGGTAATGTCGATTTTATGCAAGTAAAATGACTTACGATCAGTACTCGATGTTATTGTTGTAGTTATGGGAGTCTTTTTGTGAATTTTTATTTACGAAATTTATCTGGCATTCTAACACTCAAATATGCAGTGTGATTTTACCGAACTAAAATTAGTGCTACAGCTAGTGTTTTATATTATTTTCGTAATCGTAGTGAATCTGCGGGTAATGCTTTGTATGGATAACATTGTGACACTAGGGCTTTTGTAAAAATAAAAAAATTAATTCATTACAGATTTTATCAAATTAAAATTAGTGGTAATATTAGTGTTTGACGCTATTTATGTACTTGTAGTAACAGTAAGTCAGTAAGAAATTGTTTGGAATATAAACTGGTATGCAGTATAGATTTTGAAATAAAATTAATGCTAGTTAATATTTAGTACCTGAATAATTAACATTATGTTAAATTCTTACTCCTTAATTTAAAAATTAATTGAACGTATTAGTACTGAAAATGTGTAAATGCAATTACCATAGCCTAGCAAGTAATGTTCTTTGATGTATTAATGATCCTTACCTCATAAGGTAATTTGACTGCCATAGCGTATGCAGTAGATGTACTTACAGCAATAAAGCGCAAACTAAGTGCTTGAATTTCAGTGTATACTACATTTAAGAAACAGTGTAATAATTATTAACTTAACATCAACTAGCTTATTAAGCTAAACTGCTAGCGCTAATCTTAAGTTTACTAAATTGTGCTCAAAATAGTGACAATCTGTAATTTAATTAATTTTACAACTTAGCTGTTCATTTATGCTTGAACTTGACTTAATCTTTGCTTAGCATATATTTCCATCATTTGTAACTTAGCTTACTTAGCTTAACTTAGTCTTAATTGTGCTTAACTTAAATTAGCTAGTAACATATTATTTCTTAGTTCCTATTAACAATTACTTATCTTATTAAAAAAATTAATTGAGTTTTAGTGAAAAAGAAAGCAACCATACCTACAATTTTCTTTCTTATTAACACACTCAAAGGTAATTTGACTGCAAGCGTATGCAAGATGTACTTGCAAAATAAAGCGCAGTAAGTGTTACTGCGTGTTACTACATTAAGAACAGTGTAATAACTTAACTTATTAACTTAACTTAACTTAGCTTAGCTTAGCTTAGCTTAACTTAGCGTAACTTAACTTAACTTGCAACTAACTTAACTTAACTTAACTTAGCTGAGCTTAGCACTTAACTTAGCTTAGCTTAGCTTAGCTTAGCTTAGCAACTAGCCTAGCTCTAGCTTACTTAACCTAACCTAACCTAACCTTTTTTTCTTAGCTTAGCGTGAACTAACTCTTATGCAGCACCAAGCTGCTTGAGGATCCTCACAGCAAGTATAGTGTTGACTTTTAACTAACCAACTTAAAACAACATCCTAGGTTTGTTTACTTCACCCTGACTTACATAATGCGGGACCACACTGAGCTAGCTTAGCTTTCATCGCCATTATGCTAGCCTAGCCTAACCTAACTACTAACCTTTGTCTTATTGGTAGGTGAAAACTTTTATGAGCACCAAGCTGCTTGGGATCCATCACAGCTCTTTCTACCACTACTAAAACCATCCTAGGTTTGTCTGTATCCCCTGAGCTACATAATTGCGGGTCCGCCTGATCTAGTTATTGTCATCGCCAGTTACTGTGCCTTTTAAACCACTTGTGTACATTATTTGTTCCTTTTGTTTTCTCATGGTCGTCTGGTTGCAAGTTTTAGCTAATATTTCATCCGCCATTTTTGTTCCAGTACTGTTTTAAACTCACTAATGCTCTACAATGGTATCCTTTTGTTTCCGTCATGGTGTCTATCAAGTTTTCCAAATTTATGTTCATGTTCAATGTTTTCTCTACTAATGCTCTATATGGTATCCAATTTTCGCACTTAAAAAACGTATGTCTAACGTCATCAACTACGTCGTTGCAGTATGCGCACTTTTGTTCTGTTGATTTTCCTATTTTTTTGGTGTACGATCCAAATGAGCCATGTCCCGTCAAAATTGACGTACTATAGAAATTGACTTCCCTGTAGGGCCGATTTAGCCAGTTTTGCAAATTCGGGATCAATTTTTTAGTCCACTGTCCTTTGTCGTTGTTCTTAGTCCAGATGTCCTGCCAAACAGCTATTCTTTCCTCTCTAGCTTCTTTTTTTTTAATCCACTATTTTGCTTTGCTGAGCGGTAAAGGTTTGCCCTTTCTTTGATTTTTAGCTCTATCGGTACTATCCCCGTTATGGCCTGTAGAGCCACTGTATAGACCGTTTTGTATGCGCTCACGATGCGCAATAGCATCTTTCTCTGCATACTGCTAAGTATTTCTCTGTTCTTCTTAATTTCTAGCGCCCGATTCCATATAGGAGCCGCGTATAGTACTACGGACTCTACTGCATTATAGATTACAACACGTTTCAAACCGTTCGGTACTCTTAGGTTCGGCATTATGCGGGATAATTTTGATATTTTTTCTTCCGCTTTGGCGATTGCGATTACCACATGCTCGGTGTATGTTCCATGTCTATTCA
This sequence comes from Vesta saturnalis, assembly GCA_036346205.1. NCBI lineage: Eukaryota > Metazoa > Arthropoda > Insecta > Coleoptera > Lampyridae > Vesta > Vesta saturnalis. Next base: position 587,413 of record JARFJB010001574.1, read on the forward strand.
TGGTCACTCCCAAGTATTTGAGTGTTATGTTAGGTCTTATTGGTAGACTTCCAATCTTAATTTTTAGGTCTGATTTAGTTAATGGTCCCTTTAATAGCATAATTTCGGTTTTTTCCGTTGCCAGATCTATATAGTTTTATCCCTGCTTATTTATCCATTTCTCCGGCTCCGACAGTTATGGCTAGGTCGTCGGCAAAAGCAACATTTTTTACTCCCACAGGGAGGTCGAGGTTTAACACCTCGCCATAGAAAATATTCTACAGTGTAGGACCAAGCACGGACCCTTGCGGGACACCCATTGTCATCCTGTGCGTTTGTTCTTTGCTAACTGTAATATTTCTGTCTGACAAATACTCGTAAATGATTCTTATCAGGTATTGCAAAATTTGTTTCCTTCTAAGGCATATCTCTATAAGGCTCCATCTCGCTGTATTAAACGCGTTTTTAATGTCTAAGGTTACCAACAAAACCCATTTCTAGTGTGCGTCCGTGCTGCCCAACACATCTTCGATAGCCATTAGGGTAGATCTACCCTTACGGAACCCATGCTGCATGTTTGAAACTACTTCCGAGATCAGTCTTGAGGTGATCATACTTTCATACAGTTTCCTTAAAGTATTTATTAGGGAAATAGGTCTGTACGAATTAGAAATTTCAGAATCTTTGCGTTTTTTACGTATTAGCACTACCTTAGCTCGCTTCCATCCCGGAAACTTCGGCATTTTAGTGGTTGTTTACACTTGTAAATTAATTCCGGTGTTCTGATCTCGAAATGCCTCATGGTAACTAGTCTGGGATCTTTGAGTTGATATATCTATACACGTCTGCTGCTTAAACGCAGTTTTTCAATGTCTGTACAATAGAAACCTTTCAGTTTCTGCTCCCATTTCGTATAGCCTATTAGGTTCTACCCTTGGAACCGCATGCTGGTTGAAAGCTACTTCGAGATATTTGCGGTGTCATTTTATCGTTCTGTATATTGATAGGGATAGCTGTCGAGGTACTTGAATCTTTGCGTTTTATTCGTATCGCACCCTAGCTGCTTCCATTCCCTTGAAAGCTTCGCATTTTAGCTTGTTTGCTCTGAATAGTTTCTTCCGGTGCTATTTTGTCTCGATGATTGCTTGTATACCGTTCTGTTCAGTTTTATTGTACCGTCTCGCTTCCAGTCTTAGCATTCGCTAAATGCCTTCATTTCTTCTGATCTATTTTCAGGTCCTTACTAAGCTGCTTCTTATTTGCTTCTTTTTGAGTTCCATTGATAGTCTTAGTCTAGAACTCTTCATTACTAATCGTATCCGTCCCTCTAACTTACTTACTTAGCGGTTGCACTAATCTTAGCAACTTAACTTAACTAACTCTAAACTTAACTTAAGTCAACTCTAACTTAACTTAACTTAACTTTCAACTTATTAACTACACTTCAACTTAATCTAACTTAACTTAATCTTAACTTAACTAACTTAACTTAACCAACTTAACACTTAACTAACTTACATTCAACACAGCTATACTTAACTTAACTAACATTAACTAACCTAACTAACTAACTAACTTAACTTAACTTAACCTCCACGCCATTCCTTTGCGGGGTAGGCAAAACAATCCCTGCCTCTTATTTATTTTTCATTCACAATCTTTCTCCATGCCCACCTATCTCCGCATACCTTCCTAGCTTCCGCAATACTCATACATTGTCTCTGACATGCCCTCTTAATTTTAAAACTCCTTGTCTTTCTTTCCTTTATCATACATTATACTGTATTCAGCCAAGTTTTACGCGGCCTACCAGGCCCGGCCTTTCCTCTAACCAGTATAATAATCCCGTATCTACCATTATTATTCAGTAATTTACCATACCCACTCCTTCTAATCATCATCTATCAGGAAAATGCATTAATTAATACTGTAATGTATTAATATTAATACATACAATGCGTCATGAAACATTAAACGACGATGGTTGTTTCTGCAATTATAAATGGTTGAAACTTAAAACTACGTGCTAATGAAAAAACTACTGCAAAAATACTTTTTTTCTCTGGGAGTAGACAAAACACAGCGTGTTTGGAAAAGAGTGGCGTTCCTACATTTGCTACTCACCTATTATATTTTAACATTAAACGTAAAGATAAAAATTATAAACTGTAAATATAAGCGTTAAATGGAGTGGTCCTTATACAGAACCTTGTGGAACACGCCTTTCCCAATTTTCTGTTTAATATTACATAATATTTACATAATGTGAAATATGAATCCCATATGAAAATGTGGAGTAATGGGAACATAGACGATAACAAAGTTTCGAGCGTTTCCCAATCCTCTGGAGGCGTTTGGAAATAGTTACCATCCTGATTTGTTCAAAATGAATATAGATACTCTTTCGTGATGGATATTGTCTATAACCAGGTACGAATACTATCGTGAAAGTTACCTTCGCGTAACTAAACGAGCTGGTAGGTTCGCGGTAACACGATCTGTTTAGCATTCAGGAGGTGATGGTTTCGATTCTCGTTACCGTCTATTTTGTATGAGTTTCTAGGGGGTTTTCCTCATACATGTGTAGCGCCATGATCACTGCGATTTGCACATCATCATAGTCGAAGACTGGGGTAGTAACTTCCCTTCAGAACCCTTCCTTCCTTCCTTGCGGTCCTATTGTGACTGCACAACTCGTACATACTTAATGTATATATGTTAGGTATCCATCACTATGGCTGAAGGAGCTTGGAAAGCTCAAGGTGCCCACCCTAACGCATCGGGAGGGAATGAAATACGTTGAATTTTCCTTTTTCTTTGATGTGCAGTCTGGAAGTAAAAAATGTTAGAAGTAATAAGCAGTCCCTTTTCCGCCCTTGTAGTAAGTATGTCTTCATCAATAGAATTTTAAGCTAATTAATTAATTTCTAAAATTATCTCTAAGCGAAATAACCATTTTATTTCAAAGTACAAAATATTTAATTATGGAAAAACATAAAATCAAGTAGTATCATAATTGTGCACTATTTTTAGAGTAATTAGATTAGATTAGTAATTATGTTTAAAACAGTTGACGTATACCGTCTTGAAATGATATTCCTTTATCTGTAAAGGGTGCTGTGGGATTTCATTTTCAAGACGGTATTAAATACTTGATCTATTAAAGATTTATCTATGAATCAGATTACATTCAAGGCTTTTAAATCATGTAGTACTCTTATTCCTTGGATTATTATTGTGTTGATAATATTTCAAATATTTTTGCTGAAGACGATAACTGCAAATACTATTAAAATGTTGAATTGAAAATTTTGGTGAAAATACACATTTATCCAAAAAAATAAGTATTTATAATCATAAAGTAAACGCTACTGGATTGTTTTCTAGCAAATAAGATGCACAAAAATCATTTTCCAAACCTACCTTTATTTAAACGGATCCAATGAATATCGAACGGTTTCGACTTCGGTAATACCATTTTTGTGACCACATACGTTAACCTCTGTAGCTTTAGTGCCTGATGGCCTACATACTTAACTTAATAACGTCTATAAACCTGTATATCAAGTTTTAAATCTATTGCTCATTTTCTAGGTAGAGTAGACGTGGATACGAACGAACACAAAACTGTGTCAAATTCACTTATTGGGAATGGAGCTAATTTCTTTGAACGTTGGCCCCCACGTGGTCGACGGGAATGCATGAAATTCACTTCTTCGCTTCAATGTTACATGTTTTGGTGGTAACGCACGTGGTAAACGAAAATGCATAAAATTCACGTGTTGGGACTCGTGCCAATTTCTTGGACGTTTTTCCGAAGAGATTGGTTCGTAAGTAACGATTTTTATATCTGGTCAAAATGCACGCGTTTGCCCGAAAAGGATACAATTTACTTCTTAGACATCGAGCAGAAATGTGTGGACGTTTTTCTAACGAAATTGGTCCATAATTTACCATTTTGACATCTCTTGGTCTAAACGCCTGTGGTCACCAAAAATGCATAAAATTCACATCTAATTAATGCGTTTGGACGTTTTCCTAACGGAATTGATAAATAAATTACGAGATAGCCATCTGTTGGTTAAAACGCACGCGTTTGTGGATATTGTATGAAATTTACGTCTTGGAAATCGAACTAATGTGTTTGGACGTTTCCAAATGGTGCCATAAATAACAATTTCTTTGCTCAGAGCTAATGAGTTTGGAAGTTTTCTCAACGAAATCGGTAGATATATACTGTTGTTGTTCTTCAAGATACACGTGGTCATTAAAAATGCATCAATTTATTGCTGAAACTGCGACCTTTTCCTAACGAAATTGCTGCATAAATGATTTTCAGAGACCTGGGCCATCTTTGCCAAAAGCATGGAGAATCGTACGTCTTCTCTCAAAACGCATGAAACGCATGTCTTTGACATCGAAAGCTTTTGGACATTTTCTCAATGAAGTTGATGAGTAAATTATTATTTCGACAGTTCGTGATCAAAATGGGCGTGTTCACGTAAAATATATGAAATTCACGCCTACGTAGCGATTAACCATTTTGACATCTGTGATCAAGATACACGTGCTCACCAAATGTGTATGAAATTTTCTTTGGTAGGTAACTAATGCGTTTAAAGGTTTTTTTGCAACGAAATTGTACTTAAACTAACGATTTTGTGATTATTTGGTCAAGATGAACGAGGTCGCCTTTCTTCAAGATGAATGTTGTCACCAAATTAATTTCTTGGCCAGCGAGCTAATGCGTTTGGAGGTTTTCTGAACAAAATTGGTGCATCGATTTTCAGAGCCCTTGGTCCGGATGTACGTGGTCACCGAAAATGGATGACATTTACATCTTGGACATCTTGTTAAAGCGTTTCGGCGATTTGCCAATCAAGTTTGTGCATACATTATTATTTTGACATTTCGCAGTCAAAACGCACATGGTCACTGCAAATGCACCAAATTCACGTTTTACGCAGCGAGCCAATGAAGTTGGGAAATCGGTGCATAAAGAACGGTTTTGAAATCTTTTCTTCTAGATCGCAAGAATGCACCAAATTCATAGCTAGAACAGCGAGGTTATGCGTTTGAACGTTTACTCAACGAACTTGGTGCATAGATAACGATTTTCAGCACAAGAGCTCAAGATGTACGTGGTCACTCAAAACGGTTCAAATTCGCGGAATGGACATCTATCTGAAGCCTTTGGTTGTTTCCTCATTGAAAGTGGTAGATAAATTACTATTTTGGTAGTTCTTGTTCAAGGCGTTCACGTGGTTACCAAAAATACATGAATTTCACGTCTTAGGTAACGAGCTAATGGGTTTAGACTTTTTCTTAACGATATCTGTACAATTTTGACATCTTTTGGTCACGGTGTACATGGTCTCCGAAAATGCATGAAATCGACTTCTTTGAATTCTAAGCTAATGCGTTTGCACGTTTTCCTCACGAAATTGGTACGTATATTACGATGTTTACATCTCTCGCTAAAAATGCACATGATCACTGAAAATACATGCAATTCATTTATTTGGGCAGCGAGATAATGTGTTTAAAGGTTTTCTCAACGAAATTGGTACTTGAATTAACGATTTTGAGATCTTTTAGTCGAGATACACACGGTCACCAAAAATTCACTTATTTGCATCGAGCTAATGAGTTTTGACGTTTTCTCAACGATCGCCTTTCACTGCTTGTGTATCATGGAAATAACTCAGTCACCCCAGGGAGATTGCTGTGTTAGTGTTTCGTAGATTATTAGTAACATTCTCGTTTCCATTAAGAAGAGAGTGTTGATTTTTTGTTCTTTCCTATTTTTTGGGTTAGTTTTACGCTATAAGCGGATTGATGCTGTTTGGTATTTTGCATTTGTAAGATTTCGCGCTGAACTGTTGTTATTTATCACACACATCACAGCTGTTAAAAAATGGACAAGAAACAGCTTCTTTACTAAAGTATTTTGTGTATAACGAAGTGTCACGTATAATTAAGTATCCGTTTGTGTTAGTAAAACCAGATGATGCAGTTAATAAAAAGACGACTGGACTAGAATTAAATATTTCGCTGTTCGTTTGCGATTGTAAATTAAAAGAGTTAGTTAATTATACCCTACTAAACTAAGAGTTTTCGTTTACTGCGGAGGTTTGGTTTTGAAGATTCAACTGGTTATTTTTCCAATCAATTAACAGGGCCATTAAGACTGTTTTGCATCCTGTCGCAGTGAGTTGGGAAGGAAAAAGTAAAGTGATAATTTGTACGAACCTAATCTGTTTGTTTTTTTGTCGTTACAGACAGTTTTGTATTTAAGTTTATGTAAATAGATGAAAGCGCTTTTGTTGTATACTACCGTATGAACGTCCCTCAGACTTGTTGATTCAAATACCGAAGCGCATTCACACTGTCTTTTATATTTTTCACATTATTATTTGTTTTTTGTTGTACACTTATATCTGTGTTTCTAAATTTGTCGAATTTATGTTTTCTACGTGCTCAGTGTGATGATGTTTGAGGTAATTAAAATTAAGGTATAAGATTATTTAATTTTGGGTTTTGAACATGCAAACTTCAACCAATTAATTTTAATATTGAAATTTAAGTACGAAAAATTATGTATCATCTCCTATCGGAAGTTGATGTTTTTATTTTAATTGATTGCGCATAATATGTATTTATTATTAATTCTAATATTCATTTCATTATAGGATATAACAGTTCAAGGGGTTTTTGGCCTCATCTCAGAGTATAACCAATATTTATGATACACATAATTTGGCAGTGATTGTATTTTCTTGCTATTTGTTTAATGGTAGTTTTCGAAATTATACAGCTTTACAGTAACGACGTTTTTTTAAATTGTTATGATTTTGACAAAAACTTTTAACATTGCTTATTTGATTATATTTTGCGCTATTATTTTATTAAGATAAAGATTTTTGAATATAGAAATTCTGAGATTAAGTTAACGTCAAGTAAAGTAAAATTTGAGTAATTAAGATTGATGACCTCTATAATTGGTATCGCAACACGCATACGTTATTATTTTTTTTTTTTTTTTGAATGTGTGCAAGTATTTTGAAGCTTTTATAGATAGCACCAGTCCAGGAGCACTTTTGCTTATCGATCTCGTTGAATGCTAGAAAAGGTGGGCAAGTTTTTGTTTGTTTTGAACATTACTAGCGTTTATTTGTGTGCTAATTATACCAATATTTTCGGTGTTAAACAAACTGGCGTCCTTTTGATTTATGACCTTCCCTGTTTGGATTTATGACATTCTATTCACCCTCACGCAAATCAACATCCACCCCCACCCCTTTCCACTGTGGTATCGGCACCCTTCACTTGTCTGTTACGCAAATCGCACAATACTTCATAACACGACCTACTTATTCCATTTTTTGGTTTTCACGTTAAAATTCCCAATCCTTTAAACTATCGATTGTTGCTGTACGCACCAATTTACACATTATACTACTAATTGTAATCATTCAATTTTCGATTAGCAGAAGTCGTATTAAACACAAATCACCTCTTTTAATTTGTTTGTTTATAGTGATAACACTGAGCGCATGGGATCCTTCAGTATCACCAACTGTAAGTAAGGACCCGGAGATTCGAATCTAGGACTTCGATTAATCCTCAAACAGGGGACTTACTCCTTAAAACGTAAAAATAATTAATAAAGTAGTAATAATTTTCTTGTTTTTACATAGAGTTAAGTCGATTTGTTAAATGTATACAAATTATGTTGTAACTGACTGCATAGACAATTGGTTATGGAAACAAGCCCTATTTTGTGAGATATACTCTCTCAACTAAGGGCGCCTGCACGAATCAAGTGCACAAATATCATTTTCAAAATTGATCCTTAAGCAGCGTAAACAACTCATTATATAAGCAATTAATCGAAAAATTAAAAAAAATGCTACAAAGGTCATTTCCAAACGTCAACCCTCATTCCTTGTAAAATATTTGTTTTATTTTTTGCTGTTATTTATTAATATAGTATTTTAAATGGACTATTTATCCTGCTTGGGTGCAGATTTCGGAAATGGCAATTGAGTGACATTGCATTACTTCAAGCTACTATTAGGTATGTACGATCTTTACTATGCGATCATCGTTCTATCGGACAAGGTTCTCATATTTCAGTGCGTCTTAATCAATCTGTATTGAGTTCACTGTTGATTTCGAAGGCCGCAGATATTGGTAACGTAAATCTTGAATTATAATGGTAGCCTCCGGCAGGAGATCCTAACGTGGGTTTTGTACCTGTCTATCTACTACCATTATTATTATTATTATTATTACTGTTATTAAAAAAAGCAAGTATTAGCCCTTGATGCACATTTGGGAGGTGCTGCTTTTTTAGTCGTAATGACGGTATGGGAAACAATACGTACAGATCTAAACGTAATTTCAATCAAATTCATCTGATCACTACTTTGAGACGTGGATATCTTATTTTGTACATGTATTTAGCGTTTCACTTATGTGGTCGCTTGTCCGTTCGTTTATATGCATTCATTTAAATATTGAAACGTTTCTCCATTTACTGTAAGAATTTCGCATGTAAAATAATTAAATAACTGATTGGTTCTTTACATCTTTTTTAATTTCTAAATATTTCATACACTATATTGAATACTTGAATTTTGCTTAGATTTAGATTGCTCACTCTAACGCGTTGAATTGTAATATCTTTAAGACATGTTTCTTATTTCTTCTTCTGTGTTAGTTGAAACCAGTTGCAGCTTTTGTGTATAAATCATTTTCTTTGTTGAAGCATTCAGTTATAGCAGTGAACTGTAAAACCTGGAATAGGAACTCTACGTTTTTAATTTTAGGCTATACGCTAATGCTGCGCTTCACTTATAAAAGGAAACCGTCTGGTACATATTTAACTAAATATAGTCATGTTTAGGGATTTTAACCAATGTTCTTTGTGTATTTTATGTATCCTATGTACCTACTTTGTCTACTTCGCGTACTTCGTGTACTTACATTATTTACTTTATATTTTATACTTTATATACTTTGTATACTTTGTATACTTTGTATACTTTGTATACTTTGTACCTTGTGTACCTTGTGTGCTTCATGTGCTTCGTGTGCTTCGTGTGCTTCGTGTACTTCTATTTGTGTTCATGTGCTTGTGTACTTCGTGTACGTCTTGTACCTCGTGCACTTCGTGTACTTCGTGTACGTCTTGTACGCCTTGGACGTCTTGTACGTCTTGTACGTCATGTACGCCTTGTACGCTTCGTACGCTTGTACGCTTGTACACTTGTTCATTGTACACTTGTACTTGTACACTTCGTTCATTTACACTTTGTACACTTTGTACACTTTGTACACTTTGTACACTTTGTACACTTTGTACACTTTGTACACTTTGTACACTTTGTACACTTTGTACACTTTGTACACGTTGTGCTTGTGCTTTTGTGCCCTTGTGCGCCTTGTGCCTTGTCGCCTGTACCTTTGTACCCTTGTACTTGTACGCCTTGTACGCTGCGTACGCTTGTACACTTTGTACTCTTTGTACACTTTGTACACTTTGTACACTTTGTACACTTTGTACACTTTGTACACTTTGTACACTTTGTACACTTTGCACTTTGTGCACTCTTTGTACACTTTGTACACTTTGTACATTTTGTACACTGTACACTTTGTGCATTTTGTGCACTTTGTACACTTTGTTCACTTTGTACATTTTGTACATTTTGTACTTTGTACACTTTGTACACTTTGTACACTTTGTACACTTTGCACTTGTGCGCCTTGTACTTGTGCCTTGTGCGCGTTGAGCTTGTGCCTTTCGTCTGTGCGCCTTGTACGCCTTGTACGCCTTGTACTTGTGCCGCCTGTGTACGCTTACTGTGTACGGCCTGTACGTGTGCCTTTGTGACCTTGTGTACGTACTTTGACTTTGTGTCTTGTGTACTTGTGTCTCTCTTGTACTTCGTGTACTCTGTGTACTTCGTGTACTTCGTGTCTGTAGCTGTGTACGTGTACTTCGTTCGTACTTGTATCGTGTCTTCGTGTATTCGTTGTACTCTCGTGTACTTCGTGTATCGTCGTGTACTGTCGTACGTCGTGTTCTTCGTGTACGTGCTCGTTGTACTTCGTGTACTTCGTGTACTTCGTGTACTTCGTGTACTTCGTGTACCTCGTGTACCTCGTGTACGTGTACCTCGTGTACCTGTCGTACCGTGTACGTCGTACGTCGTGTACGTCGTGTACGTCGTGACGTCTGTCTCTACGTCGTGTACGTCGTGTACGTCGTGTACTCTGTACGTCGTGTTCTTACGTTACCTCGTGTTACTCGTGTACGTCGTCGTGTACCTGTACCTCGTGTACGTCGTGTACGTCGTCGTCGTATTCGTTGTACCTTCGTGTCTCTCGTGTATTTCGTGTACCTCGTGTACGTCGTATACGTCGTGTACGTCGTGTCCCTCGTGTACCTCGTGTACGTCGTGTACGTCGTGTACTTCGTGTACATCGTGTACTTCGTGCCTCGTGTACTTCGTCGTGTACGTCTTGTGTACGTCGTGTACGTTGTACCTCGTGTACCTCGTGTACGCGTCGACTCGTGTACTCGTGTACTCAGTGTACTCGTGTACGTCGTGTGTACGTCATGTACGTGCGTGTATATCTACGTCGTGTACGTCGTGTACGTCGTGTACCTCGTGTACGTAGTGTACGTCGTGTACCTCGTGTACTCGTGTACGTCGTGTCTCGTGTACGTCGCTCGTGTCGTCGTCGTCTGCTCGTGTACGTCGTGTACGTGTACCTCGTGTACTCGTGTCTCTGTACTCGTGTACCTCGCGTTCGTGTACGTCGTATACGTCGTGTACGTCGTGTCGTGTGTACCTCGTGTACCTCGTGTACGTCGTGTACTTCGTACTTCTTGTACTTCTGTACTTCGTGTTCTTCTGTTCTGCGTGTACCTCTGTACGTCGCTGTCGTCGTTACGTCTTGTACGTCGTGTACGTCGTGTACTCGTGTTGTCTGTACGTGTATCTCGTGTCTCGTTGTTATTCGTACGTCGTGTACTCGTATACTCTGTACTCTGTACTCGTGTCGTCTTCGTGTTCTCGTGTATCGTGCTGTACCTCGTGTACTCCGTGTTCGTCTGTACGTGTACTGTGTACGTCTTGTATCTTCGTGTACTTCGTGTTGCTCGTGTACGTCGTGTACGTCGTTCTACCTCGTGTACTCGTTACGTCGTGACTCGTGTCGTCGTACGTCGTATACTGTTGTACTCGTGTACTTCGTGTTCTGTCTTCGTGTGTCACGTCTGTACCGTCGTACTCGTGTACCATCTGTACTGTCTGTTACTTCTTGTTCTTCGTGTTTCTTCGTGTTGCTCGTGTACGTCGTGTACTTGTCTTACCCGTGTCACCTCGTTTACGTCGTGTCGTAACTTGTAGTACGTGTACTCTATGTAATTCGTTATTCGATGTTACTTCGTGTACTTTCGTCTGTACTTCGTGTACGTCGTAGTACGTCTGTACTTCTGTACGTGTTCGTCTGTTCTATTGTTCTTTGTTACCGTGAAAGCTTCGTATGTCTGTACTTACAGTAACCTATCGTGTACTCGTGTCGTCTTACTTACGTGTACGTCTGTCGTACATTTTACTTCATGTACGTTCAGTGTATCTCGTTTTTACTCTGGTACGTCGCTACCTCGTAACTCATGTAGCGTCGTGACACGCGTTACTCGTAATGTTTTTGTACTTCGTGTACTGTGTATCTCATCTCTTAATACTTTCGTTACGTCGATACTAGTATGTACTCATACTATGTACTCATGTTCTTATCTCGTAAAATACTTCTATGACTATGTTCAAATGTCTGTTTATTTGATATGCTGTGCTGTCATCTTCGCATCTCTTACCAAGCATGTTCGCGTTTACTACGTCGTACGTGCGTAAATTTACATATACGTGTATTTGTATACCTCAGTGATAATTCTTACGTTATCGTTAGTTTACTTTATACTATGTATTACTTCAATATGTCGTCAAGTATGTTCATACTTTTAAACTAGTTCTGTATCAATTTCATTGTATTAGACGTAAAGTACTTCGATGTTCCTGATTCTATGCCCAATGTGCTATATAGTCGTCTCAGTGGTTTCAACTCTTAGAATTTAAATTACTTGATATTCTATTACTCGGTTCTGATGGAATACTTTCAAACGTTTAATAAGTTTCTTTATTGCTGACACTAGATGATACTTAATTTGCAGTCCTAATGTACTGCAGTCGCTACTTTATCCATATCTGTACATTCTATACTCATTTTATGAGACAATGTTAAAAGTGGACTTTTATATTGTCTCGTATATTATGTATCATGACTACCTAAAATGAATCTTTGTTATTTACATGCTAAATTCTTCAATAGCTGTATAGTGTGTTTGTTATTTAATGGTTCTGATCATGCTTCAATAGTTTCGATCTTGAGTATTACACTTAATATGAACCCATTGGCATATCCTTATCTAACGTTATCAGAACAAGAGGTTTCTAAAATTACCATTCTTATCGCCAGGCATATGTTACGAAATTTATGGTCTGTATGTATTCATATTTGTCTGAATTCTCTTCGTATCAAGTCGTATCTATTAGCTTCTTATATAACATATAGTACTTCGATTGTCATTACCAGTATTAGCAAATAGTTCTTAAAGCATTTTTATAACGTTGCAGTATGTCTTTTTTAATTTTGACAATTCTTTATAGTGCATACTTATATTCTTTGAATTAATTTAGTGTACTCGTTTTAACTTTATTGTAATATTCTTACAGTTTGTAACGATCATTTTTAATGAAATATTGTATTATGTACTATTTAATATACTTACGTGTTAAATATTTCCTAACGAATAATACATTTTCTTTAAAGTTGTTGAATTATTGTATGGGCAATAGCAACTCAATACATAGATATTATGTTATATTTAAATCGAATGGGCATGTACTTTTCCTGTAATAATATAATAAATTGTTACTCATAAATTTATTCATTAGGCTGTTTTCTAAACTGATATCTAATGCAAAAAAGGTAAATTTTATTAATATTTTAATAACATAACTGTTTCTTGATTATCTGTGTTGATATTATATTATTATGTACTGTATTTTTCAGTGTCTGAATTCTTTAAATTTAGTTTGTCGAACATCTAATAAATATTTTAGATTCTATCTAATTCCATTTGTCTTTTCCATATGAGTACAACTTGTTTTACTATGAGCTAAGTCTTTGAGAAATACAGTTTTATGTCTTTGGTTTGATACTAATTATTGTATAACATATGTCCTAACAATATCAATACGTTTTTAAGTTCTGAACTATGCCAGATAATTCTTCATAGCAGTAGAATAATTGTTTAGAAATAGTAACTGTTATGTCTAAATTTAAAAATTCATTGCAAGACTTTTGACAAAGTAATCACGAATGTTCATACAAAATTTAAATACATATGTTGCTTTCAACTAACTAGTAATCATCATATTGAAACTGGGAATAATGAAATTTCATTTATAGTGTAAATTCAATATGTCATTGACTTAATCAGTGCAAATTATAAAATATGAAAGTTTTCAAACTTGAGTTTATGTACAATTCAGTTAGAATCTTATAGTAATTTCAACATTGCTATCATATTTAATGCATATTCATTAGATTTTACTATATAAGCATAGAGTTTTTTAATTATGTTCTATAACTGTGATATTGATTACTTAAATTTTTTAATAGAAATTTTTATTTCAAACCACATCGTAGTGTTTGCTTACATAATTTATTGCATATTTGTAACTTTATATACTCTATTTGATGATTTATAAGTTGAAATATCCTGTTTAATCTTGATGATTTGTACTATTTGTTATAGTTAGTAATCTTTATTAAATTATTTTTACAAAATATTAATAAGAATCTTTTGTTGCTGGTATAGTTTGATTAATTTTATAACAATATTATTGTTACATGTTCATGTTTTTACATCATACCCTGTCTTAGTTTGTTTGTTTTTATAATGTAATAAATTCACTTAGTGATCTGTAAACACAGTGATCTATAGCAATTCTCTTCTAATAGTCTCAATATTTTATTAAAAACGATTAAATGTGAGCAAATAAAATCTATGCATACAATTAAAATTCGAGTTTTCAAAACTTACAGTGGCAAATCCAATACACACAAATTACCATAGTATTTTTAAGAATACCTATTGATGCTTATGTAGGTCGATTTAATTCCTTGTTAGATACATTACTAAAATGTCATTCTACGTAGATTTATTTCAAAGATTAGCATTATTCCTGTTGTCTGATTGGAAAGGCTTTCATCTGAACTTATTAAAGCAAACGAAACCTTGAATTATTAATTTTGTAATAGGATGTTTTAATAATATATTATTTTATTTGTACTTTGTACTTATATTATGAATGATACTAGTATTTTCTATATCAAGCATGAAGATTTTTTAAATGTTTGGAACTGTTTACCATAGGCATAAATTATTTTACATTTTTTAATAGGGATTTTTATTTCCATAACCACATTCGTAGTTTTGCTGAGTTTAATTAATTAATGCCATAATTTGTAACTGTTTAGTACTCATCAAAATATTTGAATTGTAATTTATAAAAAAATTCCGATGTTTAAAATCCTTGATTATATTGTGTATATATATATAATCGTGTACATGAACGCCTTTAAAATGTTGCTTTACCTGTTTATTATATTATACTAATAAAATTTATTGTTAAACAATTTCTCATTTAGACTTTATTACATCATTACCACTTCTTTCAGGGTCTTTTCTGGCTTTTTATAGAGTAATATTCACAATAGTCGGTTTATATACAGGGTCCTGTATCTTAGCTCCCGTCTTCTACTACATCTAAATGATTTATATTACAAAAAAGATTAAAATGGAGCAATAAAATGCTTGCTAGACAGCACATTACAGAAGTATTTTCACAAATACAGGGTGGCCCATAAATCCAAAACCACACAAACTTACCTATATATTTTTTAATGGAATACCCTATATATAGTATATATGATTCCAGATTTGAATTCTCTTCGCTTCGTACATAAGCCCAACAAAATTTCACCATCTCATACCGAGTGCTTTCAAAGATATGACAATTCCTTTGTCTGAATGGAAATGGGTTGATCACTCTGTATCTTTTATGAACAAACGAAATTAATTATTATTTGCAGTAGGATGTTTTATGTATATGGTCTATTTTATTTTTATACAGATGGCTACACAAGATATCGGAAGTCGTATGCAGTATGGTTCAAAACGAGAAGATTTTCTCAAAATGTTCAAATGGAACACCCTATGTTTTTCATAGGCATCGGTTTTCGCTACTCTATCAATTTTATTAAGCATTCCGTACACCCAAACCCACTCGTTTTTTAGTTAAATTCATCTTTATGCGAAACTACCTGTTATAAATCAAAACTAGGCGTCAAAGTTTATCTGCATAAATTCGACTTGCCCGAAGAGTTTCTTTGGCATTCCCCTAGTATAAAAATCATATCTACGAGCTCACGTTTATGGTACTCCATCACAAGAACCACTTTATCAGCAAAAACCACTTAACTAAATAGTTACCGCTTAAAAAATAGTTATAACGCAAATATATAATATTTAGCAACAATATACTAAACTTATAGTTGATATGTAAAATGAAACGTTACCTTATCTTATTTTTTCCAAGAATGTATGATAACGGTAGTGTTTTTTACTCACCTCAGTTCACGCTCCATGTCTAAACGTATTTTAACGCAGTAGAAGAGCCTATAAAAAGATACTAGTTCGATTATAAAAATATCATTTAAATATTAAAATTTGTTGTAAATGGTATTATTAATATTAGAAATCTATGTCTAATAACAGCTTTTGATGAATATCTCTGGAACTGTGAAACATGTCAGTATAATTACAAATATAAAAGGTGTTGCATACTTTATTTCGCACCAATAGGAAGAAAATATACAGGTGTTCCCATTAAAAGGATGCAACTTTTTCCTAGATATTTTAATAACGGATAGTTTCGGATAGAGACCAATTTAACTAAAAACGAGTGGGTTTGGGTGTACGAAATGCTTAATAAAATTGGTAGAGTAGCAAATAAAGCAATCCCATGCCGATGAAAAATATAGGGTGTTCAATTTGAAATCTACGATTCCCGTTTAGGACCGTACTGTATACGACTTCCGATATTTCGTGTAGCCATCTGTAATAAAATAAAATAGACCATACATACAGGGTGGCGCATTAGTGTGGCAAAGTCCCATATCTCCTTTATTTAAAGAGATACAAAAAAAAATTAAGTACAAAAGTTGTAAGATATGTTCTGGTGCACATTCCAAAAATATTTTTAATTATACAGGGCAGATCATAAAAGCTTAGAAGTAATTTAAAATTTTTTTTAAGTACAAAACCCTATATGTTATTACATATTTAGATTCTACATACAATTTTAGACACATTTTATGTATAATGTCCTATACCTAGGTCTAACCGTTTTTGACAAATTTCAAATTTTTTGTCAAAAATGACGTTTCCAGGCCTAAACATAGGTGAAATCTTTTCTAAACGAAGCCTTTATCAATTAGTTATGGTTGGTTTCCTTGGAAATGGGGACCTACTCTAATGGGCTGTATTGATATTTTTGTAATACATTCATACAGGTGATCAAAATGGACAATAAAAGTAGATTCAAAAACCTATAGTCATTTTTTTAAATGGAAACCCCAATTTTTTAATTCTATCTTATTTAGCATTAAAAACAAGGGTGACTTTGTATAAGAGTGTATATTCCAAAAATTGTAGTTTTTGAAATAATGACAATTTAACATTTTTTATTGTAAAAGGCTATACGGCTTTCAAGTTTTGTTGTTAGTTGGCCGTGACGGCGAGGCGTGGCATATAAAAATAATAGAGGTCATCAGAAACGTCATTATTTATTGTCAGTTGATAATTTGTGTGATGCATTAGTGTATTTTATAGCAAATTGATTTAAAACTTGAATTAAAATTGTAAATAATGAATTTTTCACAAGCCAAGATGGTTGATATGATTTTTGTTTTGGGAGCTAGTGATAAGAATATGCTCTTAGCAAGAAGACTGTATCAACAACGGTTTCCAGAGAGGGCAACCTGAAAGAAGGGCATTTGAAAAGCTTTTGGAGCGTTTTCAAAGAACTGGCAATGTGTTATATAAAAAATACTAGGAAAAACGTGCACAGACTGAGGAAAATCAATTAAATGTACTATTAACAGTTACCGAAAATCCATATATTGGACAAAGACCCATTTCTCAGCAGGTTGGTGTTGAACGACGTACGGTACAGCGGATATTGAAGTCTCAAAAATGCACCCTATCACATTCAACTACTTCAAGAGTTGGTTCCTGAAGATTATCAAAGACGACTGGAATTTTGTCAATGGGCTCAAAACAAAATAAACCAACAAAGAAATTTTGTTCATTTGATTTTATTTACAGATGAGGCCACATTTCACAAAAACGGAAGTGTGAACAGACACAATTTTCCTTACTATTCTACCGAAAATCCACATTTTGTAAGATATACTACTTCTCAAACTAGATGGTCTTTAAATGTTTGGGAGGTGTTGTCGGTAATCATGTAATTGGACCATATTTTTTGATCAACGACTAACAGGGGTACTATACTTAGACTTTCTGCAAAACCATCTATCTAATTTGTTGCGTCAAGTGCCACAGGATACGCAACAAGAAATGTGGTTTCTTCATGATGGGGCCCCAGTACATCATACAGGTCCGATAATAACTTTTTTAAATACTAGATATCCAGAATGTTGAATTGGGAGGGGAGGGCTTGTTGCTTGGCCTGCTAGATCCCCAGATCTTACTAAAACGGATTTTAGCATATGGGGGTACGTCAAAAAGCAGGTTTATAAAATACCGCCTACAACAAAGGAAGACATGAAGATGAAGATTAGGATTAGAAACTGTTTTCAAAACATTAGTGTTGAAATGTGTAGAAATTTAAGCAGCGAATTTGAGAGACGTATTGTGTATTCAAGAAAGAGGCGGACATTTCGAACAAGTTATTAGGTAGTACGTATTTGACGTGTTTCTAGTACTTTTATCTGTATAATTAGTTACAGGTTTAGTTACATTAGAGGTGTTAAGTTTATGATTAGGATTAGGATTAATAAAATAATTATTTATATGGGGTTCAATAAATTGTAATATTTCGATCTGAAGTGCTCGATTTTTTGTTTCGCTGCGCCCGCCATCACGGCCAACTAACAACAAAACTTGAAAGCCGTATAGCCTTTTACAATAAAAAATGTTAAATTGTCATTATTTCAAAAACTACAATTTTTGGAATATACACTCTTATACAAAGTCACCCTTGTTTTTAATGCTAAATAAGATAAAATTAAAAAATTGGGGTTTCCATTTAAAAAAATGACTATAGGTTTTTGAATCTACTTTTTATTGTCCATTTTGATCACCCTGTATGAATGTATTACAAAAATATCAATACAGCCCATTAGAGTAGGTCCCCATTTCCAAGGAAACCAACCATAACTAATTGATAAAGGCTTCGTTTAGAAAAGATTTCCACCTATGTTTTGGCCTGCAAATGTCATTTTGACAAAAATTTGAAATTTGTCAAAAACGGTTAGACTTAGGTATAGGACATGTATGTATGTAGAATCTAAATATGTAATAATATATAGGGTTTTCTATTTAAAAAAAATTTTAAATTACTTCTAAGCTTTTATGATCTACCCTGTATAATTAAAAATATTTTTGGAATATGCACCAGAACATATCTTACAACTTTTGTATTTAAATTTTGTTGTATCTCTTTAAATAAAGGAGATATGGGACTTTGTCACACTAATGCGCCACTTTATATATATATATATATATATATATATATATATATAAAGATATACAAAGATACAGAGTGATCAACACATGCCTATCCAGACAAAGGAATTGTCATTTTGAAACCAGCCGGTATAAAATGTTGAAATTTTGTTGATGTAATGTACAGTAAGGAGAATTAAAATCTGGAGTAATATATATGGCGTTTCATTAAAAAATATATGTTAGTGTTGTCATGGACTTATCCACCCTGTATTTGTGAAAATATTTTTAAAATGTTCTGCCTAGCAAGCATTTTATTGCTCCATTTCAATATTTTTGCAATATAAATCATTTAGATGTAATAGAAGACGCTGCTAAGAGGACCTATATGTATATATATATATATATATATATATATATATATATATATATATATATATATATATATATATATAACAGGGTGTCCCAAAGGTGTAGGGACACAGTTTAACTACAGCTTTCTTAGGTCAAATGGGATCGATTAAACCAAACATGCCATACAAATGTGCTTCCTGAGGAAGTTACAGCTTTTAAAGTGATAAAAAATACTTTTAACATTGAGTATGTTTCAAAAATGACATGATGTATCAAACTGAAAATTGGAAAACATCCACTTTGGAGGAAGCTGAATATTTCAGTCTATGAGCCATACTGCATATTGTAGAGGGAGGGCGCTGTCGACAGATTTTTTCGTATGCTTCTGTCCTATTTTTTATGATTAACACTTTCTTTTCTGCGGGTAAAGTTTATGATGGATAAACTAATTTTACATAAAAAGGTGTACTTATTTCATATCCACGAAATGTACCTTTTCAAAAAAACGCACCTAAACATTTTAACTCACTAATATAAAGCTTTTCACGAAATACGATTGTAGCAAGTTACCAATTGTCACATATGCATGCATTTGTTGCATTATTTGCAAGTTGTAATCTGTCAGTAGTTTTATATTAAACTGTTGTTCTACTGAGTTATTATCGAGTTTATTGTTGTTCTTAAAGTTTCCGTTCATTTTTCTTGTTCCCGCTCTGAATACCTTTTCTTGTTTTATTGTAAAATGCCCCATTACAATGTATTTTCCAACTCTGAGATGGCCGATATGGTTGCGACTTATTGCCAAGAGCAATTTAATGGAGGAGCTGCAGCAAGAAGGTATAATGAATTGTACCCAAATCGTCGCCAACCCAACAGAAAATTATTTCAAACTTTATTCCAACGATTAAAAGAACATGGGAGCTTTAAAGCGAGATACCATGCTGGACGTCCAACTTCTCTACCCGTTGGGGAGGAAGAAGATATTTTACGTAGAGTTGTAGGAAATCCTGAAATTAGTAATCGGCAATTATCGGCAATTACAGATGTAGCCCTGGCGTCCATACATAGAGTTCTTCGTCAAACTTCTGCATTCGTATCACCATTTAAGTGTACAGGACTTGTTTGCTCGCCTGATTTCACTAAGATTGAGTTTTGTCAGTGGTTGCGTAATAATCAAAATAATGACCCGAGATTTTTAATTGTGTGCACTTTACTGATAAGGCAACATTTACCCGTCGAGACATAATTAATACCCGCAATTCTCATACATGGAGTGAAGAAAGTCCCCGTATAGCCAGAACGAAGCATTTTCAGCACGAATTTTCAATTAACGCATGGTGTGAAATTGTCGGGAATTCTTTAATAGGACTATGTGAACTTCCTACTCGGTTGAATTCAGAATCATATCTCAACTTTTTGCCAAATACTTTGCCCAACTTACTAGAAGATATTCCGCTCAACATTAGAAACAATGTATGGTTTATGCACGATGGTGCTCCTGCTCATTGTACTTAAATTGTGCAAAATTATTTAAATAACCACTTTCGACAACGATGGATTGGACGTGGAGTGATCAACCCTGGCCTCCGAAGTAGTCCAGATCTCTATCCGTTAGATTTTTTCTTATGAGGTCATATAAAATCCATTGTTTATAAACAATCAAACGGCAATAGAATGCAATTGTCAAGAAAAATTCGAGATGCTGAAAATGAGATTAGAAATAATGCTCAGTTATTCTTCCGTGTTAGACAGAATTTAGCTAAATGTTGTCAAAAGTGCATTGAAGCTAATGGTGTCCATTTTGAGAATCTTTTGTAAACCGCCAATAAAACTAACACCTACTTAATTCAATTTAATGTTTATTAGAAAGTGCATTGAAAATAAGTGTGACAAATGGTAACTTGATACAATCGTATTTCGTGAAAAGCTTTAAATTGGTGGATTAAAACGTTTAGGTGCGTTTTTCTTGAAAGCGGTACATTTTGTGGATATGAAACAAGTACACACACCTTTTTATGTAAAATCAGTTTCTCCATCATAAACTTTACCGTTTCATTACTAAATTATGTTTTCAATACCTGGTTGACTGTGATAAATCAACAGTGTCTGATTTTACTTGTTTTAGTTTTTATAAATTTGATGTAAAATCTATTAAAAATTTTCGTAAAAAGCTGTTGCTGTGGACCGCTTCTGATGGCAACACGAACATCGCGTTTTCAGTCGCCGGTTTGTTCTTTTGAGATATTTAATTGTGCCATCTTCAAAGGACTCTACCTCCCTTACGAGGCATTTTTGGATTAAGGTAATTTAGGTTAAATCGACAAAAATCATGTGTGGTATGTGTAGTTTCCGTTTGTCAAGAGAGTTCTGAACGTTCTCTGTGTGTCTACATATATATATATATATATATATATATATATATATATATATATATATATATATATATATATATATATATATATATATATAATCAACGTGCCCAAGATAAGGATGAACAGCGCAGGGAATTTGAAAACGGTAAGAGATACGAAGGCCGTTAAATTAGAGAAAAGTTGTATAATTTAGAGCATGTTTGTAGTTTGCAAAAGTTCATATTGTTTATCGTTTCCGAGATTTAAAACAAAATGCGAATTTTGGAGTTTTCTTTTTGTAATTCCTTCATTTATTTTAAAAGATTTTTAAAACCAAAGGTACTTCTTCATTGTCACTTTTGAATTGTATTAGATGGCGTTTGCAAATTTTTAATCGACGTTTCGTCCTCCGAGAAACCATCATGAACTTTATTTTTTACATCGCCGCAACTAACGAAACACTTTGTATTCGATAGTATTTATATTACGAATTTAACCATGTATTACATATTATGGTTTTGAAGCTAAGTAAAAAAAAAAATCGGATTAATATTAATATTTGATAATATTTTTTATGTGCAAGTTTAACAACTCCAATCTTTTAAACTTATTTAATTAAGGTTAAATAATTACAATAATTGTTCCAATAGGTTACCGTTATTTTCTAGACGCAGACAAGCTCTCTTTACTGAAAAATTTAAAACACGGTCTAGCATTTCTGCCGAAATTGTATTAACTACTGCCATAACCGATACTAACAACTGCTCTTCTTATTCAAAACTCCTTCATACATTTGGAAACCCCACAAAAAAATCCAACGGACTAAAATCTGTTGATCGGCTGGCCAACAAGCTACTGCACTGTAAGTTCCGATCCATTTTCCAGTAAACCGCAATGACAGATAGTCCTGTACATTTCATGAGTTATGTGCTGGGGCACCATCTTGTTGAAACCAACAGTTGTTAGCAAGTGCTAGAGGCAATTCATCCTAAGCATTTTCCAAATAAGTCCTTAGCAAGTCCAGATATCGTAAATAAAAGTCCTATTATTCTTCGTCCCAAAATACCCATCCACATATTAAATCCAAATCTATGTTAATGTCTTGATTCTTTTCTTAAATAAGGCTTTTGTTTTACCAAGATAAGGATGAACAGCATGGGGATCTTGTAAACGGTAAGAGATACTAAGACGGTTAAATTAGAGAAAATTGTTTAATTTAGGCATGTTCACATGTAGTTTGAAAAATGCATTATTGTTTATCGTTTCCGAGATTTAAAACAAAATGCGGTTTTGGGTTTTCTTTTTCGTAATTCCTTCTTTTATTTTAAAAGAATTTTAAAACCAAAGGTACTTCTTCATTGTCAGTTTTTCAATTCTGCTAGATGGCGTTTTAAATTTTTATTCGTCGTTTCGTCTCCGAGATATCATCAACTTTATTTTTATATCGTCGCAACCAACGAAACACCCTGTATTCGATAGTATTCTTTATTACCAATCGGGTAACTTATGTCCTTACAAGTTGTACTGAAAATGCTTTTCTCTAAATGATCTCCATTTGAACATTGAAATCCCCCATTAAAATACGTATTTTGATTGGTTTTCATCAGTGACTAAAAAACTATTTTATTTATAAGGAAATTTAACGTCTTAATTAAAGGTAAAGAAAAAATAAGGCGATTTATGTTTTTCATTTTTCTGTCGCTAAGGTTGATGTAGTGCTTTAAAGATGTGTGAGCGCGTGTGCGCGCGTATATGTGCGTGTGTATTTGTGAGGGTGTGATAGTGGGGACGCGCGCGCTTGAGTAGGTGGTTGCATATATAGTGCCCCGTGGATATATGTGGGTGTGCCCGCGTATGTGCTAAAACCTATTTAACCATGTCATAAACTACACCGTATCATGTAATTTACGTCACGGGTTCATAATAATTCTAGAGCACATAAGAAATAAAACATCCAATCCAATCAAATAGAAATAAATTAATCAATCGATGAAATTTACGTGGCGGGTTAATAAAATTACAGAATGAATAAGAAATAAAACTTCTAGATGCACTGCCGTCTAAGGGGTTGAAAAGTCAACCTTAAACTACATCATGAGCTAGAATGTCGCAATGAAATTTAAAGGGCGGATTAATAATCGTCGTAGAATGTAAAACAGGTAAAATCATACGGAAGCACTGCTATACTAGGAGTTAAAAAGCAGCCTTTTAAAGTATCTCAGGAAGTACATAGTATCATAATGAAGTTTAAGTGACGGGTTAGTAGTAGTTTTAGAATAAAAAAGGGTGGTGGTCTTCGTTCCGGAAATGTTCGGGTATTCTGGATCTTTTGTTTCACCTTGCTATTCTTACGTTCCTGTGTTCTAACTTTGAATGGTCTACCTCTGTCCTATGTATGACCTGACGCTTTGGCATAGTAAGTTATATATACCGTTTTGGAACTGTGTGATTTGGTTTTAGTGCGTTATCCCTATCTGCCTATCCATCGTATTTTGTCCGAGGTACCTGGTATATATGGTATTACAGCTATGCATTTAGGTTATTTTTTCCCTAACTCTTTCCCTGTCTAGGTTAGGTGTAGGTGTCTTGGCGATATTTTCTTTTTCCTTTCTCAGGTCCTCTTGTTTTGAGCACATTGCTTCAACTTCTATCGTAAAAGTATCATGATACGCCTAAGTGTATTGAAAGAGAAATTACATCCGACTGTCAACTCATAACTGCAGCAATGCTTCAAAATGTTTATGTTGTGTTAATAAAAATCGTTATATCGTTTAATCTAATCAATTTAGGTATAGGACATGTGACAAGAGGTCAAACTTAAATTTTATGTAGAATTTAAAATTACAAAAAAACTATACTAATCCATTTAAAAAATACGACTTTGGTGTGTACCGGATTTGTGACGCACTCTGTAGAATAAAACGGTTTTTAAAAATAGTTTAGCAAGAAATGCACAAACTATATATATATATATATATATATATATATATATATATATATATATATACTTATTGTTGAACATTCTTTTAAGTGTTAATTGGTAATTAACACAATTTAAATATTTTATTTCATTTATACAGCGTGATTTAGGTTTAATCCTAATAACTTCAGGAATCGATAGAATACGTGAAATTAGAATGGATTTGTCTTATGAACTGTTGTCCTAAAACGCTTTCTTACCAGAGATAAATGGTGGCAAAATTTGAATTTTTAAATGTTTTTAATATCTCCTAAATGGAAATTGGTACTATTTCCAAATTTGGTAGGCGGATTTTGGCGCTGTCGATATACCAGGTGATATTTTTGGAAGGTCGCGCACTCTTCTACCCTTCCGGATTTGTTTGTGTTACGCTACTGATTAAATTCGATCTTTTAGTGTCCTTTCCCAGTTCTTTATCAACAAATTTTCGATTTTTGCACTTTGAGTGCAAGTATGGGTGACAAGTTTGCCAATTACCATCATTGATGAATCGGACGTGTTGGAAATAATAACTTGAATTCTCGGTGAAGGCCAGTTGCTCGTCTACCCGGATGGCTCAATTTGAATCCATTGGACTATTTTGTTTGAGATCATCCTAATTGATAGTGTGTGATACACCAATAAATACCCGTGGGGAACCAATTGAAAGTATGCCGAATGGATATCGTAAACTCAATAATAATCGTGTCCAAATTGCGGCTGCGATTAACCCATTAGTGCACACGATTTTTTCTGAAAATTTTCATTCTAACTTTACAAGGAGCCCTCTTAAAATACGAAACAACATTTAGAATCAAAGTTTTATGGTTAGTTTTTTTAGTAGGTTGCATCCGTTTAAACGGACTACATGCAGAAATGCACAAATTTTCACAAATACAAATTATTTCGTGTGGTAAGTCAGAAAACAGAACTTTGGATGTAATCCAATATTACACTTTATACAAACAAATTTTGAATTTTTGTTGTATTGTTTACACTTTTAACGGTTTCTGAGTATTGTACAGTATGTCCAATATTATCGAATCGAACACAACTTATCGTGGTTGGCGGTTTGTTCCGTAACTATTTTACGCCATGCGTTTGTAGAAAACCTAAGGCAATGTACCTTCTAAAAGAAAGCAAACCTGAACAGTCTGGATCATCTGGCTTCAACTTTTGTATTAGTAACCAACCATTTACTATACTGGCATCAAAATGTACTGGAAAATGGGCCAGTACTATTTTGTTGCCACGTTCTGCTCCTGTAAACAGCAATAAGACCATCCATTTTATCTACGCCACCCATTCTTTTATTGTAGTTTGCTATTATTTTCGGCTAAGGAATCGGTTTTCGTGATTTAGTTTCCGGCACCAACGGCTTGCAGTAGTCATTTCATTTTCTTCAAAATCAGTAGCCACGGTGACTACTTTATTGTCTTTCCATTGACTAAATAATAGTTTTCCATTTGAAAGAAATTTATTGGCACCCGCGTCTCTTTCTTCCACTAAGATTTTTCTGGAAATGGACAACCTTTCAGCCTGCTCAATCGTATCGTTCTCGTGGCGCAAAGTTTTGACAAGTGCCGTAATAAGTTTATTCCTGTTAAAGTAATTATCAAAATAAGTACATCTTGTATCCCTCACTTTCTGGTATTCCAGCCCGGTCTATCAGAGAAAGAACAACGTCGCCACCTAAACCGAATTGCCTATCCACATCAACATATTTACCTGTATAAATATCGAATGCGACCATGCATCGACCACTCGTACAAACGGCCCAGTTTTGTAACCAAATCATATTGGTTTTCCTTTTATATACTGCTTGGCGTAATGCCTTTCATAGTAAGGAATCATACTTTCATCTATTGAAAGACATTCTGCTACGTCCTCATGCTCACGAAAACTTTTATTCTGTACGTCAATGACAGGTTTGATTTTGAACAATTTGTCAGTATTGTTATTTAGAACGTTATTATTGAAATGCATACAATGTAATAAACGATCGAGCCTTATTAATTTACAAAGAAGTTTTGGAACATCATCCTAGTTATTCCAAAACATTCGCTTGTTTGGCAGCTTGTTGTATCCAGACAATGCGAATGCTCCAAGTAGTACATTGAGCTCACTCATAGAAAAATTGGGGTTTTATTTTTATTTCCATATCTGTGTCTCTTTTAGAATGGGATCCTTGAGGTCGTCGTCAAAGAATAGGTTTAGAAAATCAATAGGATTTTCGGCTTGGTAGGCTTTATCTGAGGGTCGCTTAGGAACACAAACCATATTCATGTCGTATTCTGGAATATCTGCTGACCACATATGGCTTCTTTTCCGCTTCTTTGCTGGACGTTGAATTTTACATTTTGACGATTGTGGTTGGCCTTAGATGTTGATGGTGGCGATTGACTGTTTGGTGTTGCCGATTGCATTTGATTTCGGAGCACTGATAAGGGAATATCACTTGCTTCGTCATCACTACTATCAAACCCAATACTTAGTTCACAAGTTTGACGCAAAATACCTCGTGGTAAATGATTCACGATGCCGTCATCTTGATCTGATAAATCACTAACTTCTTCTGTTTCAGCCGTGTCATTATCAGGGGCTGAATATCGATATTATCGTTATAAATTGCGCCCTCATTGTTTTTAATGACTTCAAGAAGCTCATGAAGTGATAATCTGCAAAAGTGAAATATATGGAAAATTGTCCTTCAAAGTGCTTCTATGCATATATCCGTTATAACGAATCGTGATAAAATCGTCATGTTATGAAAAATTCAGGCATTCAATATTTCGGCAAATGGTTTATTATCACAAACGAAAGGTTATGTTAATGGTTTTGAAATAAAATAAGTTCTGATAGTGATTTAAATGTTGAAAAACTTCTACTTACCCGCGGTTTCCAGTTTTTTTATGATTGTGGACCTGAACAGCTAAGTTTGGCGTATCGTGCTAAAGCACTCAGGAACACTTAGGAGGATGGATAGAGGGATAATGAATTGCCAATAGATGCCTATGAACAGCTACCTTAAATTTTCTCATATCATAAGTGAGAGGAAAGCAGAAACTAGGGACATTATTCCAGAGTTTAGAAGCCGTGTAGAAAATGTGGATTGCGCTCGTTTGGTACGACAAGTGGAGATTTGTACTGCATACTGATGATGTGAATGAGCGAACCGAGTGTTTCTCGCAAAGATAGCCGAGATGGTATCAAAGAATGTAATTCACCAGTACAATAGCCGTTGTAATAACGATAATACAAAGAAAGAACTGAAACCATTCTTCTATGCTCAAGGGACTGTATGTGAGAAGTTAAGGACGGGTCATTTATAAGCCTAATCGCTTTCTTTTGAATACGATCAACGATATCGAGAGCGTATTGGGGAGCACTAACCCAGAGGTGAGAATTACATTCCAGATGAGGCCAAATTGGGCCTTATACAGCAGGAGTTGTCGAGAGGTAAAGTACTGCTTAGATCTGTACAAAAGCCTATTTTACGAGCAGCTGTTTGTAGCTGTAGCTGACAGAAGATGGTCAACCCATGAGAGATTTGAAGATACAGTCATACCCAACAGAGTAATAGAGTCTGAAAACTTAAGAACTGAGCCATTCATACTTACAACAGGAAATGATCGATCTTTTTGGCGGACACTAGGCAACACTGAGTTTTGTTAGCATTAAATTTAACTAGATTATTGCTTCCCCATTCGAGAATACGTTGAATGTCTTTGTTGATTGAATTTGCCATCTCAGCTTTAATTTCTTGATTTGACATAGAAGGTGGATTATCACTGTGAGTAGACTGAGATGAACTACAGTGAAGATGCTATCGTCAGCAAAGCAATGGATGGGGTTAGTTGTTGAAGAAATAAGGTCATTTATGTACAGCAGAAAAAGTGTAGGCGCTATAACGGATCCCTGTGGTACGCCCGCGTTAATGCTAACTTCTTTTGAAAAAAGACACGTATTCGTGTTTTATCAAGGAAACTAGAAACCTAGTTGATAAGCGTATAATTTAACCCAAACGAGGTGAGTTTGGCAAGTAAACACTTAGGCCAAACTTGGTCAAATGCCTTTGAGATATCTAAGGCGACTACAACTGTTTCACCGGACTGCTCTACTGTATTGTTCCAAACTTGGGTCACATATGAAATAAGGTCACCTGTTGAACGACTTTGCCTATACCCATATTGGTGGTCACTAAGGAGTTTGTTAGTTTCAAGGTACGTGAGCAGTTGCTGATTGATGGCTTTTTCCATGATTTTAGACAAAATGGAAGTGATGGCAATTGGTCGGTAGTTTGAGGATCGGTCTTATCGCCTTTTTGGGAATAGGTTGAACATTTGCTAACTTCCATGATGAAGGAATTCCCAGAATACATAGAGATCGTATAGAGCTTAGATAGGACTGGTACTAGTTCGGGGAACATTTCTTTAAGACAATAGCTGGGATACCGTCTGGGCCAGTCGCCTTATTGAGATCAAGCCTACTGATGATCGATTCCAAGAGCTTGTACCGAAAATGAATTGGTTTCATAGCGTATGAAGAAGAGTTGACTAGGGCACATCTTTTCCAGAATCATTGAGACACGAGTTTGATGCAAACAAATCCACAAAAACGTTGGCTTTGTCTACAGAATCAGCAACTACCGATCCGTCAATAGATGTCAGGGAAATGAAGATGTTCCAAAGTTTTACTAATGGCTTTAGCTAAAGACCAAAATTTACGACTGCCTAAAGGAGATGTAGCTAGTTCACTGCATTTTCGTTGTTCGAACAACTTTTTAGTTTTAGTGCTGACACTTTTGCACATATTTCTAGCACCAACATATTCTACATGACTGTCGACCGATTTATTAGATTACCATTTAATGTAACATTTATTTTTGTAAAGATATTGCATCAGTACAAGCTTTATTGAACCAGGGTTGGGAACGTGAATGACCTATACGGTACTGTTTTTTGGGAATGTATAACTCCATGAGGATGACTTCAGATACTGAAAGAGCGATGTCCGAAGAAGAGGACGACTTAAAACAATATTCACGCCATGGAAAGGTTGCAAAGAAATCCGTAAATCACTCCATCGAGCTGACTTAAAACACCACAAGGTTCTATCGGTTTTACGAACAACAGTGGAATTAGGTACAGTAGAAATGATTTCTATTAACAATGGTCGGAAAGAATGGAAGTTTTATAAACAAGAGGGTTTGATGTAAGAAAGAGATCTAGAAGATGTGGAGTATGGTTAGGGTTATCAGGGATTCTTGTGGGTTCAGAAATCATTTGTGTGAGATCACATGAAATAGCAAATGTTTCTGCACTATGACCAGCAAGAAACTGAGACAGGAGATAATCAACTTTCATACTAAGGTAATCGAAGAAGTCTTGAAAGTTACTGTCATTAGGAGACCTATAAATGCAACAGTAGAATTTCACAAAATTAGGACAAGAATGTTTAAACTGAATCACGTCAAAATTTTTGTTTTCTAAGGAAGAAACCCTCTTGCAAGCAATTCTGTTCTTGATGTATGCACATACGCCTCCTTTATATCGAAAAGTTAGAGTGAAGGTGGTATTGAGGAAATTGCAAGTCGGGTGACTCCGAGCTTTCAGAGGAGACTTGTGTTTCAGATAGAAACAAAATATCAGGTTGTAATTGTTCAAGATGTTGGTGAATAGCATTAAGATTAGACCTGATACCGCGGATGTTGCAGTAGTGAATCAGAAAGTTGATACTTTCGATGACCGTGGTCGCTTGAGCCCTGCCCTCCCGGACATCCGAATGGGGCAGGATTTTACGTCCGGAATTTATACCCTAGAAATCACAGCCATCTTATTTTTTAATTTGGGACTTTTAATCCGATAGGAAGACAGTGAGGGCGAGAAGGAAGAATAAGGATGAGAATAGATTAAGGATGAAGGAAAAGGTAAGCCCTTACCGAGCCCAGAAAATCGGAGACCCAATATTAAGGAGCTCATGGTAAGAGTGGTGGTACCTCCCGGCTGGCATGTAGTATACATGCCTACCACCTCAAAGTGAAGATTATGATCCATGACTTCAAGTATTTATTTTAAATTTACACTTGTGTACGAATAACATCTATTTGCTTTATCTTAC
Source organism: Vesta saturnalis (assembly GCA_036346205.1). NCBI lineage: Eukaryota > Metazoa > Arthropoda > Insecta > Coleoptera > Lampyridae > Vesta > Vesta saturnalis. The sequence goes on from JARFJB010001574.1 coordinate 618,074, forward strand.
GTTTGTAAACAACTGTTCTACGTGTGCAATGCGTTTGCACATAATTCAATAGCAGCACTGGACATGAAAATGTCATCCGTTTAAACGGACTGTATGCACAAATGGGTTAATTCGTCGGTATCGGAAGGCATTTGGAACAGTTGCTGTAATACGTAACTGTTAATTTGTTACATACTTTTTTTTGCTTTTTAAGTGTTCTTGACTACTTATACTTCTAGACGACTCTACAATGTTGCTAGAGGTCAGTTTACACTCCATTGCAATTTTGGTCAAAACTCAAAAACAAATGCAAATATCGGAAATACATAAAAATAAAAATTTGTTGGTAAAGAACTGAACAACCACACTGTAAGATCGAATTTAAGTAGTGGCGTAACACAAAAAAATTTGGGTGGGTAGAAGGGTGCGCGACCCCCAAAAAATATCACCCGGTATACTGATTACGCCAAAATCGTGGCAAAATAATGGTCATCGCCCATCTAATGCAACTGCCAAATTTGGAAATATTAAGAAAAAATATTAAAAACATTCAAATTTTGGCGCCATTTATCTCTTGAAGAAAACGTTTTAGGACAATAGTTAATAGCACAGTCCCCATTATTTTCACGTGTTCTATCGATTCTTGAAATTATCAAGATTATACCTGAATTCATCCTGTAACAATTATTCGTATTTCACATAAATATAACTAAAATATGCTTCCTTGGTTCTTTCGTGTGGCGACACCATTTAATTTTCAGTCTCATTTAATGTAGCAATATTGTTTGAAGAAAGTCACGCAATCGAAGCATTTCACAGTTTTTATAATTCTGTAACATACGCAATATAAAATTATACTTCATGAATGCATATGATAATAAATTAGCAGTTTAAATTAATGCTTAGAACTAAAATAATCCTTCTATTAAATATAATGAAGTCTGTACTGATTATTTAGGCGATTGTGGTCATACTTTAAGTTTATCTAAGTGCGAAATTCTCAATGGCCTTTAATTATACCTCAACGGTTAAATGTGAAGTTGGTGTTTATTTTCTTTTCTCTTTGATTTTGAAACCAATTCGACCTAATTTGTATTCACTTTTTGTTGTAAGAGTCAATTTTGTGTTAGTAAATACTTCAGGTAAGTATAAATTAAATAGGAGTTTTATGACTTCTATCAAGGATTCAATCTGTATGTAAGTCATTGTATCTCGAGAACACAAATTGTTGAATTATTATAATGTAATGATATCTTTAAATTAAATCAGCGTGATCACTCACGAAATAGGTGTCGGCTCTTTTGATGTTCATAGGTCAACATGCATTTACAAGTTGACAGGTTCACGGTCAAAGAATTCAATAAATTCACTGCTTAACAAAGTCTGGGTATTACACACCGGTTTAATATTATATATTTTTTTATTCCTATCTATTATTCAGTCAAAATAAACTACGACGGGAAAAGTCCACTTCAAAAAGGTAAGCAGTGGTAAATAATGTTGACAGTTAATTAATGAAAAAGTGTAAAATTATTAAATTTAAATTATAGTAAATTAATAAATAATTGATTACACCTTGTAAACATTTGATAATTAATTTCTCTTTCCTACTAAATTTATTTAAATGAGACACACTATAAACTATAAAAAGACATACTTTAAGTGCTATAAACGCTAATTTACCACCTTTTTGTTGTTGAAATTACATCATTCTTTTTCAATTTTCTTCTATTTACCTGATTGACTTAGAAATTCTCTAATTTGCTATTTATTATAACTTTTCAAAATGCTATCTTGTTGCGCAAAATCTTATTTTCATAAAATATATCTTAAAAAATTTAACTTTCCCACAGTCTGTCTATTATTTGAGTAGAAAATAAAATCCGTCCTTCTTGCGCCACCGCTCCAACTGCTCCAGCACCTGGTGGTGCTGGAGTCGGTGGTCCACCGCTAGATGTCACCCATCTTACTGAACTTTATCCCGCAAATCAATCACCACCGAAAATCACTAGATTCTAGACACGAGTTAAAGGACCAGGCAGCCGGCTTATGGAGAAATGGAATCCGGTTAATTTGCCTTAATTTTTGGGATGTTGAAGATATCGACTTCATGAACAATAGTGTCCATGGGCACAACTTAATCCCATGGCCAGTTTTCAATTTACAGGGCGATGAAGTTGAAAAATGGCCATTTTTTAAAACGTATTAAAATGTAAGTTTCATAATGTTTTAAGGATTTTTTGCTGTAATAGTATTCTAATAACATCAAATAATATTGCTTTGTGTAGAAAAGTATTATTTGATACAGGGTGATTCAAAAATTACCAAAAAAAATTGTTGATGCTGTGTATTCTACTTTACAGTAGGAACATGAAAATATTAATATTTGGTCTGAATTTACTTTAGTTGGACTTATTATAACAAGATATAAAAACATTTTATACAGGGTGAGTCAAAAAGTTGATCGATATATTACAACTATTGGATAGTCGAATCTCGTAATGGACATTTGAAATCTATATTCAAATTTTTAAAGAACACTATTTCGATACACCTTGCTGCTAATTTAAACGAATATTATCAGATAGCTGGAGCTCTTATTAATAAATTCCATCCCCCATTAACCATGCCCGGTACACTACAAATGGCAGAACAAATATTGGGTAATTTGGACGAAGTAAATATTATGCAAGCACGAGTTGAAGCTGAAAATCTACATTTAAGGGACGGTCAGTGGGTTTTATTAAATCACTTGCACGCTCATGAGTTCCCCCGTTTAGATTTACACTATTTAAAGCATCTGACTGGAATTTATCATGTAAACTTGGCAAAAAGTTATATTCAAGACAAACTTCAAAGAGAAGAATTCTTCAATTTGACGAATTGGTGGAGGATCCGAATATTATACGAATCCGAGTGTACTCCAGATTTCGTAATATATGTAAATATATGTTGTGGATATCTTTTACGATTAACGAAAATGTTGATGATCAACCTTTAGAATTTCGCTATTATTGTACTTGCAAGTCGGGAGCTAGAACATGTGCTCATGTGGCCAGTGTATTATGGTTTTTGGGTTATGCTAGATATGAACAAAATATGAGATATCCATCTATTCTACTCTTAAATGAAATTACTGATGCAGCTGAAAGGATGCTGCCAGAAAATATTGATCATGGTCCAGAAAATTAAATATTTTCAGTGCCTACCTAACTTTAGTTCATTTCGTTTGTTCCTTCTTTCTTGACTTGGATTAAATTCTACACATGTACTTATTTTTGTTAGTATATTCGTTTCTTAAAGTATTTTATATATTTGTATGTTTCATTACAATAGAGCTACATTTCCCAGGTTAAAGTGGATTAGGCTTATTGGGGATACCACTTAAAAAAAGCGCGCCGGGAACTCTACCTCTATGGTGGTAAGTAAACTGGTTCATATATTTGTTAATATGTTTATTACTTATAATCTAGATACATTACACCTATAAGTACCTTTTTCAAACTGATTGCAGATAGGTATGTAGATAAATAACATAATAATATTTGCGTCTTCGGATATTTGGCTCTCTAATAATATTTGCGTCTTCGGAGGTTTGGCTCACTATTAATACATTATTTGTTGATATTATATGTTACATATTATTTGTTTCCTTAAACAAATAACGTTAGAATGACATAAATCATGAATGATTAAATAAAATGAAAACATTTATGAGCTCAGGTATAAGCGTATACATTGTGACAGGCTTGTCATCACAAAGTCGATATAAAAAAACTGATCATAGTAACTTCGCAAAACTTCTATAGGGAACTAACAAACTCAAATTACAGACAATAAGAAAAAAGTAGAGAAATTAACGGAGGAAATATTAAATTACAGGGTGATTCGCAAAAAAAAATCAATTTTCGTAATTTTCTACCTTAAATATCTTGTGAATCGCACTGTATTTAATTTATAAATTATATATTTTTGAAAATGGTTCAATATCGACTACTGAGTTGTATTACAAAATATATAAAATCGTAGTAAAAATAACCTGCAGAGTCGATCAACTTTTTGACTCACCCTGTATAAAATGTTTTTATATCTTGTTATAATAAGTCCAACTAAAGTAAATTCAGACCAAATATTAATATTTTCATATTCCTACTGTAAAGTAGAATACACAGCATCAACAATTTTTTTTGGTAATTTTTGAATCACCCTGTATCAAATAATACTTTTTTTACACAAAGTAATATTATTTGATGTTATTAGAATAATATTACAGCAAAAAATCCTTAATACATTATGAAAATTACATTTTAATAGGTTTTAAAAAATGGCTATTTTTCAACTTCATCACCCTGTAAATTGAAAACTGGCCATAGGATTAAGTTATGCCCATGGGCACTATTGTTCATGAAATCGATATCTTCAACATCCCAAAAATTAAGGCAAATTAACCGGAATCCATTTCTCCATAAGCCGACTGCCTGGTCCTTTGTATACAGTTACTTTTCAAATTTTTGAGATATTGTGACCTAAGGAATATCACATCTACCAGACTCACTTCATACATCACAAATCCAGCATAACCAAAAATCACTGTGATTTTGAGATATTGCAGCTGAAAGAAAATCACATTTACCCGTCTTCTTCCCTATCCCGCGAATCCACCACTACACAGTGGCCGAGACATATATGTGCTAAACACTTACGTTAAGTTTGAATATTATACAATCGTGTTTCAATTTGTTGAGTTATTGAAGCCAAAAAAAATCACATGTACCCCTCTTACTCCCTACTGCTCATATCTACCCCACTTATTTACTCACACTTTACAAACGCACACATGCGCACACTCACACACGCACACGCTACACACACGCACATACACACAGTCGCACATACATGCATACACTTACACTCGCACACACACGCGCACGCACGAACTTACCCACGCATGCATAGACACATCGCACACATGCACACTAGTGTGGCCCATATTATATAGTCAAAATTTCAAAATTAGTTTACATATCTGGGCACCCTCTAATTTTTTACTACTAATAAAACAATTATTTTGGCAAAGTTTGAAGATAATATTCCCATTGGAAGACAGTGCTCAAAGACATAATATTAAGAATAAAGTTGAAAAATCGGTAATGTTGAGGATTGTTTGAAACTAAGTACAACTAACTGAGAAGTACTAAACTAGTTTATTTCATAATATAATACTCGTAGTATAACAGTATAATATTGTTGAATAATACAAAAATCTTATAGGAAAGTAGTGACTGGTGTAAATAAACATGGTTTATTGGTTTAATCCTTTGAAGTTGACGGCTCTAAACTTTCAACAACTGCTTGTTTTGTCGTTTTGGTCGGAACCCACTTTCGATTAGCTTCAACCACTTGCAGGAGCAACTGTTTTCTTCTTCATCATTAGTCAGAAGCTTATTAAACTTTTCAAACAGTTTGACACCACGCTCAGCTATATCATTAACCACTTTCCAATTTTTATGATTTGTTTACCACTAATGTAATGTTCATTGCTGTTCCATTCATTTGGATGTGTGGTCAAAAAGTGAATTTATTTTTAACTTGTCTAACAGCTGCAATGAGCTTTTATTGACAAAATCAGCCAAAACGGCTTGGTCAGTTAAAGTGACGAATCTCCCTTATCTTCCGGTCAGTAGATTCACACTCCAACTTCTTGACAATTTCCACCTTTGCCTCATCTTATACTTTGTCTGAAAATAAACTTAAGCCAAGTAACTCATCCGAGAGGTACTAAACATGAGATTTCATGGCCTTTTTAACCATTTCACTAATTTGATGATCAATAACTTCATAATTAGTCATGTCCTTCCACAGAGAGAGATCTGCCCAAACAGCATTTGCAGCCATAGGGCTTCAAACCAATATTTTACATATACCAGAGCTCCAAATTTCACAAAGCGTTCTAACTGCAATTTTTCCTGTTGTGTGGTTTTAAAACCGTCTTCCTCACGAAATAAGTAGATTTTGATGGCATATAACAGTTTCGCCATCCAAGGAGCATGGTGTACTGCACCTGGAGCTTTCAATGAATTTTATCTGAATATGGCCAAGAGCTAGTCGACAGCTCTACTAACTCCATGTAATCGTCTCTGGGCTGGTTTTTCCTTCGTAAGGCAAGTAATAAAGCATTTACTGCAGTGAGCTTTAAATTTTCACTGTCAGGAGCTTCTTCCAACGGTTGATATTTTCTTTGGTGTATAAAGGGCCACGCTGCCTTGAATCTTTTGAATAAAGGAATGTCAGGAGAACTGGATGGTCGAAAACAGAGAGTAAATACCTTACTGAGAATAATCTCCAAAATGTGGTGCCTGCATGCTAGCCATAATAATTCTTCTCCAACTTTATGCTCCAGCATAACACAAGCTCCATTTTCCACCCTGCATTAACAGATGTAGTGTCAAAACACATGCCAACAATCTTATTTTCCAAACCCCTTTCCGTTAGTACATTATAAACTGCATTTGCTGCGTTTGCACCAGTACCATTTGCAAGTTTTGGCACTCCAAGCAATTTTCCTTACCATCTGCTGATACTAATACGGGCAAACGATCTACTTTTCATTGCCCAAAATATCAGGAAGAATATTCCCTTCCCAATGAACAATAACTGGATCGTCAAAAGAACCAGATTGCTTTATTTCTTCAAAAACAGTTTTCTTCCTTCTTTCCTTTTGCGTTGGATAGTGCTTCGTGATAATGGCAACGAACTAGGGTCATATCCCAATGCTGCTGTAATAGGGACCATTAATCTTAAGGCTTCCTATTAGACACCTTATTGCGATCTAATGCGCTAATGACATGTGTAGAAAATAAAGATTTCTTTGCAATTGGTTCAGTCTGTGAGTCTCTTTGGGATTTCCTTCTTTTAGAGATGATGATGGCTTATATACAAATACATCTTCTTTAGCTGAATCAGAATGTTCTGCGGATTCATCTTCTGAATCTGAAACAGTTACAGTTGGAGATATCAGTGAAGAGGAACCTGGGTCTTTCCCTTTTTCAAGTCTTTTTTGTTCTTTGATTTTTCTTTGAAGAATTATTTCTTGTTTCTTGTTGTATTTCTTGTCTTCTGATGAAATCATCATATTTCTTTCCGTCCTCTGATCAATTAAAAACTTTCTATCTTCATCTACTATGAGCAATGTCAAATACCATATCTAGCTGCTCTTGAAATAGTGTTTCACGTTTCTTTTGTGCATCAGAGTTTATTCCTTTATTTTTTTTAACAGAAGCCATTCAGAGTGTAATTTTTCAAGCTTATCAATACAATGTTTTAGAAGTCTAATCGGGATAGCGGCTTTTTGCCACACTGAAATTAATTCTTCTACAGTGTTGTGACTTGCATTTCGAACAGATTTTTTTTCTTGTACGAAATAATGTAATCTAAGAAAAACTTGCCTTATAGTTGGTAATTGATTAAATCTAGATATTGGTTCTAAATCTTTGACACCATCAAAATATCGTGTCCGCTTGACGTGTTGAAGTTGATGACAAAGCCATATTCTCACAAAAGTCCAAAACAACCACTTGTATAAAACAGTCCTCACAACCACTGTTGATAGTTCTAATTTCTTAATTCCTTATTAAATTTTCTTGTAATTTCTTTCATAAAAACAGCATCTGGAAAAAGAATATCCCACGGAAATTAATATGTAAAAATAAGAAAATAACAAAATGTTTAAAACTTTATAGACGTTGAGCACTACATTCTAGTCCACCTAGGACATTGAAATTTTGGTACTTTACTACTATCAACTAGAGTAAAAAAAAATAGTGGGTGTCCTGGGGTGTAGAGTAAATTTAAAATTTTTGGGCCACGCTAATGCACACACAGCACACACACCACACACACGCACACACACAAACACACTTACACATACACGCACTCACGCACTCACGAACACACGCACATACGCACAGTCGCACACACGTGCACGCACTTACACACGTACGCACGCACTTACACACGCACACACACGCGCACACTTACACACCTCACAAATATTTTGAATTGTATGTATTTACTAATATATTACTTAAATATGCAGTAAACGTATTTATGCAACAGAAATGTAATCTAGCTCAAGTTTGAAAATACAAATTCCTAAAAATTGGGCATTTTTCAACTTTAATACCCTGTATCTCGAAAACTAGTCATAGGATTGAGTTGGGCCCGTTGGCACTTTTGGTTACTAAATCGAGTATAACAACATACCAAAGTTTCAGAAAATTTAACCGGTCGCCATTTTTTCATTACTTGGGTACGGGGTCCTTTGATTTTAAGTTTGCTTAATTCTTGCTGAATATTTCCGTAGTTCAACAACCCTTGGCAGTATTTTAAATAATGGTATGAGTTATTTCTGTTAGGTTTGCTTAATCTTAACGAGTCGGGCAAAAATTTTGATTAAAATTTGATTAAATATTTACCTTTGCGTTTCGCTGCGATCTTTGCATTTGGCCTTTATTACTAAAGGGTTTTCCAATAAGAGGTGTTATTTTCATATTCAAAGAAAAATGGAATTTTTTGAGATAATTGATCGAATGTTTATTTCATTATAAAGAGGAAGGTATGCCGTTAATAATGGAAAACAATATCAGCCAAATGGCTACCACGGCCACGCTTACAGGACCATATCCTTTTCATGAAATTTTCCATAACCAATTCGCAAAGTGGCTGCCCTATGTCATCGATAGCCTCACGAATTCCATCTTTGAGGTCTTGAATCGACGCTGGGCTGTTGGCGTAGACCTTATCTTTCACGTGGCCCCAAAGGAAGAAGTCGCAAGGTGTTAAATCACAAGATCTCGGTGGCCAATTGTGATCACCTCTTCGAGAGATAACACGGTCCGGAAACTTTTCCCGTAAAAGATCAATGGTTTCGTTGCTTGTGTGGCACGTAGCGCCGTCTTGTTGAAAGTAAACGTTGTCCAGATCAATACCATCCAATTCCGGCCATAAAAAATCATTAATCATCTCTCGATAGCGCAATCCATTCACCGTAACTGTTGCTCCAGCCTCATTTTCGAAAAAGTAAGGTCCAATGACCCCGCCAGACCATAAACCGCACCAAACAGTCACACGTTGAGGATGGAGAGGCTTTTCAACAATAACTCTTGGGTTTTCCGAGCCCCAGATGCGACAATTTTGCCTGTTGACGTACCCACCGAGGTGGAAATGGGCCTCATCAGTCAAGATGATTTTTCGATGGAATTCCGGATCATTTTCATGCATTTCAACGACCCAATCAGCAAAGACACGACGTTGTTGATGATCGGCCGGTTTGAGTTCTTGTGTTAACTGAACTTTATAAGCCTTAAGACCCAAGTCTTTATGCAAAATACGGTGTAATGACGTTTGTGGAATGCCCAATTCCAAAGAAACCTGGGTTTTCTTCAACACTTTGGGCTACAGCAGCAATATTCTCAGTTGTTCTTGAGCGACGTGCACGGGTTTTATTCTTCACATCATTAACTTGTCCCAACAGCTCGAATTTGTTCACCAATTTCTGTATTGCGGTCCGACAAGGTGCTTCACGACGACCTAAAAATGTTTTAGTTTTACGAACCGTCTCTGCCAAATTTTCACCATTTTTATAGTGAATTTTAATAATTTCAATGCGTTGTTGAAGCGTGTATCGTTCCATTTTTATTAATCGCGTAGTTTTTACTTGTCAAATGTCAATAAATGACAGCTTCAAAAGTGACATCTACCGAAATAACACCTCTTATTGGAAAACCCTTTATATCAATTTAAGTACGGAGTGTGGCCAAAATAAAAAGACTTTGGTTTAGGTTCGTCTGATCCTTGCCGAGTTATTTGAGTTAGGTTTACTTAACTTTAAGGAAACTACCTTCGCCTCTGTTTAACAATTTTGGCTGTGTTTGACTTCCTTTACTGTTTGAACCTTTTTAGACATGAACGAGGCTATACCGAGTTCGGCAAAATTGCAATTTTAATTCAAATTTGACTTACGGTTTTCGTATTTTGCTACGCATTTCGCTGCAATCTTTACATGCGGTCTCTATTATTATGTAAACCTAGAAATTGACCTGCGGTGAAACTCATACAAATTTGGGTTAGGTTTGCCTAATTGCTGCCTAATATTTTTTAGTTCGACAAGTCTTAAGTATATTTTAATTAATATTATGAATTATTTGAGTTAGACTTACCTACTTAATTTTTTGGTAACTTCCATTTTGGTTTATGGACTTTACAATATGAAGCCTTTAGACGGCAACGAGGCCAAACCGAGTTCGTCAAAAATATAATTTTACCGTTACCGTTGCATTTCTCTTTGGTTTTTGTATTTAGCCTTTATTATGTGAATTTAAATATCGGAATGTCGCAAAATCATATAAGCGTGGGTTTAGGTTTGCCTGGTTGTTACCGAATATTTCTTTAGCTCTGCAAATGTTGAGTGTATTTTGGAAATAGTAGGAGATATTTGAGTTTGCTTGATCTTTAGGAAACTTAACTTTGACTTTTATCTAAAACTTCAATCTGTACCTCGGACCTTCTTTGCTACAATCAAGCTTAAGATTGGAAAACAGACCAAACCTAGTTCGGCGACATTAAGTTTTGAAGTTAAGTTTGATTTGAATTTGGCTTATGGTACTATATTTAGCTTCGTATTTCTTACAATTTTGCATTTGGCTTCTGTTATTCTGAAAATTTAAAGTTTAGCTTGCAGTGAAAATCAAATAAATTTGGGGTTAGGTTTGCCTAATTGTTGCCGAATTTTCATTATTTCTGCAACTATAATTGTATTTTAAGTAATAGTATAAATAGTTTTGTTTAATTTTTAGACACGATTGCCTTTATCTAAAATTTCTTTTATTATATGTAGACTAGGGAATAGGCCAAACTGAGTGCGGTAAAAATAACATTTTTATTTCAATTTGACTAGTTGTTGCCGAATTTAGCTTTGTTTTTGCCCTAATCATTGTCTGATCTCGATTATTATGTGAATCTAGAAATCGGTATGCGGCATGAAATCGAGTGGCAAAATTGGACACTGAGTTCCAAAATTACTATTAATTTTATTAAATACATAAATAAAAAGTTTACCTTGAGTAGGATTTGAACCTATGACATCTACTTTGCTAGAGTAGTGCTCTAAACTTATTCGTTCATAACAATAACTTATAATTTAATATTAGTTAAGTTGTAAGTAATTTGACTGTAATCTCATTACATTTAGAATTTATTTCAGTTCTACATATATAACGACAAAGTTTACATCGATAAGGGCTTGTATTACGATAGCTGAATTGGTTAGCGCGGTACTCTAGCAAAGTACAGATCGTAGGTTCAAATCCTACTCGAGGTAAACTTTTTATTTATGTATTTAATAAAATTAATAATAATTTTTAATTACATATTTACTTTTGAACTTATTCGTTCATAACAAACACTTCTAATAACTTTGAGTTGAGGATTGTTGCCGAATATGTTTTTTTTTTTTGGAAACTGCAATATGGGTTGAAAATAAGGTTTGATGATATTTCAGTTAGGTTTGATTAATTATTGGGCAACTTGTCTTTGTCTATTTCTAAAATCTCTGTGCACCCTGTATGATATGAAGCTTAAGACTGGCTACAAGGCGAAATCCGTTTAGGCAAAAATGCTACTTTGATATAAATTTGACTAATTGTTACCGTATTTAGCTTTTTTACCCACAATCCATGCATTTGATTTAGATTATTATATGAATTTAGAGAGTGTCGTACGGCGTGAAACTGAGACACAGTTTGAGAAAACCTTGCGTGACTGTTAACGAATATTATTTTACTTCTGCATCTGTTAAGTGTGCTACTTAAGTAAAGCTTACTTATTCTTTGAGGAACTCAGCTGTACGTTTATCGGAAATCTCCTTAATGATGTGAAGATACTAAGTTCCGCAAAATTGTGATAACCTTGTTTGAGTAGTTTGAACTTTCCGTGTCAATAGGTAGTTTTACACGTTTGGTTCCACTTTACTTTGTTTGACTATTGTGAATCATAATAATTAATCGTAACTAAATGAAATCTACTAAATTCAATTTAAACACCAAATGCCGAGTAGTTTTGTTTATTTAAATAATATTTTTACAACTAACAAAAACGAACTAGAGCTAAAACTAAAAAAAAGTACAAAAATTAAGAGTTTCTAGCAAAGTTTCTAAATGGCCTTTGCTGCTGTGTTTGAGCTAAATTTTTCTGTTGATCTTGAATATCAGCTGCTGTGATTGAATATTGGAGAGTATTACCAGACACAAATGTACTAACGTTAGCTTGTCCATTTGGATTTACTTGTGGTCCAGTACCAAGAGGTTCTTCCTCTTCCCTAAAAAATAAACATGAGAAATACTTGATTTTTTGCAATTAGCCTTACTTGACAACGCGGTATCCTTTATCATCTGCTTCGTAAAAAACAGTTCTCTTCACATATCCATCGCTGTAAGAATATTTTCCTTTAACCGCAAGACCATCTCTTACCTCTTCTCTTTCGTGCTGATTTCCGCTGATCGAATCATCAATTTGACTAGCAAAACTGTATTTGGCATTTTCAGCTTGTTCTCTGAAGATTTTTTCTGCGTCCTCATCTTGTTTTCTCTTTCCTAGATCTGTGTGGATATTTTGGCGACGAGGAGTTTGTTGAAAAGTTGGCTGTTCATTGATTACAAATTGAGACTGAGGCTGTTGTGGTACAAAACTTGGTACTTGCGTTTGCTGTTGAGGCACAAATCTTTGTATTTGTGGTTGCTGTTGAGGTATAAATCTTTGTAGTTGAGGGTGCTGTTGAGGCACAAATCTTGGTGTTTGCGTAACTGCTGGAGCTGGGTGCACTGGAACATATGCGTGTTGTGGTCTACGTTGTTGGCTGGGTTGTTGATGGCTTGTTGCTCTTAGTGTCGGTTCTTCAATGCTGAAGAAAGCGTTTGCTGGTGGTTGAATCGGTTGATGTGATTGAGACACCGAGTTTAGAATTTGAGCTTCTTGAACGTTAAAGTTATTCTTCAATTGCGTTTCAACCGGCTGGCTTGTTACAATAGCTGGAATTTGAGCTTGGTTTTGTGCAAATGGTGGAAATCTTGGTTGTTGAGCACGGATAGACTGCCTGGCCGTGAATGGTGTGAACTGATTTGTCGGCTGTTGAGAAAAATGGGGCGCCTGGCCAAATTCGTTTGATAATCCCGCAAAGTTCTGATCTGCAGGTGATGGCACATGTCTAGTGCTTCCTCTCACCTAACCAAAGAGTTTGTTGTAACTGAATAAATACTTTGGATCGCTTACCTGATGTGGAGCTTTGCGTTGGTTGAATTCACCAAATGAATGAGCACTGGGGAAGAATTGTGCTAGTGGCTGAGCCGGCGATGGTACTGGTGCTGGGTGGTGGTTCTGGAACGCTTCTGGACCATTTGAAGAAAATTTCTGTTGAGAAAATGATGGAAATTGACCGAATTGAACTGGATTGTGAGTTTCTGAACGTCTTTCGGCTACTTGGCTGTTATCAAATGGCAATTCCACAAATTTTTGATTCTGACACTGACATTGCAAAATTGTTGAAATTAACACTAGACCTAACACTAGTTTTGTAGACATCTTGACGTAAATGGATGATTGTACACTTTGTGGTTGTATTTATGTGAGTGTAAGAAATGAGTTTACTGCTCGAGGAAAAACTTTATATAAATTGTTACTTTCACAATTATGCATTTATTTTTCATAATTTTGTACAAATATTTCTATATATTAATTAGAGAATGTCAATAATGTGTAATTAAGCAAATTTCCAACAATTACGCGTGTAGGTTTAAAATTTGCCAAGTTATTAAGCTTGTAATTAAATTTTTTTATCACTACAAAAAAGAAATTGAAAAATAAATCCATGCGTTCACTAATATTAAGCCAAAGCGTTAATTTTTTAAATAATTATGAATTCTTAATTAATTAAAATTTGGCACACTAAACTATTCAAAATATATTCAAAATTGAAATGGTTGATATGTTTTATTTTCATTGTTTTATTTTAATTAAATTTATTTTCCATAATATTTTAAAGTTAGATTGCGGTTCTACTGACAATTAATTTTCTCTTAATATGTACTAAACGTACAGTAATTTTTTACATTTTTAATTGATGCAAGTCATTAGTGATTTTCTAACTCGCTGTTTTTTTTTTAATTTTTAATCCAAGCTGTTAAAGAATTAATGGCACATTTTAAAATTACTAAACGTTCAGTAATTTTTGATTTTTTATTGTTACATTTTTTAAATTTTGACTCCAAATTATATGAATATAAAATTGATGTTTAAAAATGATTGAAATATTTACTTTAATTTTTTTATTAGCTTTTGTGTCATGTTTGTACAGTAAATTATTAAAAAAAAGCGAAAATTGAAATTACTGATTTACTCCGTTTTTAATTGTTTTTTTCATTTTCATTTTTTAAATTAAACGGCATTTCTCTGTAATATTTTGAAGTTAGCGGATTTATGTCAAATTGCAGTTTTAGGGTCATAATTTAATTTTTCTTAATATTTACTAACAAAATGGAGTTATTTTTTTAAGATTAAATTAATGTTTTACATTTTTTAATTAGTTTTAGTTTACTGATTTAGTAGGTAATTAATTTTTTCTTAACAAAGGATTAACATGTTTTTTCACATTTTAATTACATTATTTGCATATCAAGTTAATGTGTAGAAATGACTACTGTGATAAAATAGTGTTATTTTATACATTTTTACATCAAACCAAATTAGTAAAAATAAAAAAAACGAAAGAAAATTTCTTCTACGTCACTATTTTGTTATCAAGATTAACGAATTAATTTTTCTTTTAGGTACGTCTCTTACCCGATTCCTAATTTTTTAAATGTAATTGGCACCACTTTTTATTTATAATGGCGTTTATACTAATTAGCTTTTTACATTTTGAAGTCATTGTGTGTTTTTACTTTTTATTGCTGAAATTTGTTTGTGTTTCCAGCCGGCAAAAATCATTATTTGTTGCCTGGTCCGGTAAAACGTTAACATTTTTAGTTTGGCACCACTCATTTTTCGTACATGAACATTCGCTGGCCGCTGTTATACATACTAGAACCCTTTGGCTCTTTTTTGTGCAGTACTGGAAACAATTTAAATTTTTTTAATGAATTAATAATTCTAACACTAAAATCACTGGTTCACAAACGATAGTTTTGCGATTATTCGTAGTGGGATCTCGGTTCTGCTCATACTCGCAAAACTATTGTTTCTGGCCGAATGATGTTTTTGAAATTTGTTTAGTTTGGGGTTTACATTTTTGAAATAAGGAATTGGCATATGAATTAGCAATTTATTTATTTATTTTTTTAATGTAAAGAATAACAACAAAGTTTTTCTTTTACTCTCAAATTTGACGTATCACGGTACTGGCTTTTAAGTATTCACTTTTTTAATAATTTTGGCTTATTAACTAATTAAAATTGTGCGTTCTCTTACTTTTGTTTCGCACACTAAACTATTTAAAATATACAAAATTTAAATGGCGCATATGGTTCATTTTCAATTGTTTTTTTTGTAATTTTTTTTTTTAATTAACATTATTTTCCATAATATTTTAAAGTTAAATTGCGCTTTTACTGACATAATTAATTTTCTCTTCAGATTTACTAAACGGGCAGTAATTTTAGATTTTTTATTGTTATATTTTTTAAATTTTGGCTCCAAATTATATGAATACTAAAATTGATGTTTAAAAATGATTAAAATATTTACTTTAATTTTTTTTATTATCATTGGGTCGTGTATATTACTTTTTTTTTAATTATGATTTATTTTATTGTAAACATAAAATTTGTAATTGTTCCGTAATTTTTTAATTTTTTCTTATGAATACATTAACTTGTTTTTTCACATTTTAATTAAATTATTTGCATATAAAGCTGATGTGCAGAAATATTACAAATATTACAATACTGCAAAATGTTTAACGTATTTTTTTAAATTTTCTAACTACTGTGATAAAGTAGTGTTATTTTTTGAATTTATACACCAAACCAAATCAGTAAAAATAAAAAAACGAAAGAAAATTACTTCTACGTCACTATTTTGTTATGAAGATTAACGAATTTTTCTTTTAGGTACGTCTCTTCACCGATTCCTAATTTTTTTAATCATTATTTGTTGCCTGGTCCGGTAAAACGTTAACATTTTTTTGTTTGGCACCACTCATTTTTCATATATGAACATTCGTGAACAGCTGTCGTGTAGACTAGAACCGTTTTAAATTACGGTGGCTTTGTCAAGCAATGTTCAAAAATATGTTTAATGAATTAATAATTTCAGCACTAAAATCACGGGTTCAGAAACGATAGTTTTGCGATTATTCGTAGTGGGGGACTCGGTTCTGCTCCTACTCGCAAAACTAATGTTTCTGGCTAGTGATGTTTTTGAAATTTGTTTAGTTTTGGGTTTACATTTTTTAAATAAGAAATTGGCACATGAATTATCAATTTACTTGTTTATTTTTTTATCTAAAGAATAACTAGGTTTTTCTTTTACTCTCAAATTTGACGTATCACGGTACAGTATTTTAAGTATTAATTTTTTTAATAATTGTGGCTTATTAACCAATTAAAATTGTGGATCATCTTACTTTTGTTTCGCACACTAAAGTATTTAAAATATACAAAATTTAGATGGCCGATATGTTTCATTTTCAGTTGTTTTTTGTAAATTCTGTTAATTTTTTTTTAATTAAAACTATTTTCCATAATATTTTAAAGTTAAATTGCGCTTTTACTGACATAATTAATTTTCTCTTAAGATTTATTAAATGTGCAGTAATTTTAGATTTTTTATAGTCACATTTTTTAAATTTTGATTCCAAATTATATTATTGTAAAATTAAGGTTTATAAATGATTAAAATTTTTAGTACTTGTGCACTAAACTATCTGAAAAAAAAACCGAAAATTGAAATTACTGATTTGCTCCGTTTTTAATTGTTTTTTAAATCTCATTTTCATTTTTTAAATTAAATGCAGTTATCCGCAACATTTTGCAGTTAGCGTATTTAAATGTCAAATTGCAGTTTTATGGTCATAATTAATTTTTTCTAATGCTTACTAAAAGTGCAGTCAAGCAGTATGAGGTACTAGTGCTATTCTCCCGTCTTATGATTTTTTTAATTTTTTTTTTATTTTGGCTTCAAATTAATTTAAGCTG
Organism: Vesta saturnalis; assembly: GCA_036346205.1. NCBI lineage: Eukaryota > Metazoa > Arthropoda > Insecta > Coleoptera > Lampyridae > Vesta > Vesta saturnalis. The sequence goes on from JARFJB010001574.1 coordinate 635,296, forward strand.
AAATTGATATGTATCTTAGTTTTTTTATTAATCTGATTCATTAGTGGCATCGCCCCCTTCCCTGTTATTTATTTTATATTTTTAATCCAATTTTTTGAGTTTTTTTTGCAAATTTATAAAAAATGTTCCTTTTTTATTAGATTTATTTTATTGTAAACATAAAATTTGTAAAAGTTACGTAACTTTTGAATTTTTCCTTACGAATACATTAACTTCTTTTTTCACATTCTGATTCATTTTTTTCATTTTTACACTAAGCCAAATTAGTAAAAATAAAAAAATTAAAGAAAATTACTTTTATGTTAGAATAATTGGTGCTATTCTCCCTTTTAGTAATTTTTGAATTTTTTTTTAATTTTGGCTTCAAATTTCTTTAAGCTGAAACTGATGTGTATCCTAATTTTGTTATTAATGAGATTCACTAGTGACCCCTTCCCTGTTATTTATTTTTGGTTTTTAATCTAATTCTTTAAATACTAAATGGTATTTTTGCAAATTACTAGAAAATAATCCTTTTTTTTAAATTATGATTTAATTTATTACGAACATAAAATTTGTGAACTTTCCATAATTTTTGAATCAAGGCGTTAAACTTTTTTTCACATTTTGACTAAATTATTTGCATATAAAGTTGATGTGTAGAAATGACTGAAAAATGTTTAGCGTTTTTTTTAATTTTTTAACTACTGTGATAAACTAGCGTTATTTTTAAAAATAAAAAAGAATTACAGAACATTACTTGTCATTTTTATGTTATAAAGATTAACGATTTTTTTTTTCAGGTACGTCGTTTGGCTGTTCCGTCTTTCTACTTTTTGCGGTATGTAAAAATATTTTTGTAGACTTTTACATGTTGAAATAATTATTTTGTTTTTTATTGTTGAATTTTTTTGTGCTTCTATTATGCAAACAGTCATTGTTTGTGGTCTAGTTCGAAAAAACGCTAAAATGTTAGTTTGCCACCACTGCTTTTTCATACATCAACTTCGTTGACAGTTGTCATACATGCCAGAACCGTTGCACACCTTGTTGTTCAGTGCTGGTGATTTAAAATATGGTGACGTTGCCAAGCAATTTTCAAAAATATTTTTAATGAATTAATAATGTAAGTACTAAAAATTGTATGTACCACGAATCCAGAAACGATAGTTTTGCGAGTATTCGCAGTTGTGGGGTCTCTGTTCTGCTTATACTCGCAAAACTATCGTTTCTGGCTTAGTGATGTTTTTTTAAATTAGTGTATTTGGGCTTTACATTTTTTTAAATAAGAAACTGGTGTAATGAATTATATTCAGTTTTTTTTATTTTTGTTTTATGTAAAGAATAACTACCATTTTTTTTCTTTTACTTTCAAATTTGACGCATCTGGGTAATACTTTTAGTAAATTGAACAAATGTTGTATATTAATAGGATCACTGTTTAAACAATGTCCAATATATAATAATAATATATGAACTATTGTTAGGTGTGCGTTACATCTGGGATTTGTAGATGTTTATTATCACGTCATAAAATGGCTAGTCGTTAGATTGTAGTGGCCTAATCCTAATCTTGGTAATACTACTTGCTCCATTCTGCTTACTTTAAATGGGACCTTCTATATTTTACATCTCCAGGGCAGATTAGGAAGCAGTCCACTTTAGAGTTTTTACAAACAGCTGCTACCGCATCATCAGCTTGTTCATTTCCGTTTAGCATGATGTAAATCATATCTCATTTCAAATCTGGGGAGGGACTTTATGGGAGAAATGATTTTTTTCCAGATGAGTACTTTGTGTTTGACCAAGTTCAGTAAAGATCAGTGCATGTAGGATTGCGTTTAGTTACGTGGTATAAATGTTGGTTTCCTTCTTTACAGCGCAGCTTTGGGACATATTTCTTGTGAAGAAAGCGCTACGTATACCGTGTTTAGATTTTGCATCCACAAAGATTATTCGCACACGCGGTGCTCGTTCTCGTGCCTGCTCGTGCTCGTGCCCTCGTGCTTTGTTGTTGGTGTTCGTGATCGTGCTTGTTTTTGTGCTTGTGCTTGTTCTTTTGCTTGTGCTGGTTGGTGTTCGTGATCGTGCTTGTAATATCTGTATGTATGCTTATACCTGTACGTAGTTACATTTGTGTTTAGATCGCGACATTGTTTCTTTATAGAGGCAATAGAAAATGCTGTGGAAAGGTTCTTGTTGTATCGTTTCAGCGTTAGGTACCTGGCCTCCTTGCGCATTCAAATCGACATCTAAACGTGCCAAACGACCTTGAGATTGGAAGACTTTTCATTGAGATTATCTTTCTCGCAGTCCAAGCACTTAACCCAAGGCGAAGTACAAGTTCGCAGTTACTGGATTAAGAGTGCAAAATTGCTCCAATTTAGAATTTCGGATTGCCACCTTCGTTTATGGTTTAGACGGCGACCCGTTCAAGGACGGTAGTTTTAAATTACGGTGGCTTTGTCAAGCAATGTTCAAAAATATGTTTAATGAATTAATAATTTACATTCACGGGTTCAGAAACGATAGTTTTGCGATTATTCGTAGTGGGGACTTTCTGCTCCTCTGCAAAACTAATGTTTCTTAGTGATGTTTTGAAATTTGTTTAGTTTTGGGTTTACATTTTTTAAATAAGAAATTGGCACATGAATTATCAATTTATTGTTTATTTTTTTATCTAAAGAATAACTAGTTTTTCTTTTACTCTCAAATTTGACTTCACGGTACAGTATTTTAAGTATTAATTTTTTAATAATTGTGGCTTATTAACCAATTAAAATTGTGGATCATCTTACTTTTGTTTCGCACACTAAAGTATTTAAAATATACAAAATTTAGATGGCCGATATGTTTCATTTTCAGTTGTTTTTGTAAATTCTGTTAATTTTTTTAATTAAAACTATTTTCCATAATATTTTAAAGTTAAATTGCGCTTTTACTGACATAATTAATTTTCTTTAAGATTTATTAAATGTGCAGTAATTTTAGATTTTTATAGTCACATTTTTTAAATTTTGATTCCAAATTATATTATTGTAAAATTAAGGTTTATAAATGATTTTTTTAGTACTTGTGCACTAAACTATCTGAAAAAAAACCGAAAATTGAAATTACTGATTTGGTTTTTAATTGTTTTTAAATCTCATTTTCATTTTTAAATTAAATGCAGTTATCCGCAACATTTTGCAGTTAGCGTATTTAAATGTCAAATTGCAGTTTTATGGTCATAATTAATTTTTCTAATGCTTAAAAAGTGCAGTCAAGCATTGAGGTACTAGTGCTATTCTCCCGTCTTATGATTTTTTAATTTTTTTTTATTTTGGCTTCAAATTAATTTAAGCTGAAATTGATATGTATCTTAGTTTTTTATTAATCTGATTCATTAGTGGCATCGCCCCTTCCTGTTATTTATTTTATTTTTTAATCCAATTTTTGAGTTTTTTTGCAAATTTATAAAAATGTTCCTTTTTATTAGATTTATTTTATTGTAAACATAAAATTTGTAAAAGTTACGTAACTTTTGAATTTTTCCTTACGAATACATTAACTTCTTTTTTCACATTCTGATTCATTTTTCATTTTACACTAAGCCAAATTAGTAAAATAAAATTAAAGAAAATTACTTTTATGTTAGAATAATTGGTGCTATTCTCCCTTTTAGTAATTTTTGAATTTTTTTTTAATTTTGGCTTCAAATTTCTTTAAGCTGAAACTGATGTGTATCCTAATTTTGTTATTAATGAGATTCACTAGTGACCCCTTCCCTGTTATTTATTTTTGGTTTTTAATCTAATTCTTTAAATACTAAATGGTATTTTTGCAAATTACTAGAAAATAATCCTTTTTTTTAAATTATGATTTAATTTATTACGAACATAAAATTTGTGAACTTTCCATTTTTTGAATCAAGGCGTTAAACTTTTTTTCACATTTTGACTAAATTATTTGCATATAAAGTTGATGTGTAGAAATGACTGAAAAATGTTTAGCGTTTTTTTTAATTTTTTAACTACTGTGATAAACTAGCGTTATTTTTAAAAATAAAAAAGAATTACAGAACATTACTTGTCATTTTTATGTTATAAAGATTAACGAATTTTTTTTTCAGGTAAGTCTCTTGGCTGTTTCGTCTTTCTACTTTTTCCGGTATGTAAAAATATTTTTGTAGACTTTTATATGTTGAAATAATTATTTTGTTTTTTATTGTTGAATTTTTTTGTGCTTCTATTATGCAAACAGTCATTGTTTGTGGTCTAGTTCGATAAAACGCTAAAATGTTAGTTTGGCACCACTGCTTTTTCATACATGAACTTCGTTGACATACATGCCAGAACCGTTGCACACCTTTTTGTTCAGTGCTTGCAACATAATTTAAAATATGGTGACGTTGCCAAGCAATTTTCAGAAATATTTTTAATTAATTAATAATATAAGTACTAAAAATTGTATGTACCACGAGTCCAGAAACGATAGTTTTGCGAGTATTCGCAGTTGTGGGGTTTCTGTTCTGCTTATACTCGCAAAACTATCGTTTCTGGCTTAGTGATGTTGTTTGAAATTAGTGTACTTGGGCTTTACATTATTTTAAATAAGAAACTGGTGTAATGAATTATATTCAGTTTTTTTTATTTTTGTTTTATGTAAAGAATAACTACCGCGTTTTTTTTTCTTTTACTTTCAAATTTGACGCATCTGGGTAATACTTTTAGTAAATTGAACAAATGTTGTATATTAATAGGATCACTGTTTAAACAATGTCCAATATATAATAATAATATATGAACTATTGTTAGGTGTGCGTTACATCTGGGATTTGTAGATGTTTATTATCACGTCATAAAATGGCTAGTCGTTAGATTGTAGTGGCCTAATCCTAATCTTGGTAATACTACTTGCTCCATTCTGCTTACTTTAAATGGGACCTTCTATATTTTACATCTCCAGGGCAGATTAGGAAGCAGTCCACTTTAGAGTTTTTACAAACAGCTGCTACCGCATCATCAGCTTGTTCATTTCCGTTTAGCATGATGTAAATCATATCTCATTTCAAATCTGGGGAGGGACTTTATGGGAGAAATGATTTTTTCCAGATGAGTACTTTGTGTTTGACCAAGTTCAGTAAAGATCAGTGCATGTAGGATTGCGTTTAGTTACGTGGTATAAATGTTGGTTTCCTTCTTTACAGCGCAGCTTTGGGACATATTTCTTGTGAAGAAAGCGCTACGTATACCGTGTTTAGATTTTGCATCCACAATGTAGATTATTCGCACACGCGGTGCTCGTTCTCGTGCTCATGCTCGTGCTCGTGCTCGTGCTCGTGCTTGTGCTTGTTGGTGTTCGTGATCGTGCTTGTTTTTGTGCTTGTGCTTGTTCTTTTGCTTGTGCTGGTTGGTGTTCGTGATCGTGCTTGTAATATCTGTATGTATGCTTATACCTGTACGTAGTTACATTTGTGTTTAGATCGCGACATTGTTTCTTTATAGAGGCAATAGAGAAAATGCTGTGGAAAGGTTCTTGTTGTATCGTTTCAGCGTTAGGTACCTGGCCTCCCCTTGCGCATTCAAATCGACATCTAAACGTGCCAAACGACCTTGAGATTGGAAGACTTTTCATTGAGATTATCTTTCTCGCAGTCCAAGCACTTAACCCAAGGCGAAGTACAAGTTCGCAGTTACTGGATTAAGAGTGCAAAATTGCTCCAATTTAGATCATTTCGGGATTGCCACCTTCGTTTATGGTTTAGACGGCGACCCGTTCAAGGACGGGTAGTAAAAATAGGAAAGGGCTCTTATCGAATGATAAGACGGGTAACAAGAAAATGAAGAGGTCTCTCAGCTTTTGTTGAGAGTCTGAAAAGATCAAGAGTTGTAGCGAGATTGCTTCGACAGGTGTGTATGAGTGGTCACGTGCTAGCGTGTTTGGGTGGATGTGTGTGTGCGAATGTGCGCGCGCTGGTGTTAGTATTTAAATGTCTATGTAACATATCATTATTGTTGTTTTGACAACGTTGCAAATTTTTATTATGAATTTATTGCAAAATGAATTGCATAATAAATTATCTAACAAAGTTTTATTATTGATTTTTGTTTAATTTCCACCTTGTAGATTGGAAGATGTGGTTCCACACCAAATATTCTAATTACAACAGAAATTTGTTAATATTGCTTGATTTATTTCATTTTTTATGTGAAGTAAACATAGTGTAGTTAAAAAATATGAGAATCATTACTTTATTTTGCAATTGTGTTCTTTTTTGTTTTATTACATACCCTTCAAATACTTGCCTTAATTTAGTTTTATGTACTTTTTTTATTTTTAAATTCAGTATGAAGTTTACGTTTTTTAATGAAATGTAACATGTTTGCTGTTTTTTTAAATTCATGTCGAAGATTTCTGATTATTTCGATTTACAAAATTTATATTTATTCTAAAAAATTAAGCTAAGCTACGATTTGGTAATTGTGCGTGCGTCAGTGTGTGAGCATGTATGCGTGTACGTGCGCGCACTTCCGCTATGTGTATGTGTGAGGTTGCGTGCGTGTGTGTATGTGCGTGCAAACGCGCGTGCGCGCATGCGTGTTAGTATCCACGATAACTCCAAAACGATAAGACGTACGTACTTCAAATATCTTATGTGACTTGTTTTTATTTCTTCTGCGGCTGATTAGATTTTGGGATTTTGAACTACTGTATATTTCAAAAATTTTAAAATACCTACATTTAGATACACATGTGGCGTGCCATTTGGCTGTAAAAAATTACCAAAGTGGAAGTTTTTTCAACATTTAAATAATCATCTACTTTATAACAAAACGTGTGGACATGTTTTAAAAAAATAATTCAACGCGAAATCAAATAAGCCGTTAATGATTAATTAATTAAACCAAATTTAAAACGCCTAATCTGTATTTCCGATATCTATGAGACTCGGGTAGCTTCGTAATTTCGTTGTTCCAGTTAGCATCTAAATGTCTATTTGACATAATTATATTATTGTTGTTTGCAAAGAGGGTTGCATAATTAATAAAGTTTTATTTCTTATCTTTTAATTTCAACTTTGTAAATTGGAAGGTGTGGTTCCGTACCAAATATTTTTAAGTAATAAACACATTCGAATTTTAAATTATTATAGTTAATTGAACCTTGATGGTGCAGTTGGTTAGCGCGGTACTCTAGCAAAGTACAAAGTTCAAATCCTACTCGAGGTAAACTTTTTATTTATGTGTTTAATAAAATTAATAATAATTTTTAATTACATATTTACCTTTGAACGTATTCGTTCATAACAAAAACTTTAATTTAATATTACTCAAGTTGCTTTGGTATGTCTGAATCCTTGCAATATTACAGGCTCACATTCCATTAATATAAGTAATTTGATTGTAATCTCATTATATTTAGAATTTGCATCAATTCTACATACATAAAGACAAAATTTAAATCGATTGGGGCTTGAACCTTGATGGCGCAGTTGGTTAGCGCGGTACTCTAGCAAAGTATTGGTCGTAGGTTCAAATGCTACTCGAGGTAAACTTTTTATTTATGTATTTAATAAAATTAATCATAATTTTTAATTACATATTTACCTTTGAACTTATTCGTTCATAACAAAAACTTATAATAATTTAATATTAGTCAAGTTTCTTTGGTATGTGTGAATCCTTGCAATATTACAAGCTCACATTCCATTAATATAAGTAATTTGACTGTAATCTCATTACATTTAGAATTTACATCAGTTCTACATACATAAAGACAAAATTTACATCGATTGGGGCTTGAACCTTGATGGCGCAGTTGGTTAGCGCGGTACTCTAGCAAAGTACAGGTCGTAGGTTCAAATCCTACTTGAAGTAAATTTTTTATTTATGTATTTAATAAAATTAATAATAATTTTTAATTACATTTGAATTTTGTAATGTTTCTTTGTAGGTACATATAATTTTTTGTGTAAAACTTATTGTAGTTAAAAAATACGAGAATCGTTATTTTATTTTGCTATTATCATTTTTGTTTTTGTTTTATTATGCTCAAATTAATTTATGTAATTTTTTTAATTTTTAAATTCCGTACGAAGTTTGTGTTTTTTAATGGAATGGAACGTGTTTGACTTCTTTTTTAATTCATATGGAATATTTCTCATTAACTTCCGTTCCAAGATAGTATATGCATAAACACATAAAACGTGCGTTTTTTTTTGCTTTTCATTTCTTTTAAACACTAAAAATGTTGTAACTTTATTTTATTACATTAATATATTTATTATCTCAATTTATATCTATTCTACGAATTAAATAAGGTGCTGTCTGGTAATTATGCATCGAGTGTTTGTGCGTTGCGCGCAAATTCGTGTGTTGTATCCACGATAACGATAATACATACGTACGTACTTTAAATATCGTACTTGATTGTTCTTATTTCTTCTACAGCTGATTAGAATTTGGTTTAAATCTTGGGGGCGGTGAGGGGGGCTTTTACTAGACGCGGTTTTTCCTTTTTATTTAACATTTTCGAAAACTCCTGAATACTTCAAAAATATAAAAATACGTACATATATAATTTCAAATTATAAATTAATTATCTAGTACGTAATATTTTGATGCGACGCGCCATTGGCTGCAAAACTTATCAAAGTAAAAGTTAAGCATTCGTTAACATTTTTTCAATATTTTAATAACCATTAACCTTATAGCAAAACGTGGGGACATCTTTTTTAAAACAATTCAAGTTTTTTGCATATCTTTTTCTTATAAAATTTCTAGATGCAGAATGAAATAAGCCTTAAAATTAATAAAATGAATTTTAAAATCGCGTAAACTGCATTAGTTATTATTACAAGTTTTTGTTATGAACGAATAAGTTCAAAGGTAAATATGTAATTAAAAATTATTTTTAATTGCATTAGTTATGTTTATGAAACTCGGGTGGCTTTGGAATTTTTTTTAGTCAGCACCTAAATGTCATTAATATCTATCTGACATATATCATATTGGCAAATTTTATTATGGATTTATTGCGAGGGGGGGTTGCATAATTATCATACAATGCTTTTGTCTTTTAATTGCCACTTTGTATATTGGAAGGTGTGGTTTAGCACCAAATATTTTTAATTAATAAACACATTTGAAATTTTGTAATGTTCCTTTGCTCATTTAATTTTTTGTATCACAGACACGTAAAACGTGCTTTTTTTGTTTTTCATTTTTTTAAATATAAAAAATGTAGTAACTTATGTTTTATTACACTAATATCATTATTATCACAATTTATATCTATTCTAAAAAATTAAACTAAGCTACGATTTGGTAATTTGTCTGGTTGGTTGGCAACAGGTATACTGGCAACTCTGTATTTTAATTCTGCACCATGTGCAGTACTGCTCACTGATGCAACACCTTTAAGATCAACTTTAGGTCCATCCAGGGGAATAGCTTCCATACTGTGGAAAAACATGATGTTAACGTAAAATTAAAAAAAAAAATTAATTTTACTTACCTAGTTACTCTATATCCTTCATCATCCGCAATATAATTAACAGTGATTTTAAAATATCCATCACTGTACGAGTAAGAACCCTTAACAGCTGCTCCATCACGCACTTCTTCCCTTTGATTGGTCAAATCACTGATGTGATCTTCAATATTTGAAGAAAACTCATATTTTGCGTTTTGATTCTGGAACATTTCATACTCATCATCAATGGTATCAAGTCCAGGTCTTCGTAAGTGCTGTATTTGCTGAGGAAAGCTTTGTTGCGGTGATGGTGGGAAGTTGGGTTGTATGTTTCCTTCTGAAGGATTTAGGAATTGTTGAATTCTTGCTCCATTTGAAGGATTTTGTAATTGCTGAATCCTTGGCCCATTTGATGGATTCTGGAATTGATGGATTCTTGGTCCTGCGCGAAGTTGTGGTGCGGCGCTAGTTGCAGCAATAAAAAGAAGAATCTGTAAATATGAAGGTAGATAATTACAGTTAATCCAGATGTTGAAGACAAGAACTTACTATACATTTGTTCATGATGCGCTTCGTCTAGACTCAATACTTTTTTAATGTTTTTTTGACTGCTTAAATATGAATCGTACAATTCCTTATAGCCGTTATCTAAGATGATAATGATCTGCTTAATTTAGAAAATTACCTGTTTGTCACGCATTCTTTCACCGTAATTGATAGAAGTCAATGTCAACTTTTACTTATGCACATCCTTGTATCGTATAATAATGAATAATTTATATAACGTAGTCATATAACACTAATGAAGCCTTTAGGCCTTATTTGGATTAAGCAAATTTTTGGCTGCAAGTATAATAAAACTGGGTCCTTCGATCTGGACGCTGGACGAATGAAGGTTGTACGATCATCATTTGACTTCAGAAGCCGGTTCTAATAATTATTTTAATAGCGTAAAATTTTCCAACACGATAATGGTGTAATTACATACGGATACAAATGAATATGCATTAAGGTAAATGGTTTTTCAATTTTATTTTTGAATAGAATAAATTATTGTAAGTTCGAAATGCCGATAAAAAAATCAACAATTAAAAAAAATATTCACTAAATTTGTTGTAAATAAAATTTATAAATGTATTTTTTAGGGTTATGTAATTATTTTTGAATGTGCTATTTGTTATAAAAAAGAAAGTTTTCTTAAGTGTTTTTAAGAATGTCATGAAATTAAATTAAAACCTTCAGGTATTTATTTAATTAATTTTTGACATTTTACTAAATAGAAATAAAATTGATTTAGTACTTTTAATTGCGATTTAAAAAAAAAGTAATGAGTATGAGAAATAAGTAAATTTTCTTTTGTTAGATGGAAATCATTTTTGAAATATTACGTTGACGTATAAAAAAAAATGTTTTATGTGAGTAAATGTTGTTTCATTAAATAATTAAAATAATATTTGAAATATTTAAAACGTTTTTTTTTACAAAACCAGTTTTTTTTTTGTGAAATGTATCTAGAATTACTTAAAATATGTCTATAAAAGTTACTTTTTGAGAATTTATTTAGAACTTAATTTACTTTGAATGAAATAGTACAAATAGTATTTGAAGTATTCCATAACTTCTTTATTATTTTATGAAATTTATATATAGCGTGTCCCATTTTAAATAGTTGTTCCCGGATTACATGGTTATGAGTGATGATAGAGTGATCCTATTTAGGAAGTACTGTCCTTTTTTGTCCAACGGACGATTTTCATAACTGCCTTACTTTGTTTTTTCAATATCGAGGAAAATGATTTTATTTTTTCGTGTTCTTCCTGTATATTAGTTATTTTAAAAGCTACTGAAAAGGTAAAAATTTGTATCCATAGAACTTTTTACGCAAAAATTAACGGGACAACCTATATATTTTCAGCTTGGTAAATAAGCCCGTTTTAAATCTTTTCGCAAATGCAAATATTTGATATTTATTTCTTTTAGCAACTGGGAAATCCGTATTTTTCTGAAAACATTCTTTTATCAAGTAGGTCTTCCACAAAAAAAACACACATTATTTTCACTTATAGCCGGGACAAAGATGTATGTAAGTGTGTGTGTGTGTCTGCGTGATTGCTTGAGTGCGTGAGTGTGTGTGCGTGTGTGCACGTGTGTGCGCGCGCGGTCGGTTGGTGGGTGGGTGGAAAGGTTGGTGCGTTTGTGTGTTCGTGTATGTCCGTGCGTCGATGCTCTCGTGCGTCCGTGCTTCCGTGCGTGCGTGCTTTCGTGCGTCCGGGCTTCCGTGCGTCCGTGTGTGTCCATGTGTCCCCGTATTCGTGTGTGTTGCGTTTGTGTCTTCGTGGGTGTGTGCGTGCGTGTATGCGTGGGTGTGTGCGTGGGTGTGTTCGTGGATGTGGTGGGTGCGTGCGCGGGTGCTTGCATGGGTGCGTGCGTGCGTGTGTGTGTATGCGTGGGGGCGTGCTTTGGCGCGTGCGTGGGTGCGTGCGTGCGCACGTGTATGCGCGCGTATGGTGCTCGCATTTGTGCGTGTGTGTATGTATGGGTGTGCGATTTTGTCGGTGACTGTGCGCCTGTATGTATGTCTGTGATCCATTGCGCCTCTGTGTATGTGGATATGTGCGTGTGCGCGTTTGCGAGCGTGCGCGTGTGTTTTTGTTTGCGTGTGTGGAGAGGTGTTTATGTCTGTGGTCGTTCATACGTGGTAGAATTTAGCATATGTATTTGAACCATAAATGTCTAAATCCCAATGATTTTTGTAGGTGCTGCATTTGCGGGGTAAGGAGTAAGAAGGATAAATGTAATAACTAGCAAATTGAAAAGTAATTGCATTTAATTTTAACACAAGTAACTAGCACCTAATTGGCTAGATATTAGTATTAAATGGTTTATCTAATTAAAAAGGATCTTAGGTGGCTACCTTGTCAACGTATACACTGGATTGTTTTATCAGTTCCCTTCGATGTATTTCTCAGATGCTTTATTTTCGATTTTAGCTCTTCCATAGAGATGGGAATATTATGAGGTTGTTGAGGTTCATCTATGCAATTTTCTCTTTCTCCGATCTTTATTGGCAATGAAATTGCGCTCGTAAATTTCTGTACTATTTATTTTTATGTAATGATTTTCGAATACCTCTGTCACGCTCAAATCTGTACACTGTACAGGGTGGCCAACTAAGAATGCGAGGTACTGTATCTGGTAACTATCCATCGTAGAGGCTTGCGCAAAAAAAAGTTATTACTAAAACGGCCAATACAAAAACCTGGAAAATATTTTCAAGTTTCTGAAATGGCCGCAATCTGGAATCTAAAAAAGTGATGTTTCTGTGAATTCTGCTATATTAACCTAATAAAAAATAACTGATCTTTAAAGTCAAGGATAATCTGAACTTTTTTTGTATGGCACTTTTTGACGTATGTCTAAAAATAAAGTGGTGGATAGTATTCAAAGGTTTCCTTAAATAACCCCATCTATCTTCGAAACGGCTAAGCTGATTTTAACAACCTGGGGCGCGTTGAAATGAGCTATTATTGGGCTACAAATGTTATAATATTTGAAGATTTGTTAGTTTCACATGCCGTCCGTAGAGGGCTTTGTTCGACATTCCGACAGAAACGGTTAATTTTCGCAAAAAAATTAAATGCATTGGTATGACTTTTTTCCACGAACAAGTAGCCTAAACAAGCTCGCGAAAACCGCATCTTGTTCCTAACCTAAAATATCGGCCAAAGAAAACTTTATACGAAACTACCTTAAATTTTTATTTTTTTTATCTATATTTTTCTGGAATTGTTTCTATTATGTAAGTTGTGGCCTTAAAAAGGACCGATTTAAAGGAGGAAGTTTTTTATTGCCCCCGTAAATGCTCGAAATGCTGACCATCACGCTCTATGTATTGCTGAAGCCTCTCATGACTAGACAAATCTGCAGCTTCAATTTCTGCTCTCGGTATGTTACGTATTGCGTTACGAATCCGGTTTTTCATATCTTCTCTAGTAGTAGGTTGAGTCCGAAACACGATGTCCTTTAAGCGCCTCCATAAATAAAAATCGAGGCAAGTTATGTCTGGCGATCGCGGAGGCCATGGAAACAGACTTCCTCTTCCAATCCACCGCTGTTGAAATACTGAATTAATGTGATCTGGCACATTAATAGCAAAATGTGCTGGGCAACCATCCAACTGCAAAAATAATTTTCCAACAACAACGGTAATTGATTGGCCAAAAAGTCAATGCATGGAGCGTGATGGTCAGCATTTCGAGCATTTACGGGGACATTAAAAACCTTCCTCCTTTAAATCGGTCCTTTTTCAGGGTCACAACTTACATAATAGAAACAATTCCAGAAAAATATGGTTAAAAAAAAATAAAAATTTAAGGGACTTTCGTATAAAGTTTTTTTTTGGCCGATATTTTAAGTTAGGAACAAGATATCGAGATGCGGTTTTCGCTAGCTTGTTTAGGCATCATTTAGCCACTTGTTCATGAAAAAAAGTCATACCAATGCATTTAATTTTTTTGCGAAAATTAACCGTTTCTTTCGGAATGTCGAATAAAGCCCTCTAGCGACGACGTGTGAAACTAACAAAACTTCAAATATTGTAAGATTTGTAGCCCAAGAATAGCTCATTTCAACGCGCTCAAGTTTGTTAAAATCGGCTTAGCTGTTCCGAAGATACAGTGGGTTATTTAAGGAAACTTTTGAATACCCCCCACCACTTTATTTCTAGACACGTCAAAAAGTGCCAAACAAAAAAAGTTCAGATTATTCTCGTCTTTAAAGATCAGTTATTTTTTTATTAGGTTAATATAGCAGAATTCACAGAAACATCACTTTTTTAGATTCAAGATTGCAGCCCCCTAGCGGCCATTTCAGAAACTTGAAAATATTTTCCAGGTTTTTGTATTGGCTGTTTTAGTAATAACTTTTTTTTGCGCAAGCCTCTACGATGGATAGTTTTCCAGATACAGTACGTCGTATTCTTAATTGGCCACCCTGTACATCAATTGACCATAACAAAGGGTTACCTGGTAGCATCGAATAAAAGAACTAGGCAGACATCGGTAGCTCAGTCAATGTTAAGGTGGTATGAATCCAAGACGGTGAAGACAGTTTGAGCTAAGGTATGTGTACTATAACTTCACATGCACGAAAAATTGTTTCTTTTTAACAATAAATAAGTGAACAAATTAAACTCGCTCTTCGTGCCAGAACGGGTTAAACAAAGCTAACATAAGCCTCAATCTTAATAAAAGTTTTCCCTGTATTAAGCGCAGATACTGGCTTGTTGTGTTAGGCCACACACATAACAGTGCTGTATTGTGAACAAAAAATTATGAAATGGGAGTTTTTACTAAAATCAATAGTTCCCTGATTCATCAAATCAAATAAACACTAATATTTAAAGTAATATCAATCACAATTAAATAAATCTAATACATTATAATTTCCGTAAATGTGATATACCAAACGCGAACAACACCGTATCAAATTGTGAAGTGAATTAAATCAAAGTCGTGAAACTATACCCACAAGTAAGTAATTTAAAGCAAGCAAATATTCATGTTGTCCAACTTATGGCACAAAGCAGCAGAAAGCATTGATTACAGTCGCACATGCACTTTGATAAAAACAATAAGCAGGAACAATAGCTGGTGAACAATTGCATTGCATGCCCCGAAGTTGATGAATAAACAGCTGAGTAGTATTTCCGCTGACCTTTAATTCGGTTCACCACCTGGTATATTCTCGGTTTGAGAATTCCTCGTAGAACTGTTTAATACAATACTGGTAGACAGGACAGTGAATATTTCTATTAGTTAATACAGGTAGGCTATAGGAATATATGAATAATCACCAAAGAAGTATAACATTTAAACACGCAATCATATGCTCTTTACCTTGAATCATTATACACAAAAGAATATTCAAGCCCCCGAGACCAATTTGAGTAACCATCATTAAAAATACCTTTGTAAGAGATAAAGTTGGATGTCATATGCTTACCGAATTTTACCTTTAATACTGCCTAAATAGCGTATGACATAATTAGAGCAATAATCACCTCATTCAAAGAAATTTTCAAAATCCGAGAGATATCAATGGAGGAACTACTCATGTAGAAGAAAAATCTTGTGACATAATTTTTGAGTCGACCTATACCTATTAGATTCATTCTTTTTATCCGGAAAACGCCAAACAGTGGGACGCCCTTTAATTAAAGCAACTACTGGAACATTTTGAAACTAAGAAAATATCAATTCATTTAGTGAAAGCAATTTTTGAAGAGAATTATTAAATATAAGGAATTTTAGAGAGAAACTAAGAGTAAAAATTACGTAAATGTTAATAACTGTAAGTACAATGAGAAGTTAACTGTTACGAATGTAACATCTCTGCTACTCTAAAAGCATCGTTAATAATTTAACCCAGATGTGCCTGAAATTGATCCAAAGAGATTTTGATATAGTGTGTTCTTAAAGTTAGTTGTTTGTAGGTATATAAAGAAGGTAGTGAAGGTTACATGTCATGAAAATGTCCATTGTGGCACCGTCCTATATTTAGGACGTTAGGCATATAAGGTATTTTAAATTAGTCAAAAAATAATTTCATTTATACATTATTTATAAAGTTTATAATGAATGATAAGCAATGAAACATTTCACATGTAAACCAGCATATCTGGTGGTAGTCTTGGTGTGACCATGTCGACACTTTGTTTGCTTATCCTGGGGTAATAACCAATGATCTAACCTATCGTAACGAATACCACTATTTTCATTTTGCGCTGGCCTTCCTTTGCTGAAGGTATTTGACAACTTGTTATTTTGTTGTAACAATGCAATGGTAATTTGACTTTTGAATGACAAATGGTTCATACTGCGCCATTGTGTTTATGTATTTGCCATGCATTTTGAACAGCCATGTCAATGCCTTGAGCGATCAAAGGAAAATACCATTTCTCACCTCTTACTGACACGCGGTATAGGCTGATGTTCCCGTCACAACGATCTACTCCTCCCATATTCTGATTATACAGCTTTACCATATGTGGTTGTTCAACGTGGACGACTTTTCTTTCTCTGCGAGAGAACCTTTTCACGTTATGTACAAGTTGTGCCCCAACTGAATTTGAACACAAAGTAACGACACTATTGTCATTCCATTGTACTGCAGTTAGATGTTCTTCCTGGCACACTCTACATTCATAATCTCCTCTATTCCTTTTCTTCATATCTGTTGAAGAAAATGGATTTCCAGCAAGCCTGGTTGTCCTGATAGTTCCGGTCCCCTTCAGACCTCTCAGCGTACAAGAATTAAAAAAAATATCTAAATAGAAGTGAAAATAAGAATTTGGCCATTTTAATTTTAGAGCGTCTGTATATGTCAAAACTACACCCGCTCCAACTTCAAAGCTCTATGCATTCAGTACCGATATGTGTAGTTGTTTCTTGGTAGGGCTCAAACCAATTGACATACCCCAACCGAATACAACCCATCCAGAATTTATACCCGTATCTGATGGGTTTACCACGAATGTAGTGTTTACAACCATGGCGTCCATAATAGGGAACCATTGCTTCGTCTATGCTATGTGATTGTTCTAAGGGAACAAGTTAAAGAAAGCCAGTATTGAGGTGTACGAACAATGGCCTAACTTTGGCAAATTTATCATTTGAGTCTAGGTATCAACACTCCGAAGAAAGATTTCATTTCACGCACAGTGATAAAACTTGTTTTGTTCTTCTGTGTTGCATACCTAAAAATACCTCGAAAAATAACTTTTGCTTCAAGCGAAATTATAAATCATCTTACCTGTTTGACTCATCTACAAAAATATTTATCAATTTATCATCAAAAAACTTCTCAAACAAAGCCATAGCAGTTGTCTGTCCCAAGTCAGATCTGATATCTCTGGGCCATTCTACTGCTGAGGAAGACTCAAAATCGTCATCAATCCACTTGCAAGATGCAATTTTTCGTCGTTTGTTTATATTGCGGTTTGGAACTAATTTTTCCAAGGGAATTTCATCCTCTGAATCATATTCGGAATCTTGGCGATGTTGTATGCTGAAATTTAGTTCCACTGGAGCTCTCAGTTGAGTAACTGGCAAATTATTTGGATGAACATAATCTTCATCTCCAGAATCCTCATCCGTAACATTACTACATGCATTCTCATGTGGTTGAATAACAATGTCGGCTTCTGGATATGGAAAATTGTCTTCTTCCAAAAGTCGAAGGGCTTTAGTCAGTGTAAACCCTCTAGAATAAAAAAGGAAACTAAGCCACCAACACAAGTTAGAAATACATTATTATAACTGATGAAGTGAACACATATAGTGTAATATGCTATTTGCCTGACGTCCTATATGTAGGACGGCCGCAAATAAGAGCAGATTACATAAAATGTACACACCTAACCTAGAAACCATACTAGATGAGTATGTCAAGATTTGTGAGCACTCTTACAATATCTGTACTAAAAAAAATTGTTATTACTAAGTACTTACCCTGAGAATCGTACAAGGTCATGGCAATACATTTTCTTTGAAATGTACTGAACATTACACTAGGTTAACTGTCACAAATTACCTCTGTTACACGTTTACCGTTTAGAATATAACCTTCCCATTCACTGAGGACAGATACCAGCACGTACATCAAATTCATATGGCATGGCGCGAATTTCGTATCAGTGCCCTACATATAGGACTACAGGCACATCTGGGTTAACTAGTAGGTAATAACATTTCCGTTGCAGTGATATTAGTGCCTATTTCGTTGATGTATTATTGCTACGACCGCTTTTGGGCCTTTCTTATTTGAAGCCGAGCAAAAGCTTTTAGTTGTATGGATTCTATTAAATCTTCTATTTTAAGATTTAGGATTTTTTGCGTTCTCATATGGCTTTCTATTTTTATGTTTCCATCATGGAATTGGTGTGCACCGCCTTTAGATTTATGTACCGTGACTTTAGTAGCTCGGATGATTAATTTACTTTCTGTTCTGAACTACATCAATATCTTGGTTACGATGTACAAACGTTAAGTTTTTTCTTAATTTTTTCCATTTTACTTTTTTTGAAACATCATTTTTCAGATGGTGCTTTTGACTGCTATGAATTAAAACCTTCACTAGAATTGGCAAGTGATCACTTTTGGATAGATCCCAAAAGAAATGAGGAGCTGTACGACGCGAGCACATGGTCAGTTCTACAGTTGAAAACGAATTTGACCTAGCGTTAAGGAAGGTCTGCTGTTGTTTCTATTGCTACTACAGAGACCAAGCGATTCAAACTCATCGGTATATGAAAGTGGACGGGGCCAAAGTGGAAGTGGTTGAATCGTTCGTCGATTTTATTGAGACCAAAGGCAAAAGATGCTAAAAACATGGCGAACATGATTTTTACGAAGATCGACAAAGACCTCGATATTCAGGACTGCATCTGCCAGGGATATGACAATGCTGTAATGATGTAAGGGATTCACACCGAAGTGTAAACATTGTGTGCAATAATCATTAATTGAACTTGGTTAGCGTGCATGCCGCTTCCATTGTAATATTTCGGAACTGTTGATCCGGTTTTCGTATACTTTTCTTTCTTAAGTGGATAAGTGAAATTCGCCCGAGTGCATGACATAATGCTGTCAAGGTGATTAAGGATCACTACTGCGGGATCTTGTACGTGTTGGGGCCTCTTGTAGAATAAACAGATGAAAACGGCAAAATCTGGTGCGGGCCTTTTGCTTCCGGCATGTAATCGTTTACATTTCTTTCGTGTTTTACATTATGGAGTACAGTGCTGGACGAAATCAGAAGAGAGGCTAGAACGTGCACAAATCGTGATGAGCTTGTGAATCGTGTCTTGAGTTACGTCTGAGCGCACGTGAGAAGAGTTTGACATCAAAATAACGATTCACCGAAACAAAAGCAAAGAAAGGACGACCAGAGACGAATCTGAAGATATTCGTTTATTTTCTTACAAACAGAAACTGAGGCAAGAAATGTTTAATTCAGTTGATAAAATTACGGAGAAAATTAAGTCGAGGTTTCAGCAACTACATGAGTTAGATGGAAAGTTCGCATTTTTCACGCGAAACTACTCAATCCGGAATTCAAATGTGACCTTACTACTGCTCCTGATAACTTTGCTACGAAGGAATCGATGGAAATTTAGGATACAGAAGTTTAATCTTGCCATTTTAGTTCCAATATTCTAGTCATTTTACGTAACAATTGGTGTTAGTGTTGCAAGTTGTGAGCACTACTTTTCCAGGCTTAAATTAATTCTATCTAAGGCCTAACCAGTTTGGAACCTGACTAACTAAACTAAGCACGGGGAATTAAATTATAGAGTTATACTTCAATGGTTTAAAATATATTAAAACAGAAAGTTTACATCGTCTGTCGACACCATGATTTCTGATGTAAGCATATTAAACGTGCAGATCAAAGTAATATCTTAAAATGAACGATCGGTATAGATCTCGGTATTACTTTGTGTCTTAAGAATCCAAGTATAAAATTCTGGCCCAGAAGTGAATAAGGTTAATATTTGCTTACTGTCTTGCTGCCAGTTTATCTTAAGCGCTACATACTGAGGTAAATCTTGCACGTGTTTTATTAAAAAAAATTTTTTGTGTGATTTTTAATTCTCTGTCACCAGAATATTTTAAGTCCAAAGTTACTATAATCGCCGGTCTTGAAGTGACTCATGCATGTTTACGTAAATTTAAATTTAAATAGCTACCCGTTAGACTTTAATTAACTAAAGCAGACTCTTCTGTTTGTCTTAACTAACACTAGTGGTTTAAATCTACTATTAGTCTTTGATCCCGTTAGTAACAATATGAAAGGGCCTTCCTTGTCCATAATATTCAGTAATCAATCCATATCATTTTTTAGTAAGGGAAAACTCCAGTAATTACCCACTGAATGTAAATTATTTTTCTGAGAAAAGTTCAATTTTTCTTTAACATGTAATTACTTATTTACTGCAGAAGACCCCAACTAATTTACACCGTTACTGTAACTCCAATTCTGTAATAAGAACCCATGTTCCTTTAGTCCAATTTAACAATCAATACAGCGGAAATTAAATTAATTGTAAATAATTGTTTATACCGAATGTCGACCAGCGGTAGTATCGTGGTATTATCTGAAAAAAGACTGGAAGTTATTTTCAAGTTTGTAGGAAGGCCACTAAGAGGCCAAATAGGTACACTAAATTAGAAAATCAAGCTGACGTGTACAAAATGCTGTCCATTTTTTTCAATCACACGGTTCTAATCTAACACAGGTACCTATTTTAATTATTAGTGACGGGAATTAAGTTGTATTACTGGTCAGGAAATAATCAAATGCTTGAAGTTGATGATTGGAATGGTAGTGTAACCGTGTGTCTCATTTTATGGTTTCTCGGGGAAACTCGGCTATGAGTAAAGATAGCGGGATACGGTTTTTGCAATACAGTGTCACTTTTTTGTTAAATGATTGTGTTTTTCTAATTGGCGTAGCCTACTTCGTTTTTGAGAGGTAGGACGCCGTTGAATCCAAAGTCAGTTTGATAAAAGTTACAATGCCATAGACATCAAGACATCAATGAGCTGAAAATATATAGGGTGTTCTGTTAGGAAAAAAACTTTGACTGATATCTTAAAGTATAGCGTATATTTTAAAAGTAATTATACTATCGATACCTGAGTTAAAAGTTTTATCGAAGCCAAGTTTTAACTTTTCGATAGCTTTCCAAATAACCGAGATACAAGACAATTGAAAAAAAGTCAAATTCCTTTCTATCGCAAAAACGAAGACCATTGTAGAAAGATCGTCAATTCATGCCCATAAAAGAACAACAAATTTGTGCCTTAAAATCCCACAGCAAACGTGTTCAATTTGTCCCATTTTTATGGTGTTTCAGGTGTATCACGGTTATATATGAAGTTACAGGGATTTGGTTTTGGCAGTACTGTGCTGTGCAACGAACAAACCGTTTTCATAACTTCGTGGCCTACCTCGTTTTCGGGATAGAGAGGTAAATTGATTTTTCTCAATTCTTCTGTATTTCTGTATGCCAATTAGGAAAACGCATTTGTTTGTTTGACAAAAAAATAGTGCAGTATTGCGAAAACTGTATGCCTTTATCTGTACTACACCCTTCGTGTTTATTCGTCAATGAGCGAAATCTAAATTAAAAAACCTTGGCAAAAATAAAGTAATTAAGACCACCAAAAGCGTTCGTGTGTGCGTGCGCGCACGTGTGTGTGTGCGCGCCCTCATGCGTCCATACAAGTATGTATCACCAAAACGTATAGATCTCAGTGATTTTTGGTAATCGTGGATGTGCTGGGTAACAAGTACGTGCTTAGGATTTAGATGTCTAGATCTCGTCGGTTTTTGGCGAAGGAGGTTTTGCGGGGCATTGATAAAAGGAGTAAATGTGATTTTAAGCAGTTTCTTGCATAAATTTCTAAAACTTAGTGATTTTTGGTGGTGGCGTGGTAAGAAGTAAGGGGGTTGATGATTTTCAAATTTGTCATAAATGTTTAATCCGTAAATGTTTAAACCCCAATGATTATTGGTGATGGTGGTATTGGAGCTGCAGGGTGGAAAATGATATGGATTTAATTTTTTATATTTTTACAGTCATTTCAAAATACTTAAAAATGATCAAATAGGAAGCGCGAATATATAAAAAACTATTGCATTAGTGAAAGATAAATAGAAAAGACGGAACGTCAAAAGAATTCAATGATTATTTAATTATGTAAATATTTGTGTACAGAGTAGGTCAAAACGTCATGGGTACAGCGTTTTGACCTACCCTGTACTCAAAATTTCAAAATTTTTGATTACTCAGTCACGTCTTAACATGTCTCAGCCCTAATCAGCAACAGGGTCTGAAAATGATCAAAAATATTGCACAAAAATAGTGTTAATTTCTAAAGTGCTTAATATAAGCTATTATATGCACATTCCTTTACCGGCCTGTGCGGAAATAATAACAGACGGTGTTGCCAGATCTACTAAATATTTCTCCGTACAGCGTTGTTAAGGAATCGTGGGTAACTGTACTACTAGACGGCATTTGTAGTATGAAAATGACATAACATCATTTCGTGACGTAAAATGGATAGTTTCTGAATTGCTTTTGTGTATTTGTTATTTATTGTTGTATTTTTGTAATGTAGTAACTGTTAAAAATTTCATTATATATTATCGGGTGTATTGAGAGAATAAGTCGATTTCAGTATTGTTTTTGGTTGCAATTCTTTTACCTTTATGTTCTTCTTTGCATTTTGAGGCTGTAATTATGCCTAGAGTACGGTAACGTAAAAATGATCGACAACTGAGTGAATTCGACAGAGGTCGCATTATTGGTTTACGTGAAGGTGGTTTTTCATTCCGAAAAATTACCAATCGTGTTAAACTTAATCAATCCTCTGTAGTACGGTGTTATCAAGCGTGGTCTAGAGAAGGTCAAGAACGTCGTAGAAGAGGAAGTTGACGGGCAAGACAGACAAATGTGGTCCAGGACCTCCATCTCCGATTAATGGCATTAAGAAACCGATTCTCGAGTACAAGATCAATAGCTGATCAATGGTTTGGAAACGAAGGACGTCCTGTAACCCTCCGTACAGTTTACCGTCGAATTAGAGCTTTTGGCTTGCAGTCCTATCGACCACATTTTGTTATTCCGCTGACGGCTCGTCATCGACAGCAACGTTTGGAGTGGTGTACCTTGCGACCGGATTGGGACCTGGAATGGCATAGGGTGGTCTTCAGTGACGAATCTTGGTTCTGCTTGGGAATGCACGATGATCGCATGAGGGTCACACGTAGACGTGGGGAACGTCGCAATGTGCGGTTTTCTGTTGAGCAACATGTACACCACACTGTGGGGCTTATGGTATGGGGTGCTATTGTTTATGGAAGCAGGTTTCAGTTGGTATTCATCCAAGGCAATACGGATGCCCACCGATATGTTGATGAAGTGGTAGAATCTCATATCCTTCCATTCCTCCAGGAGTTGGAGGACCCGATTTTCCAATAGAATAATGCTCGTCCCCACATTGCAAGGTATTCTATGGAGCGCTTCGAAGAGGCTAACGTCAATATATTGCCGTGGCCACCCAGATCCCCCGACCTTTCACCCATCGAACATGTGTGGTACATTATGGATAGAAAACTCAAGCAATTAGACAATCCTCCACAGACACTAGAAGCTGTTCGGAATGAGGGATGCAATACCTCGAAGAAATCGACCACCTGTTGGAATCCATGCCAAGAAGGGTGCGGGAGTGTGAAACTAATAGGGGTGGTCCAACACATTATTAATAAAAAATGCCTTTATCTTTTGTTTAATTTCTTTGAAATTTTTATCAATTACTACATTTGACTAGTTAAACCTAAAACCTTTTTTCTACCTTGTTGGATTCAAAATTTACAGGGAAAAATATATTTAATAAGAGGAGCTGTAAAATCGTGTTAGCCAAATGCAAATACATAAATTTATCAATTTACTTATGTCAAACATGACTATATCAATAAAAAAAACCAATCATCTCAGAAAAATAAATGACGGAGAATTAAATAAGGCATTTAATGTTTTAATATTTATGTGATGGATATCAATTTCAGTTTAGTAAAAAATTTTGGGGTTGACGATACTCAAACAAGTCAAAACAATATATTTCTTACAACTAATTACGCATAAATAAAAATAAAAATAAAGATGTTAACAACAATTTTCTATATGGCCACCCTCCACTTCAAGACATTTATATAATCTTTGTGAAACTTCAGTTTCTGTTAATTTTCTTAAAGTTTCTATGGATATATAACTGCAATTTCAAATTCTAATTTTCCCCAAAGGGGAAAAATGTAAAGGCGTAATGCCCGGTGATTTTCAGGTCATATTATACCTATAATTATCATATAAACTATCTAAACAACCACTGACAATTGGGGCCTTATGCGGGGTAGCTCCATCAAGTTGAAACTCAAAATTTTGTCGTAACTGAACAGGAACTTCTTCCTATAAAGGAGAAAGCTTCCTTGTAGAATCTTAAATAATTTCTGCCTTCAAAATTATGGTTATAAAAATGTGGACCAAACAACTATACCACACGAAACGTTTATATTAAAATGTACTTGGTTTTGAATTTCGTTTATTACGTGGGGATTTTCTGCCGGCCACTAGTGAGAGTTTTTACGATTACCATTATTTATAAATCGACTCGCATCGGTCCATGAGATATGGTGAAATAGTTGTTGATCAATCATTACATTAAAAATTAAATTTAGACGGTTTTCTTCATGAGTTTCAGTTAAAAGTTTTAAATTATGTAATTTCTAATCATGATATTTATATTTCATCAAAACTCGCTGAATAAAAGAACACCTAAAATTTGTCTATTAGCACACTATCTACTAGGTATCTTCACACCCTTATCGAGAAAAATCGAGCCTATAGTCAAGAATACGCAGGCAGCACTTCGTGGAAACTATCAGAAACTGCCAACGAAACCACGAAGAAATACTGGTAAGCTGCGACATTCTGAGTCTATTCACAAATGTGCCTACCGATAAGGCACTAACTATCATAAGGGACAAGCTGGAAAAGGATGAAACGTTAGACGAACGCACGAAACTCTCGGTAAATACAATAATGGAACTTCTGACAATATGCATTAGAACTACATATTTCCAGATAGAAGACAAATTCTTGTACACAGGAATGACAACACTTTCACAACAAGTGTATACAGGAAACCTACCCACACGGGGAGGTACCTACACTACAACTCCAATCACCACAAAAACGTGAACTTAGGAGTTTCAAAATTCTTGTACGATAGAGCAAAAACAATATGCTCAAAACAAGAGGACCTGAACAAATAAAAAGAAAATATGGTTAGAACACTCAAAGAAAATGGATACCCCGATCTAACACCTAACCTAAGCAGGAAAAGGGTGTGAGTGCGGCAGAGCATACATAGGAGAGAGCAGTAGACGACGTAAAGAGAGAACGCAGGAACATAAGAACAACGTCCGCAAAGGCGAAACCGAAAGATCAAAAATCGCCGAACATGTTTGGAATGAAAACCACCGCATCCAATGCATAACATACAGATAGTGGCAAAGGACGAGAACACAACTCGTTGGAAACTCAAAGAAGCCACATACATCGCACTAGCAGAAAATCCAATAAGCCAAGTTCTAAAAAATATATATTGGATTACTCAGTGGCTCAATGGTAAAGGTGTCAGACTTGTAAGTGAAAGGTACCAAGTTCGAATCTGAGAGTAGTCAAGTGCTTGGGAAAAAATTATATAACATGAATTCGACTCAAGTGCGAAAACAGTCGTTGTTAGGACTAAGCCTGATGACGGAAGCACAGTCCGCTTCCGAAACGTTGCGCTCAAAAAGGCAAAAACTGTTGAAATAGTTCGATCAACTCAACTAACCTAAAATTTAGTTCTCGACTTGCTTGCCTTATAGAATTTCTAGCGTTGTTCTCAAAATAATTTAAAATAACTGCTACATTTTTGTCGTTGGATATTCTTTTTGCAATAGATTTTGTTTTTCTAATTGAAAATGTACCTGTATTATTTCGTAAAAGGACTGAACATTTTTTGCATCAATGTGGTGCACGGTATATCTGGGCTGCTCGTATTTTGATTGTGAGAAATTATTGTTAATAACAAAATAAAAACTTAAGTATAACCAGTCAATTTTATTAAATACATTTTCCTTGTAACATTTGAACCCTACTAGGTAGAAAAGTATTTTTGGGCAAGATTGAAATATATTTAAAAATTAAGATTTCCTGGGAGACATTTATTTTTGGACATCATAACCTCAATTTCCAAAATTCAGATTTTACCCTCAATCTGATACTATTATCTACAACGTTTGCCTAAAACATTTTTTCGTTCTTCTAAAAAAGATTTGTCCAAAGCCGTATTAAAAGGACACCTTGTATATGTATAAGTTTTTATTATTTATCTAGACTTTTTGGTTGTGAGCTGTTTTTCAACTTTGTGTGAAAAACTTTGTTTATTTTGCGAAACTGGTCGTATTTAATGTTATACTTCATTAAAGAAATTATGGTTAATTTTTTTTAAATAAATTTTGTAAAAAAAATTCTGATTTTGATGAAATACTAAAATAATTTTTCTTTTCCAAATTTTGAAAGTTATATGATATAATATGTAAAATATTCAAAGAATTTATAATTAGGTATACTTAAGTAAAGAAAACGAGGTTAAATTTTTTTAAATAAATTTTATAAAATTTATATGGAACTAAATTGGAGTTGATTTTTCGAATTTGCGTTTCTTGGAAGAAAAAGCAATCATATTTTTTCTGTGAAATTTCCAAAGTATATTCATCAATAGCGATTCTTTCTTTTCCAAATTTTGAAAGTTAATAATATAGCAATTAGTATGAAAATCATTCAAAGATTTTGAGTAAATAATAATTGATATTGCAAATTTAATGTTGTTTAAAGCAAAGGCAAAGGGTGTTTTTTAATGCTGTTTAGAAAATAAAATAACTTTGTGTTCATTTTTGTGTGTGAAACGTTTTCAATATATTTAATAACTTGATTGTTGTAATTTAATAATTTGTTACATGGAGTGAAGTATGCAACCTTCATCACATGTTTGTACGAATGTTTGCCTACCGCAATTTGAAAGTGAATTAAAAAACATGACATGTAATTAATATATTTTATTGATAATTCGATTTCTTGACTCACTTAATCTAAGAATTCGAAAAATTTTATTAGGTTTTGATACAATATCCTTTTGGTTATGTACATCTCTTATATGTACCGTGTGATCCAAATTCGACACGTTTTTATGGAAACGACCTTTATTTTAAGAAATGTTCGTAAGTGTCTGGACGTGAAATTTAATGAGCAAATCACTGGCGCAAACAGAATTCAGCTAGCTCTAAATCGTTTGGCCGCTAGGGAGCCTTTCTCGAATTTAGTCTTTAATGTGCCATAACTTTCTTATTATTAAAGACAATTGATTTTCGAAAAATCTTTCTTAGAGTAGAATCTATCATGTTTTTGTATAAGGTGTTTGGACCCGAAACTACATTTTTCATACGGACCACCCTGTATATTTTGGGGGTTTTGAAAAGAGCGGAAAATTTTGATATATTATTTGTTATAATCATAGCAAATATTATTTGCAATATTGCATTTGATAAATTCAAATATTTTGCTTCCAGACATTGTTTCCATGGCTAACAAAACACGACAGCATGATTTAAAACGACAATTTCTTAATATTCTGGAAATTTTATTAACTCCAAAGATTTTTAATTTGAAATAAACAAAAAACAACGAACTTGATAGAAAACTTATGTGAATAAAACAAACAAGTATTATAAATAACATAACAAAAGTAACTAATTAATACTGATCTAAATATACTCAGATAAATAGTAACAGTAAACTGAATGTAAAAAAAAACAATTTATTAGAAACGTGTTTAAATAACACTAATATTGTTTACGTACTGAGACTCAGCGGTATCTCCAGGCAATAATAAAAAATGTCTAGTAGGCATGATCATGACGTTTCTTTCTTTTGTTTTTTGAAAGCTTGTAGTTTATAAATATTTATTTAAATCTAGTGTAATACTGTAAAAAAAAAGTTTTTATAGCAAGAACAGTGTTCTTTTAATACGTTTTGTGCAAGTTTTTGCGCATTTTAAAAAATAATAAAATAAAACCCTTATAAAACCAGAAAAATCCATCTTCTTCCTGGCGATTTTATACGACGAACACGTTTTTGTGAATGGTTCATTGAAAAAACGCAAGAAGATCAATATTTTGCCTTAAATTGTATATGGACGGACGAGATATAACGAATATATTTGGGCTCGTGAAAATCCTCATGTTACTGTGGAGGAAAGGAATCAAGGGAGGTTTAGTTTTAGTTTGTGGGTGGATATTTACCGAGGACTATTTATTGGACCGTATATACAGGGTGGCCAAATGAGGAGGGTTTGGAAGATTGTATAAAGACTAAATAAGTTAGAGAAATGATTTTTGGACCAGGGGTAGATAGATATCAATAGGCTCTACATTTTAAAAATATTTTTGATCCTACAGGGTGTTTCATGTTATTGGAGCAAACTAAACTTATACTTTTTTAAATGGAACACCCTATATATTATTATATTTTTGGAAAGCTCATAAAATACGCTTTCATTTAATACGTTTAGTTTAAGAGATATTCAATTCTTTCAAAAAAATATCCCACTTGCGGCCGCCGCCACTGATTTGGTAGGCGATTTTTGTTTATTTTAAAATGGTAGAAAATTGTTGTGGTCCTGTAGTATTTTGAAATTTTTAATTTTCAGATATTCTCTAATAATATACAGGGTGTGTCTCTGTTTGTAAATACAACTTTTTTTAATTATTTTAAATGGCACCACCCTATGCTGTTCATGTCATTCGATGCCTCGTTTGATATTATTTTTTCATCGAGGATGCCTTCTACCTAAAATTAACAATTTTCGAAATATTTTCAGTTTATTTGTGAAATTGCGATTGTATTACAAAAAGACTGAAAATAGAGATATTAAGTTGGTCATGGGATTGTAGTTTCTTACTAAAAAAATGTTTCAAGTAAAAACACGAGTTAATATAACAATTACAAATTGATTTAATGAATAATTTTAAATTTAAGAGACTTTTTGAACAAAATTAATGCATACAACAATCTTGATTCAAGGCAAATTTAAATCAGTCCTTAGTAAAATTTCTGAAGTCTTTTTGTAAATGTAAACGTATTAAGATGGTCATGGAATTGTAGTTTCATGTTAAAGAATTTTTAATCAAGTTGTATTAAATTTTTTTTAGTAAGAAACTACAATCCCATGGCCAACTTAATATCTCTATTTTCAGTCTTTAATAATTTAAAATAATTTGAAAATGTTATGAAAATTATTAATTTTAGGTATTAGAGATTCCATTTAAAAAAAATTTAAAAAAAAGTTGTTTTTACAGTGACACGTCCTGTACATTATTAAAAAAATCTGAAAATTAAGATATTTCAAATTACTACAGGACCACCAAAATTTTTTTGTCATTTAAAAATAAACAAAAGTCGTTTAACAAATCAGTGGCGGCGACCGCAAGTGGAATAATTTTTTCAAAAAACAATTCAATATCTCTAAAACCAAAGGAGATAGATCGATACAATTTGGTATCACATGAAAGCGTATTTTATGGGCTTTCCAAAAATGTAATAATATACAATCTTTAATTTAAAAATTATAAGTTTAGTTTGCAACAACATAAAACACCGTGTATGATCAAAAATATTTTTAAAATGTAACTTATTTCTTCTTTGTACAATCTTCCACCTGTCTTCGTTTGGCCACCCTGTGTATAATAGAGCCCTGAATTCTCAGCGATATTTACAAATTTTACAGGACCCAATTGATCCGTTTATCGAAGACATACCAATTAATTTATTACAAAGATCGTTTTTCAACAAGACGGGGCGTCACCGCATTGTGCGCGACTCATCAACAATTATCTAAATAGACAATTTGGAGGAAACTGGATGGAAATCAAGGGCTAATCCAATGGCCTGCTCTATCTCCATATTTAACGCCTCTTGATTTTTTTCTCGGGGGTAAAATCGGAGACCTCACATATAAGCAGCCTTTTAATGCCAGAGAAGAATTAGAAGATGCGTTGATAGGTGCATTTAACCAAACCCCACCTTTGTAATTAATAAATGCTGCAAATGGGATAAGAAAAAGGAGAATCTCTTGGGTACAAAATGGTAGACAACTTGAACATTTACTAACATAAATTGTTTTTACATTCGTTTTACTGTTACTATTTATCTAAGTATATTTAGATCAGTATTAATTAGTTACTTTTGTTATTTATAGTATTTATTTGTTTTATTCGCATAAGTTTTCTATGACGTTCGTTGTTTTTTGTTTTAAAAATTGCCAGATAGTTAAGAAATTGTCGTTATAAATCGTGCTGCCCTCTTTTGTTAGCCATGGAAACTTTGATGTCCGCAAGCAAAATACTTTAATGTATAAAATATGTAGCGTCTCCCAGGTATCCTATCTTGAAAAGTGTAAGTTGAACTTATTTGCAAGAATGCAAATTCAAGAACAAAACTATCGCTAAGTGACTGAGAATAATGTTACGATTACTCATATTAATTGGCTGTCTTACTTTGACTTTCCTGGTACTAATTAAAACATTAGAATTTATTTACAAGTCTGATTTTTAATTAATTCGCAAACTTCAAATCTGATCAAACGAAGTGGCCGTCTAGTGGTAGGTACGTTGTGCTATCTGAATTAGATAGGCTGGATAAAGTAAGTATGGCATCATGTGGGGCATATAAAAAAAATGAAACTGCTCAAATTAAAATTAACAAGGTTTGCGCAATGGTGGTTCAGCCCGTTAGTCTACTATTGTGGGAAAGAACCACCAATAAAACCCACTTTATTCATAAATAAGTAATTGCACACATTTATAAATCAAATAACACAATAAAAGGGTTAAATATAAAACAAAACACCATTAAATCAGGTTAAAATGTGTACAAAATTATAACACTAAGAGAAAAATAAATGAAAAGCAATTTAGTTGCACATAAACACAATAACAAAAAAAACCATATAGTCACGCCCACAATTGTGTCAAAAATAATCAGAATAAAAATTGTACTACCAAACATGTGGCTCTTTTAAAACCAATCATGCCGTTCTTGAAGTAAATAAGCGCATAAAACAATTAGGCAAATTACAAAAATACAACAGTAAAATTGCACAGGTGGTAATAAGGTAAAGGCAAGGATAAAAGAAAATAGACAATTTTACGCAATTGTTTAGTGACTATTAAAGCATAAAATACATAGGTACAGTTACTAGAAATTACATATAAAGAGAAATTAGTTCGCAGGCAAATAATTCTACTTAACAAATTGTGTGTCATTAAAACAAAGCATTATAAGGGTAGTTATAAATAGATCATAACACCGTGACCGATATATAAGTTTGAATGCCTTAGAAAAAATACAGCGCTCCTTTCTCAGGTTACGCATTAATCTATACAACAAAAATAAAATTCGAGGTGTTTATTGGTTATTTGTACCCGGGAGTGCGTACCCACTGGCCTTTTACAATTAATAACCAGAGCGGTATCATGTACCCGTTCGCCAGCTTACCTTGTAATCTTTAACGGTGTCGTATAAATAATTCACCCACTTATGATTAAATACTTCTAGCCCAGACCAATAATTAGCTATGGCAAATAATGGATAACTAGAAGATGTTATGCCACTTTGCTCATCAGTATAATAATAGGTCCAGGTTCAATAACATTTGCTTTGCTTATTAACAAAAATAGAATTGCTTAGATATTTTCGCTTTATAAAAAAAGATGTTGCTTCAGACCTGAAAATAAATAATGTAATGTCGGACGCCAATTTGTTTTTAAGAAACAAATAAACCTTAAAAAATAGAAAAGTCACAAAAAAAACTCATAAAAATAACAAGTAAAAAATAATGACAACAATGAGTTTTATTACGATACTTTATTTGATTATAACGATGATCTCTTAAAAACTAATGTTAGTGATTCTTAATGAACTGCCTTAAACTATAATGTGAATTAATTAACAATATGAAATACCTGATGCAATTTCTTTTAAATTTTGAGTGTCACTGGAACTTCAGCAGATAAGGAAATGATGTCGAGTCATCACTTTAAATTTATTGCGCAATTTCAATGGAAGTTGAAGTAAACATCAGATTGATATGCGGGTAATTCCAAATATATAGAAATTTCTTTACAAACCTCCAAACTGAATTGATTTTGTATGGTTCAAAGTAAAATTTGGTAATTTAAATCCCACTTCGCCGTAACAAAGCTATTGCATCATCTTGAAAAGTTAACGTTAAAATGAAATTAGACTCAAAGTAAAATAAGTGGTAAGAGTATAACTAAAGTTGAGTTGCTTGAAATTTAAATGTCTCAAATTTCGGTGTGATAAATTTAAAAACTCACCATATAAATGTGGCACTTGAAATAAAAAATTAAACAAACCGAAAATGGCCTCTGCTTAAACATGTAGTTCCAAGCAATGAATGAAGGACGTTCAATGACCGAAAATGACTCGAAGCGCGGAAAGGATGTGCAGACGTATAATACTTGAAATAATTTATTTAACTATATGGACATTTGTTTACGCCAATAAGGTATGCAACTAACGCTACACGAAATGCACTTAAGTTGCCAATATGAACGTAAATTTTAAACAGACATACATACATACTGTGCTGCAGTCTTTTATATTAGCAGATTTCAGCTTAACGAGCCCGCGTGTGAATAAGATACCTTTGCAAGACAATGCTGTATTTTTAATTGGATATATAGGCTTATAGAATCATTTGCTGCCCTCTTTCATTTATATAAAAATACCTACTTACACTTGAATATTCCTTTGTTATTTATAGATTAATATTGGAAAAACACATTACAACTAACACCCGAAAGAAAAACAAATTAGTGTTGGCTAATTCAAAGAAAAGTGTACACGCACGAAATATTTTAAAGACAAACTGTTTATAATGAAGGTATTTAATTAACCAAAAATGGATCTGGCTCGATTGACACTCTTTAACCTTTCCCTCTGACTTCCAACTTAATATTTCTACCTCCGAAAAATCAACCCCCGTCTTTCAAAAGTAACAAAAGGACAAGAAACATTAATTTACGTTGGAACAGTTTCATATTAATTATTGCACGACACCTTAATTTTAGCAAGCGCTACATTTTGGTCTCAAGTTTCAACGTACTAAACAAAAATCCCTTTGGATTTGCGCTATGTTCAGCGGCAACTAATCATTAAATCAATGACATTTTTACATCAAGAGTGCGCATAAGAAATTGCAATGATTCGTTACGCCCCCTCAGTAAATCAGTTTTTAAGCGGCCCGTTAAACCGCAGCATGTGTTTTTAACCCTAGCCAAATATCAGTTCGAAAAACATTAGCAAATTAGGACGCATTATCAAGATATTAAAAATCCACTAATTATCTTTTCTCTCGTGGTAACAATGGCGATTTGACAAACGTTTATTACAATAATAAGATGTTTGCGGTCTGCTACCTACAGATGCAATATTGCAAAAAATATCCTCCATGATTATAAGTGATACATCAATATTTAGGAAAGTTTTCGATCTTTTCAAAAACCCCAAAATATACAAGGTATGAAAAAATGTATTTTAGGGCCTTATAAAAAAAACAAACACCCTGTGTAAATCTGTCTATCGTAATGGATTCTACGTAAAAAGTGCTCTAAGAAAGATTTGGCAAAATCAATTATCTTTAATAATAAGAAAGTTATGGGGCATTAAAGAAATCAACTAAATTCTAACAAAAAAAATCAAGTAATCGTGATAACACTACTAATAAGTACAGTAATTTCAATTAACTGTGTAGTTATCAAAATGTTCGTTAATATAAAATTACACCAACGTAATTCTGATTTAAATTAAATTAAATTAAATTTTAACAATTTTTTAACATATTTAGACTAAAACAATTTCTCATTAGTTACTGAATATCTGTTTCATCCTTTCTTATCAATATTCATTGCAGTTCAGGTTTTAACGTGTAACTTAAATTCAAAAAAAGTTTAGCTTTAGAAAAATCTGCGGAGCGTACAAGGCCAGATTATCATTTTTTTTTAATAATGTTAAGGTCTAACTCTAAATGTACAGTTCTATCTAGGAATTTACATATCTGTGAAACCTGGCAATTTACAGATCCTGGGAATTTGCAGATCTATTTGATATTTTACGCCTGGGTTCCTCTGAAATACCTTTATTAATAATCTGCTTCCGGATTTAATAGTTACATAAAAGTAGTGTAACCAGCTTAGTAATATCACAGCTGAGCTTCAAACCTGCTTTATGATAAATTTATCAAATCAAGAATCAAACCATAATCGACAGTGAGACTATGCACTTGAAGTTCTTGAAGGTCTAAGCTCGATCAACATTTTGACCTAGCTGGTAGCGTGGTGGTGACACAACCTGCTTAGCATTCGGGAGGTAATGGGTTCGATTCCCGTTACCGTCTACCTTGTATGGGGTTTTTCTCATACACATGTAGCGCCATGGTCACTGCGTATATGCACACTATGTGCGGCTACTTAGGCGAATGCTGGGGTAGTATTTTCCCCCTCAGAACAATGACTCCGTTCCTTCCGATCCTATCCTACCACACCCATCCTTAATCCCATCATGCATATATACGTAATGTATGTATGTATGCTGGAAATCCGTGATTAGGGGTGAAGGAGCTCGGAAAGCTCACGCAGCCCGCCCTCCCCCTTGGGGAGGGAATGAAATACGTGGCCTTTTCCTTTTTTCAACGTTTTCTTCTTTTTTCTGGATTGTTATCAACTGGGTTCGTAGAGTTCCACGCAGAACTGCCCCCCATGTATCGTATATTTTCTAACATTCTCTTACGTCTTTGTTGGGCTTGCATCCCCCCTCCCACCCACCAAAAACGCGTACTTTGTGGACCTGCGATTTCTGTGAGGGTACTGTTACCGATTAGTCACTCACTCACTCGCCCTGTACAACATACCTTTTTATCAATAGTACATTGCAATGTCTTATCTCCATATCACTATTACTTAATAAATAAATTTACGTTCTGTGATTAGGGATGAACTCTACTTTTACGTAATTATTAAATCCTGGCGCAGAGGATTAAAAAAAGGTATCCTGAAGTACTCAGAAGTCAATTACCACGAAGATCTGTAAATTTTCAGAAAAGTCCGTAAGTTCCAGGCAGATCTGTAAATTTCCGGTTAGATATTTACATAATTTAAAAAACACTACTGTGGTTCTTCTACGCTTCCGTTATCATTGTTTTACTTTTTTAGAAATACAGATTGGAGAGAATGTACATCCTGTAATAACGTCGACATTACTAATGATCAGTTTTACTGTATGATGGATACTGTATTTAAACAATATGTTCCTGTAAACCGACCATGTAATAAATATCCTGTATGGTTTAGCAAGAATAATACAGGTAACATAAATTGTAAAGATCACTTCAGAAAATTATGCTTAAAATATAATAACTTGCATTATAAAAATAAATTGTTTTTATCGCAAAGTGGTTACAAACTTAATAAGAGAAGCTAGTACTGATTACATAAGGCATTGTGAATCCAAAATTATTTTGATAATGTTAGAAAAGAATAGCTCAATTCCATCTATGTTTCATAGTGATTATTTTAAATTAGTGTTAAAAAAAATTAATTATAAAGACCTATAGCAACTAGAAAGCTGGAACAGGTGTCATCTTTTTCTTTTCTTTTGTTACATACATGAGAATATTCTAAAAATACAATAGTTTTCCAAAAAAAGTAAATAGATAAATAAATAAATAAAAATACTTTTTTGAATTTAGAAGAAACGCCTCTTTTGCTTTTTTTATTAAAAGATTAGAATTTGTTCTAACATGTGCTGGCTCAAGGTGTTTCAAATATCAAAGTTTGCTGAAAGTACCACAAGAAGAGAAAAAGGTATTCTTTCGTCACTTAATGCTAAGCCAGGGAAAGCTCTTTATGGTTCAACGGTTCAACTCGTAGTTAATAGGGTAATAGAAAAGATGCAACCAGGGTTATGAATGGCACGAAAGATGTGGTGGCAAGAAGAAAAAAAGGAACCAAAAGTGCATTTGCCGAAACGGTTGATTTTGGTGAACCTGAATGAATTGTATAATACCCTATTTTATAAAGGGGTCTTACAAAAATAATATTTTATATTTTTGACCACAGTTTCGTCGGTCAGGAGATGGGGTGAAACAAGCATTTATTCAGTGTGTATAATGATATAATAATACAATACAAGTTCAACAAAATAAAATAAAAATGTAATTCAAACCTAAATAAAATATGCAATTTAAAATAAATGAAACATAATTCTGGACTTGGCCTGGAAGGCGGTTAGGCAACTCTCCTGGCCCTGGTGAACAGTGGGTTGATTCTTCCATGGAATGGTTTCTCTATAACCAAACTAGTTAATATATTCATGGTTTTTGCGGCCTAACACCAATTCTTTAATAAATTGGTGGAGTTAATTATCATGTTTTATTATTAATAAGGGTGGTTGAATTTGTATCTGAAAACCAGGGAGTTTTCTTATTTCTCATTTCTCCAAACTGAGTGCAACCACTCAGTCTGGAGAAATAAAGATGGCCGACTTTGTTTACAACCGATGTTTATCAATTCAAAATGTATTTGTTTTATTAAGGGTGTTTTTAATAGTAAATTATGTTTGGGGTGTTTTTATACCAATGTATGTGTTTCTTTCTGTTCTCGTTAATGTATAGTGTATAGAAAAACAAATAAAATTATACAGATGTAAGCATAAATTATCATGCTTATCAACTTGATTTCAATGGAATTGCTCTTTGGGAAAGTTTATAAATGTAAATTTTATTTTAAAGAATATAAATGTTACGATTATTTAAACAGGAAAATTAAAATGTTTCTTTACAATGACTGGAACTAAATTTGTTT
The DNA here is from genome assembly GCA_036346205.1 of Vesta saturnalis. Classification (NCBI taxonomy): domain Eukaryota; kingdom Metazoa; phylum Arthropoda; class Insecta; order Coleoptera; family Lampyridae; genus Vesta; species Vesta saturnalis. The sequence continues at coordinate 672,349 of JARFJB010001574.1, forward strand.
TGAAAATAAATAACGGAAAATGAACAGGAAATAAAATATTCTTCTGGTATATACAGGATGAATCTTAGATGTGTTTGTCGTATTTTGTATGGATATACTGGTATAACTTGGGACTTTCACCTAAACTGCGAGAGTTCTAGCAGTACGGTTTGCACCGACAGCTTGAATATGGAGAGTATTTGGATCGTGCGGCTTTCACCGACATCTCGGGAAAGGATTGAGTCCGCTCTACGTTGGTTAACCAATACGTGTAGAGACGGTACAAAAACGCACGGTTTGATAACCTGCGAGTTTGCGGCTAGGTTGGTTGGTTGGAAGCGGCGAGTAGTTTGATTTTGCGTGCCGTCTCCAAGGTTTTGACACCAAGAGGCGGATCAACGTGTGTGGGTTGTGTACTTGTAAGTTAGATTCAAGCGATTAGGAACCGGATCAGCCTGGCTTTTGATTGATTTCTCGACAGAGAAGATGACCAGGCTGGTTGATTTCTTGAAAGAAAAGAGTGAATTTAAATTTGCGACCGCTTTTATACGACGGAGCCGGATAGAAGGAGAGTATTTTTGGAAATTTTATTAGAAGGTATTGGAAATGGTGGGATTGGTGCGCAATTGACGGATTTTGAACATACAGCGGAGATTTATAGGACTTAATTAAGGATCTGGATCTTTACAACTGTATGAAGTATTCAAAACACAACATCCAAATCATCGCATCGGGTTTTCCAAATTTTGTAAATTATGTTCAGTTTAGCAGGAAAAAGTGAAACACACACAGTTTGCGTATGCATAATACATCAAACTGTGAAGCTAATGATGAATGCTGCTGAGATGAACTCTTTAAATTTGATGAAAGTAGTAATGAACTGTATGTAGCGGGTAGGTCATTTTCACGATCCCGGTGAAAACAGATCTACTTCAGGGAAATAACGGACCTGTCTACGCAAGCTCTTGAGCTCTCTTACCCCCCATCGAGAGAAATCATGTCCCTAACCTCATTCCAATCTGCCCTAAATTTATCCTTCCTACATCCTTAACCATTCTCCAACCCGTCTACTCAGCGTGGACCGTTAGTGTCTACCTCGAGGATTCTGGGGGAGGCAATAATTCTCATACACATACCATTCCAACCAACAAACCAACCAAATTGTACATTGTCATTTTTAATATATGAACAATGCAATCCAACTGCCGACCAGAAGAACTGGAAGAACTATCGCATATAAATGAGACCTTATAGATCTAAGCGAAACAAGGCAACCTAAACACCAAACAAATATCTGCCTCAAATCAGGACACATTGTGTGTCTGAATAACAAGGAAACAGATTCACACTTGGGTGGAGTAAATGAACTCAATATCAGATCGAGTCAGATATGTGGTTCTGAAAATATCAGAAATTAAATAAACAATTAAGAAAAATGTAAGTAAAGACATTAGAAACCATAACACGGACGTGTTAAAACTGTAATAGAAAATAACAACTGCGCCATATTTTTTTATTTTCTCGCTTCACGCTATCGAATTCTTTTTTGAGATTGTAAAGATCATAAATTAAGAATTAAAAGTGACGGATCTTTCGCTATTGATTTTATTAAGTTTATTATTGTATTTCGAATTAAAAGTTCGTATAGAATCTAAAATGATTTTCTTTGTTAGTGTAAATTGTAAATGTACAAATTTTAAAAGTTTTAAAATTAAAGGCGCAATTTGTTGTTGAGTAAAATTACTATAGAATTTGGAGAAATATGAGATATAAATTTTAAGTTGCTGTGTATCCAGTTTCTGTTAACGCCAGTATGGGGCACATTTGGGGAATTGGTGCCCTGAGACTTTCGGTATAAAGTACACCGATTCGGTTTTGGTAGAGAACTATCATTACAGAAGGCGAAAATGTCATCTGACCTACAATATGTCCTAAAGTAAAAATTAAGTACATGTGTTAGTACGTGAGATAATTCCGTTGGTTGCTTGAAAAGCTATCAATGCAGTTTCTATGTGAAAGCGCGATTTAAAAAAATATGATGCAAGAGTAGTGACGAACTGCAGAGGGGAAGGAGGTTTCGTTTTTCGCGGTTAGTTTGAGAGTCTTAATTTGGACGTCTTCGAGTTAAGCACGCAGGCTTGCGCATGAGGCTGTGGTTATGTGTGATATCGGACTTGGGGAACCGTGAATGTTTCGTGAGAGGGGTTTGTGTGCACCTGTTGGTGGATATCGTAGTGGTTCAACGCTCCAGGGATTGTATCGATTTATCGGATCTTTGGGGTCAGTTACGAGTTTCTAGAAGGGGCTGTGTTTAATCAAGTGCACCTTTGGTGGATATCGTAGTGGTTCAACGCTCCGGGGATTGTATAGATCTATCAGATCTTTGGGGTTAATTACGAGTTTCTTGAAGGGGCTCTGTTTAATCAAGTGCACCATATTAATGAATTAATTAACGCTTATTGCGGATTCACTTTACCGAACATTAAGCCATTGTAGAAGCACACCAGTCACCGCGTATAATATCAGCCGGCTTAACACACAAAGAACTCACTGTACATAGAAGTTTGGAATACATATAATAAGAATTCGTGTAAATAAATATACCTTAACTTAATAATTATACTTAATGTCACCAGGACTCTGAACTGTCGGTTACTGTGTCAGTTCTGTGTATATAAATTTGATAACTTCGTTAATCAGCTAGTTACAAACATAACGTCAGTGAACTTGAGAATCGCTGCTGTTAATTGTTGACTATGCGATGCTGTGAGGGTACATCGCCGTGGAAACTCAGTAAATTCAAGTTGATTTTCACTGTATAGGGGAGGAGACGGTGTAGAGAAATACCCAGAAGGTAATCTATTGTTGTCCATTTATTGTGTTGTGGTGTTTGTTTTGTAATTAACATTTATGCATTAATTATACGGATATAAGCGGATGAACGTAGTTGTTTTGCTTTTGAATGTTTCAGTCCATTAACGTTAATAAACTTCTTTCATCCGTGCACTGAACGATTTATGTTTGATTATTTGTATGTGAACTATATATCAAAATTCCACGCTGTATGATTGAACAAAATTGATTTTTTGAACTGTATACTGAAAATTGAAAAGTACATTAAGATTAGAGGAAGCGACCCTCTAGGTTTGGCCCCATTTAAGCGATTATTATCTTTATATCCATTTATAATTTCATGATAACAGACCTTTGTGCTGGCGCTGATGTATTTTATGTGTATCACTATTTAACTTGGTTTATTTAATATATGAATAGTTTATTGTATTTATAAATATTATTTATAACCTCCTTCCTAATCAGCGAAAAACCATTGCAACGGAAGTTGAAGTTTTACAATTTAAGAATAGTACGTTTTAAGTCAACGTTACTTTTGTTGATTAAATGTTGTTTGTTTTGAAAGGGATCTAATGGCAAATTCACGATCTGAAGTAATTCAATTATGTTATGGCACATCTATTTAACGTAAAGAATTAAGAGTTATTAATAGCGTTTATTTAACTTTGTGATTGTTTTTCTTGTGAGTAAATTGATGATAAAATCCTGTCAGACAACTAGCTTATTCACGGATATTTGACTTTTCAATCATTCACGAAATATTTAGTGTTTATTCCTAGTAACGTAAAAGTAGGTTAAAGAAAGCCGTTGACCTAACAGTTCATTTGATCACACGCTTTATTACCTTGGAGGTGTGGTTATTTTGTCCATTTTTATTGATAGACATCCCGGATCACCATTAACGGGTACATGGCCAAAAGCTCGCCTTAGGTAAGTGAGAATTTCTGTTTGGCTGACTACCTTTCCGTGTGCTCAGCTGTGTTTTCCCGAATTTGTTTTAACAACGGTCAGGTAAGTGAGAATTCGTTTGTTTGGCTGACTACCTTTTCGTATGCTCAGGTGTGTTTTCCCAAATTTGTTTTAACCACAGTCTGGCGCCCATTATTACATTTTCATTATTTTTCTTTATGTGTAATACGACTTCCGATTTGGAAAGGTTTCATTTAAAAATTGTCGAACTACTCGATGATAATGTACAAAGGCCCCATCCTGCTGCAGCCACATGATCATGTGCAAATCCACATTTTCCATCAGAAGTGTGAGATCATTTTGAAGAAATTCTCCATCTCACCCCATTCAAACCATCATCAAAAAAGAATGCACCGATTAGTTGGTCTCCAATAATTCCGCCCTAGACATTCAATGACCATCTATTTTGATGATCAAATTGTGTGCATCTAATGAGGGTTTGCAGTCGCATAGCAATGCAGGCTGTGTTGATTAACAGACCTATTACCTTAAATGTTGGTTAATCACCACATAAGATTGTATGCATAAAGCTCCAGTCGTTATTAATCAAATTGTCCATGAGATCACAAAAATTTACTCGATTTTGAAAATTATTTCCAAAAAGTTCTTGATGTAGTAATTCGATTAATACTGGTTCGCGATATGTCAGTTTCGTCCTAATACTTCTTTTTTACGTATCGCTCCCTGTAGCTTCAAATCTGTGCTTCACTTTTTCAAATTCAGCATTTTACGTCATTCTTGCAGCTGGGTATTTTTAGATTGTGCATTCTTTGAGTCAATAAAATATTACGATCCGCTTCACCAAGACTGTATACCACATTAATTAGTTCTTGACGAGTAAAATTCATCTTGAGACTTAATATTTACAAAACAATTGACAGATTGTAACATTGACAGAAGCCCACTCGATTTTTATTGTTTTAAGCAGGAAAGTTTCTGAAAATTTAGATATTTTAGGATAGTAACCTGGATTTTTACATTGGAATATACAAACCTTGTATTGATGGAAAGCTTTTGACCAGTACAACAATAACTATGGGGCCCATTTGAAAAAAATAAGTATTTGATATTTTTAATTTGTCATGTTTAAATAATCGCAGTAGGCACATGCGACTAAGCAGGTTGTTGAGTAAACACTTAAAATATGCAGCAAACATTTAGGAATCCAATAGCATAGCATAGAATCCAAAAATAAAATCAAATTGGGTAGATTCCACTTAAAAAAATATAACTTTATGGTTTTTTAATATTACGACACCCTGTGTATAAACTGTAATGCAGAACGTATATATATATATATATATATATATATATATATATATATATATATAGGATGATTCGAATTTATTCTTAAAAAATTTACCGGTAGATTCTCCACTGAAAAACAGAAACTTTTTGCTAATAAACATATATCCGGAAACGAATAGTTTTTAAAAAACAGAGTATTAAACATATTGCAACGTGTCTAACCTACCACGTAATAAAAAAAAAGGAAGAGGTTGGTGAGCGCGGCTAAAGACTCAGCAGAGCACATTTTTGGCATGGGTGATTTTGGAGTATTGATTAAACGTAGATATATAATTAGGTTAGCTAGAGAAAATCTAAGAAATATTTTGTAGTAAAAGCGATGATGAGAGTAATTAAGGTTTTGAGTGCCACCAGCCTTGAAGGAAAAAGAAAATAAAGAGGGAAATTATTATTTCCGGAGAGAGGCCCTGTAAAGCTGGAACCAGGGAGAATCACAAAAAAAAAGGAAATGATTAATAATAAACACCAGTTCTCAGAACAATCTCGATTTATTTAAATTCCCAAAGCAACAATGGGAAATCCATCACTTCGACATAAATATATGTAGGGTATATCAGTCCCACACACCTATCACAGACGAATCATTAGTATATTAGCATGAATTAATATTCCCCAAACTGATTACACAAAATACGTATAATTAACGAGTAGAGCGATTGGTCGCCCTTAATTATTCCATAGACTTAATATTAATATTACTATTTGATTTCAAACAAATATAAATTCTCACTAGAGAATGACCTACTTATATATATATATATATATATATATGTTGAGATGATATTTTTGAGTGGTAAAAATGATTGTTATAAAGAAATAAGTTCATAATAAAAATTATAATAAATATAGTCATTGTGATGGAATTGGTTCAGCACATATGTAAAATCGCAAGTTACTTAAGTTCATAATAACATATAACTGAGTACCTATGTGATTATGCATCACATTGTAAGCTACATGATTCAAGTTTTACAGTTATTACATTTTAATGATGGGTGTACAAGAGAATTTTCACATTAGTAGTTTCCGATCACCTTCGGAAGAGATAAATTATGTATTTTCTTTAATATTGTTCATGATATCAATTTGGAAAAAGGAAATCCTGTTCTGGTAGCACGATCTGCTTCAGTTCTAAAATAAAATAAAATTTGTATTAGATAACATGTAGGTGAAGTAAATTGTATGATTAAAGTTAATGAAAAAGACAATGTTCGAAAGATTCATATGACTTATGAAATTATGGATAATGATACTGAACAATAATTATAAAAATAATTTACATAATTGTGTTAAGAGGATGCAACATAAAATGACATGGTTGGTGCAAATTAACTGAATGTGATGAGAAAACAGGTTATGGCAATTTCGAGCTCCCGTAGTGAGATAGCATATTACATTTTAGACTATGTTGGTATTAAAATTAGTGTAACTTTATGTTTTTCGGGTAACGGAATTCAATTAAGACCATAGTTTTCCTGTGGAGATTAGAATAAGTTATATATAAGTAAATTTCGTTATGTGAAAATTCTTAATTCAAATTAAAAGCGAGATATGGCAAATGAGGTATCATTTTGAAGGGAATTTTGTGTAGAATCTAATGCTTATAATATTTTTAAGATGTATCCTAGTATAACAAAGATATTTGTAAATTTAATAAATTGTGAATTTCAAAAATATTATCAACCAATCAGAATTAAGGTTCAGGTTTGTTTGTATTGTATGAAGTTCCAATCAAAATTGGCGTTCAAGGTAAAAACTATACTGTATTTGAAAATTTTTCTAATCAGTCTCCTAACAATCTTGAAGGTGAAAGCATATTATTTTGTTAAGAGCATGTAATCAAAATTAAGATTGTTAATTTTTTAACATAACCTAATTCAAATAAAAACAAAACATATTCGAAAATTTTAAACTACTTAAATAAAAGTGAGATTATAGTAATTTGTAACAGGAGCTTTAGAAAAAGCAAAATTTCGCGCTAAACTATACGAGATTAGCTATTTATATATTATTTTTCTGGATAAAGAAATGGTTATTGTTGATTTATATTTGAATGTAATTAATATTAAGATGAAAAGCTTGAGTTTATTTTAATAAGTTATCTATATATTCAATTTGAAAATATTTAAATGTGCGGCATTTGCAAGTGCATTAATGTGTTGGAAGGGAATGACGCTGTTTTTAAGTCAGTCGCATACAGTGAGCGATCACAAACAGTCGCAATAAATAAGCGAACAAAGAAAGGGTTACATAAAAATAAGCGATCAGAGTTCGCAGTCTAAGCGGCATTGTATAGTCACGCTGCCCTATAAAGTGTTAACATTACAAATAAGAATTAATTAACGGTGATAGGGAAGAAGTAGAAAATTACCTTTCTTATTAAAATAATAAAAAGTGCAAAAATTGGCAATTTGGGTTTAATAGGAAGATTGCGCAATAGTTTAAAATAGCGTTTTAAGTGCTTGTTGAAAGTGTCCTAAGTTGATGGTTTAATAGCGAGTGATAAATGTACAATAAGACAATCGACCCAATTGATCGATCGGTATATAATCGGTATGTAATAACTAAAAAACATTAATAAAGAAAGTATGGCTTCCCGTAGTTTTCTTGCAGTTTGTTTCGCACGCCGTTTGTAAAAAATTAAAATTGAAATTAAAATTAAAATTAAAATTAAAATTAAAATTAAAATTAAAATTAAAATTAAAATTAAAATTAAAATTAAAATTGAAATTGAAATTGAAATTGAAATTGAAATTGAAATTGAAATTGAAATTGAAATTGAAATTGAAATTGAAATTGAAATTGAAATTGAAATTGAAATTGAAATTGAAGTTGAAGTTGAAGTTGAAGTTGAAGTTGAAGTTGAAGTTGAAGTTGAAGTTGAAGTTGAAGTTGAAGTTGAAGTTGAAGTTGAAGTTGAAGTTGAAGTTGAAGTTGAAGTTGAAGTTGAAGTTGAAGTTGAAGTTGAAATTGAAATTGAAATTGAGATTGAGATTTAGATTTAGATTGAGATTGAGATTGAGATTGAGATTGAGATTGAGATTGAGATTGAAATTGAAATTAAAAAAAATTAAAATCGAAATCGAAATCGAAATCGGACTCGAACTAGAACTCGAACTCGAGCTTGAACTCGAAGTTGAAGTCGAACTCGAAATCGAAATCGAAATCGAAATGCAAATTCGAAATTAAAATTCGAAATTAAAGTTCGAAATTAAAATTCGAAATTAAACTTCGAAATTAAAATTCGAAATTAAAATTCAAAATTAAAATTCGAAATTAAAATTCGAAATTAAAATTCGAAATTAAAATTTAAATTTAAATTCAACTTCAAGTTACAGTTATAGTTAAAATTAAAATTAAAAAATTAAAACATTTTAATTTTTCAACTTCAACAAAATTGTTTACAATATCTTTAACAATTTTTAACAGAATTACTACTGACGAAGATAACTGTAAGTGTTATCGAAACGTTTAGATTGTATAATTTAAAATAAATTAAAGTTAATCTGATCTGCCGTGAACATCGTTTAGGTGTGTCAACTTGCCTTCGTCCGACCTTATTGACAATTTGTGATATTTAATTTGTGGTCGGTATATATATATATATATATATATATATATATATATATATATATATACACATACACATATACATGTACATATACAGGGTGTCCGAAAAAATGTGGGAAATCTCTCGGATTAGATAGAAGACGAAAAAATAACATGACAAGTTCCTATAAATGTTTTTCCTCCAGACCCTCTCTACGGAGATGTGAGCCCCTAAAGGACGCCGCTGGAAATAAGTTTTTTCTTGAATAACTTTTAAAGTACTTGACATAATTTAATAAAAATTCAGTATGATGGACGCTAGTAAGGGCCTCTTAAAATAGTATTCTTGAAACATATTTAGCTTGTTCAGTTTAGCAGGGATGGACCAAGTTGTACACCTTAACGCCTAAATTTTTAACACCCTGTATGATAAAGATCTAAAAAATATTTTTGGGTAGATTGAACCTTTCTCTAAAAAAAGGTATACTTGTTTAATATCGATAAAATTAACTATTTTCGAGAAAAAAAATAAACGAAATTATGGTTCATTTTTATTTAATTGAAAACTTCATAAGTGGGTTCAACATGGGCTCCGTGAAGTCTGATACACTCGCGAGCACGACGAATTGAGGAATGCTGTACCCGCCACAATAACCCCCCATTGTTCCTTAGCACATCACAATAAAACGTGATTCTCTGTTGAAGCTGTCTTAATTTTTTTTAATTATTTATTAATTATGAAACATTAATTCGTTTATTAATTTTTTTTCTCGAAAATAGTTCGTTTTATCGATATTAAACAAGTGTATCTCCGTAGAGAGGGTCTGGAGGAAAAAAAATTACAGGAACTTGTCATGTTATTTTTTCGTCTTCTGTCTAAATCTGAGAGATTTCCCACATTTTGCGGATATATATATATATATATATATATATATATATATATATATATATATATATATATATATATATAGACCACAAATTAAATATCACAAATTGTCAATAAGGTCGGACGAAGGCAAGTTGACACACCTGAACAATGTTCACGGGAGACCAGGTTAACTTTACTGAGTATTTAATTTAACCTTTCGGGTCGTTGAAAGATCTTTCGAGATTTCCTGAAAAGGAAAATTTTTCACAGCGAAACACGCTCAAGATCTATTCAAAATTTAGAACTTGCCGTTGTTTTACAATATTAACCCCAACAGTCACATCTACAAAGAATATATTCGGTAAGGCGTTATTCAGTGCACAAATTAACAATTTAAATAACACTAATCCAGACAAGTAACATGATGTTATTTATTCACTGAATGCTCCCACCGATCGTTTAAAACAATTCTTAAATCTAACAAATATATGGCCGACTAATGTTAACGTAACAGCCAGCTTGTTTGTTGGATGGTGTAAATCGGCTAGCAAATCCAAGTTATGTAATTACAACTCCACACTATTAACGTTGTCCTTAATTTACATGATCAAATAGTTACTTAATTTATGACTTATTACATGTACGTACATATCGATTTAATACAGTCACCACCAAAAAGCTTTGGAATTGATGTGAGAAAAAAATCCAATATCGAATTGTACCGTGTGGACCAACAAGTCGATCCTCCGGCTATATCTCAGGAAGTGTTTATCGTACAGCTTTGGGAAAAAAATTCCTTAGTAAAAACGGCCAAGGGGAAATCGCTGGAAATAACTTTCTAGTTTCTAGCTTTACCGCTAGAGGGCATAATCTTAATAGAAAAATTTAAGAACAATTTTTTGTATAAAATATGTCCAATCATAGTAAGTACTAAATAAGTAAATTAGAGTGATGCATAATTTCTGCACAACTTTTGTTAAATACTTTTTTCTCTATTTTTTCAAATAAAGGGCGGGGGAGAGTGGGAATGTTTGTATGAATAAATGCCTATAACTTTGGTTTGGATCAACCTATTCTAACGAAATTATTCTCATTCGAAAGGGCGTAGATGCACCAATTACATCTACTATAAAACAATTGCATTTAGTTGTAATTGTCGTAGATAGATGGTACTTTCGAATAAAAAAAAAATTAAAATTTGTCTATGCTAAAATTATTAAATGGAAACACCTAAGTATTATAAATTACAACGGAAACTGTTAAAATTCGCAACAAAATGGCGCAAACTGCATGTCGACATCTTTTGTCTAACTCGAGATATAAGTAAAAACGCGTCAACATACTAACTAGTATTGGCTTTAACACTTATTTATGTCTATGAATCTCTATCTAACATGAAGTTTTAAACGTCTGACCTAGATTATTATTTTTGTTTTTACAATGTTGCCTATCTTCGTAATGAACTTATTATGAAAAAGGTTGCATAATTATCCTAAAAAAACGTTATTTAAACTATTTCATATTCATTTTGTGGGTCGAAAGGTCGTGCTGCGTTCCACACCAGATTTTTTTTTAAAACAGAAATCAAACCAAAGCATGTAAAGTTAAAATATGAATTTAATGATATTAAACAAAAGCTTATCTTGCTATGAAAAACATACATTTCTTATATTCATGTAACATAAATCATAAATCAATTATTTGTAAGTTATTGTTATTTATTGTGAATCGTTGTGTAGTTTGAAATAAACTAAATTAATTCAAAGTTTACCATCATGCCTCATGTACTTACTAACGAAGAATACGCCGACATTCATTTTATTTATGTCTTCTGCAATGGAAACGCATTCGAGTCTTCAAGAGAATATGCAAGAAGATATCTAAACCGAAGTCCATTCAGCAAGTTTTTTCTGAAACTCACCGTCTCTTTGGAGAAGTTGGTTTCAAGAAATATCGTAGAGAGATAGATGCCAAAGCTGAACGCTATCGAGAAGACATACTGAATCTTTTTGAAGTAAATAATCGTTTAAGTTTACGTAGGACTAGCAAACAACTTCGGGCTTAAAACGTACAAGTTTCAAAATCAAAAGTGTGACGTACATTACGAAGAGATTGAAGAAAGTATACCATTTACAACCTGTTCAAAATTTAATAGACGGCGATGCTGTGGTATGCCTAAATTTTTGTAATTGAATGATTAACTCCATCCATTGATAGGCAATGTTTCTCCAAAGGATTTTTATGGACTGATGAAGTTACTTTTACAAGAAGATGTGTTGTAAATTAACACGGTGGGTGGGCGTGTGGGACGGTGCGTGCGCGGGCGCGGGCGAGCGCGTGCGCGCGTGCTAGTGTGTGTATTAACTTGCCCGTCCCTTCCTAAAAATCAGATGTTTATAAAATTTTACTTTCTTTGATTACTTTAAGATACTTTAATATTGGCAGATCTTGGCAGCGTTTTTAGTGTACCTGTCGTTGGTCAAAACTTTAATCTCATAAACCCATTGTTTATTCACTTTGAAATTTGGCACACCTTGAGCCAGCACATGTTAGAATAACATATAATTTTGTAATAAATATCAAAAGGGTTGTTTTTTCTAAAAAGAATTTTTATTTATTTGTTTATTTTTTTTTTAAATGTATTTTTAGAATATGTTCATGTTATACCTATATCAAAAGAAAGGAAGAAGATGTGACCTGTTCCAGCTTCCTAGCTCCAATAGTTTTTGAGAAATAGCCAACGCAATATTTAAAAAACCTTTCGTTTTTCGGGTTTTTTTAAAACTTTAAAAATTTTTAACTCAAAAACCGTAAGTCCGAAAAATCTAAAAATTATCAATTTCAAGACTTAGACCCTTGGTTGATTTAATATGGAATGACCCGAATACCATTTAGCTAATCGTACTATTTACTCCACTAGTTATAATCCTACATTATCGGAAATATCAATAGAAGACGTTGCCAATAGCATTAAAAGCGTTTGTACTGGTCCAGATAATATTCCGTGATATATATATATATATATATATATATATATATATATATATATAACTTATGCTGTAATATTACTTTCCACATGTTTGGCGGCAAACCAAAGTAATGCCGATTTGGGAGTAGTGATGATATTTATAATTACATTCTAATTTTGAGCACTCATGCCAACATTTTTGAAATTATTACATAGTGTCAAATATTGGCCTAATCGTTCTATAGTGACTAATCTTTCTTGTGTGAGTTACTATATTTTCGAAAGACTGGATATAAATGTTCAAGTACACGTGATATACGGACCTAACAAAGGCATTTATTAAAATTTTATCACCTTTTACTGGTGAAAAAGTTGCATATCGTTGATGTATAAGCTTTGTGCTTTGCTAATGAAACAAGACATAATTATGTGCCACTTAATAACTATCATTCCAAAATTTTTGTTAATTCATCCGGTGTTCCTCAAGGTAACAACTTGGGACCACTGTTATTTTTATTGTTTTTTGATTATGTTTTTAGTTGTGTGTAAAATTCTGCTCTGTGCAGATGACTTAAAGATGTCTAAGTAGATTGATAAGCCAGAGGATAATAGAGTTTTGTAAGAAGATTTTAATAATATTGTTAAGTGGTGTCGAATTAATAACTTCAGGTTTAACATGGGTAAGTGTTTTGTTTTATCACATTGTAAAAGAGTAAATATAATTAAAAGTTCGTTTAATATTAATCGTACATTATTTCATTCTCACGTTTCCATATGTGATCTTGGGGCATCTTTTGTAAAATGTAATGTTTTCAGGGAAACTCGAGACTTTTTTTGAATGATTTTAGGATTATTAATTTGTATGTAGGTGTTTTTTTGATTACCTTAGTTTTTTTTTCTCTTTAACTTTAAACGTTTTATTATTTTGTGTATATTTTATCATCAAATTGTTTTTTTGTGGTATTTTTGTAAATTTGTTTAAACACATAATAGAATATTTATTTATGCAAATGAAAGTGAGTAAACGATTTATTATTGTTGCTATTTACAAGAGATGATAATTAAAAACACCTTTTGCTTATTTAGACACAATGTTGCAATTGTCACATAAGTATAGTGCGAGCCAGGTACTTGACCTCAATTGTTTTCTTTACTATTGACTTGTACTGGATTAATGATAATGAAGTATTAAGAGAGAAAATGCGTACTTATACCGGTTTATAAATATTTCTTACATTAGTTAGTGAGTTTTATAACACTTATTTTCATCTGAAGATATTCTGCACTATATTTCGTTCTAGGGAGCCTTTCTGCAAATTAAGGAATATATCTATAAATTTTGAGTCTTGGTTTTGATTGTTTTGACTATGGCCCTGTATATTTCGTTTGTTTTGATTTTTCATGAAAAGATCGTTCATTTTCGGCTTATTACTGAACTGTTACGTCTCACGCCTGTTGAAGTATTTCGTAAAAGCTTTGAAGAATGAAGGTGAAGGTACATTTCTTCAGCCCCGCCCATTTCAAATGCCTACCATAATAAAATTAATTTTATCCATTAGTGTACTTCTAGTACAAAATAGTGCTTACTTCATTTTCCTTAGTGCAGAAGTAACAATGCCACAATCGATCAATTTGGATATTGATGATGTACAAGTTTTAATCGTTAGTGCAGCGTTCAGATTTTCATGCAATATTGCTTTTTAAGAATGTCAAGGAAGTCGTGTGCGGGATTGACGAAATGCTTTGAATATTACCGAGGTACTAAGTTCAATAGCGCAGCGTTAATGCACGTTAGTGAATTTAAAATTTTCGTTAGTGCAATGTTGTTTTTAGGGCAATTTAAAGAAATCGTAGATAGAGTTGGTGAAATGCTACCCCAAATGTGAATATATCAGCGTTAGTGCACGTTAGGAATTTGAAATTTTCGATAGTGAAATGTTGCATTTAGAGAAATGCAACAGTGAGGAGTTGGCGAATTGCTCCCCCGCCCAGATTTAATATTGCTGGGGTATTAGGTTTAATTGTTAGTGAACGATACTGCACTGATGAATTTTGTTAGTGCACTGTTGCTTTTTGAGGAACTTGAAGTCGTGGGAGTGGTTGGTGAAATGTGTCTTTGCACAATTTGAATATCACCGGGCTACTGGATCTAACATACGTGAAAAAGCAAACATCCAAACACAAAAATAATCAGCCATAAGGCAAGCAAAGCAAACCATCCACCTACCAAACACCAGAGCAAACAAGTTACCGTTCTTGAACCATTACTACTATTTTATAATTAAAAAAACCATCATCCATATGCGGTTTAGATTTTTATTTTAACATAAAAATATGTACTTATGGTGTTGATTTTGTTGGCTAGATTTTAATATGGTTTCAAGACTTAAGAGATAGAGGACAGTTTAAACACTTGTTTTACGCATTAGCTATGGGACAGTTAGGCTGCGACAAATTACATTTTGTCATAGAATTTCTAAAAACATAAAATCGTGTAAAAACTTGTTTGATTTTACAGCGAGAGGCAACCATTATTCAAAGATATAACGGTGAAGTTTCAGCAGGGTTGACGATATATAAATCACTTTGACGGCGTAACACTCGTACTAATAATAATTGACGATCTAGTGGGGGATGCTTATGGCATGAATATAATTGCCAAGGGTTGTTATTATAGAAACCTAAGGAAGGGTATCACTACGCTGCCTGCAAACCGTAAGGTTACTTATTGTTTAAGGAGAGCTTGTAGGGCAAACATTTTTGTTTTGTTTTCGACTGATTATTAAAATTTTATGGATAAAACAATAGAAAAATCTCAACATTTGGATGCCGGGAAGTGCCTAAAAAAAAGTTTAAAGTTTTTATTTCAACAAATGTTGCCTTGGGTATCCTGCTCTACAACATATTGCTTAGCGATTCATTGAATCTGGGTTTTACCTTTCAAACACAACGATTTTTAGGAAAGGCCCCTAAAAATTGGTTTTTAGCATTACCGCCTTTGGTAAATGAAAATGGTTACCATGACGGTATTTTTCTTTATTTTTTACAGGTTTATTAAATTTACTCCATGTACCATCACGATTTGGACAAAGACATGTAACGGCTCTTTATCAGACGATCAAAGACGAAAATAAAGAGCCCAAATTGCTTTTCTCATGCCTTCCAAATTATTTGTGTTCCTCCTTACTGCTAGGCCCTAGTAGGTTTGAATTTTTACTATGGCAGCATCTGATAGCCATTTTAGCCCAACGATTTTTGATCATCAGAAAGCTTTTCATTTCGAAGTTTATTTTTCAGTGTTTTTAGTCCTTTCCCCATACGCTTTTGGACATGACCAACACATTCTATTTTATTCAATTGTACATGAGGGCCATGTGGATACAGGCATTCACCTCGTCAAATACTTTGCAATCGCCATCACCAAGGTACTCTAAATACCATGCAATACCTGTGTCAGAAGATCTTTGGTAAATTCTTTTCACGCCCTCCATTTTCATTCCTCCACTGGACCTCTGGTAGTTGGCTACACAACTATTGAGGTGAATATCTGAACTCTGCCTAGGAAAGTACAATATTTGTACATTATTTCAATGTCCAATACTCTTCCAGTCTCCATACTTACGGATACAATTCCGTTCTGTGAACTACCATCAAAACCCACAGCAAGATCAGATGACTCATTATCTTGTATATACCCTGTTGAATAGATGCTGTCATTGAACGTTTCGCCACACTTTCCGTAGCAGAGCTTAGAATGTTTGTATATTTTGTGAATCTGGACGGAGAGGGGGTATATTCATTAGCCCACAAAATGTTTTTCCTCCCTCTAATCAGCATGTGTTATAGAAGAACCATATTTAGTGAAGGTATGTATTCAGAAAAAGAAAGGTTAGTGTGTGTTAGTATATTTAAGATTTTGGAGAGAAATTTTAAGAAGTCGTAAGTGAGGTTGGCAATAGCTTCTCCTTCGTCCATATTGAATATTAATCGTTAGTGAACTGTATTGTATTTAAGAGCTATACTAGATGTTAACTAGAGGTTTTCGTTGCTGGTGTTGCTTTTTAATGCCACTCTTAAGCGCTGCATAACGACCTTGGGTTTGTAAAATAGGTTTTAATTGCTTTTTTGTAACCTAGAAATTGGCTTTTTGGGACAGCCCTTTACGTCTTCCTTTCGGTTTACCTCTACATCTTCTACACTTCCGATGCAGTGCCTTTTTAGCTTTTCGCCATCTTGTTTCTGCCGTTATATTTTCTCATTGTGTTTTTGCCATCTTGTTTTCGTCACCTTGCTTTCATCGTAAACACGTAAACCATTGAAACTAAACCAGCAAAATAAGCTAGCTTCCAATCAAACCCCAGAGAAAAAAAGTTACTTGAATCAAAATCCTTATTATCATCCTTATATGATTTTTATTTTTATTGCAAGGTTAAGCTACTTACGGCCTCTATAGGTTTCGAGACTTGAGACAAATACTATTTTCCGCAATAGCTGTGGAAAATCACATTTTGTCGTATAATTTGTCAAAAATATCAAAACTGTTTGAAATACAAGTTCTAAAATGTTATTTGGTTCTACGGCGAGTGGCAACCATTATTCAGAGATCTAACGGTGGAATTTCAGCAGTTTGGCGGCATAAAATCCATAATGATCTACTACGATCTACTGCGGTGTGATAGTGGCTCTGTAAGATATATCATCAATTGTCAATATAGAAACCTAAGTTTATTCTTGTTAAGGCCAAAAAAGACACATCTCTGAATACGTACTACATAATCCTGTTTAAGAATCGTCGATACAGAGTCGATATAAAATGAAAGTACAGGACATGTTGGTAAAGAAGGAATTTAATTCAATATACAATTATCCGTCAAATATTATGTTTTATGCCGTCAAACTGATTCGTATCTGATAAATCGCTAGATCCGAATAATTATTGCCACTATTGCGTAAAATGGATGCTTGAATTGACCTTTCATCTCTCAAAACCATATTAACGTCTCGCTAACAAAAATCAACACCTTAAGTACGTCTGATTTGAAATAAAAATAAAAACCAGATATGGGCGATACTTTTTTATTACAAACGTAAGTATTCAGCTTATTCACAAAATAGTAGGGATGTTGATTTACAAACAGTGATCTGTTTTATTGGTTTATTTGGAGATGCGGGGGTATGTTCTGGAGTATATTTTTTTGTGTTTCGTGCATCTTTGGGTGTTGAGGGTGCTTGTTGGCTAGAATCAAGGTATACGTACACACTATGGTGCAAAGCCAAAAACGTACCACAGGGATCAGTGATAGCTCCTACACTTTTTCTGCTATTCATAAATGATATTAATTCTTTATCGTCTAAGTCGATCCATTGCTTTGATGACTACAGCACTCTTCATTGTAGTTCATCTCAGTCTGGTATAGTACTAATTTACATGTCAAATCAAGATATTAAAGCCGAAATCGCAATTTCAGTCAACAAAGACATTCAACGTATCCTTGAATGAGAAAGTAACATTCTGGCTACCTTTAATGCTAACAAAAACTTAGTGTTGCTTTATGTCGCTCAGAAAAGACGATTCATCTGCTCTTGTAAGTACAAATAGCTCTTGTTAAGTTTTCAGACTTGATTACCAGGCTTCGATCATCTTCTGTCAGCTACTAAAGTAATTGTTTGTAAAATAGACTTTTTGTACAGATTTAAGCAGGTATTACTGTACTCTTTCCACTATGTAATGCCCAAATTAGACCTCATATAGAATATTATGCTTGCCTCTGGCTTAGTACTCCTCAAACCGCTTTCGATATCATTAACCGTCCTCAACTTTTGACATACAGTTCGTCGAATATCATTACAATCTTTTCTCTGTTCTATTGATATTACAATGACTATTGTGCTACTGAATTACACCATTTCGTACCATCTAGGGCTACGTTTGCTAGGGATACTCGGTGCGCTCATTCACATCCTACAGATTTCAAGTTGGCGTACCAATCGGATGTAATCCACATTCTTCTACATGGCTTCTAAACTCTAGAGTGATCTTCCTAGTTCTTGTTTCATACTTCTAAGTGTTCGTGAGTGCTTTATCACGTTAGGTTAAACGTAGCCTGTTCAGGACCTTAATTATTAGAAAAAAAACTACCCTAACGGTATTCAAACTGGGTAGGGGAGAAGTTTATCACGTGCCTTACCGCTGCATTAGCGATTTAATCTAGTTCCCGTGAAAAATTTAAATTGAGGGAAGTATCATTTCGTCAAACCCGCCCACGGATTCTTTTAAGCTCAAAAAGCGCACTTGCACTGTTTCTACGACTTCATTTAAATTCTCGTAAAGCTACACTAGACTAACGAAATCTTAAATGCAGTAACATGCACTAACACTGAACTAACAATTAATACTTGTACTACATTGTTAACATTCAAGTTGTTCGGGTGTAGCATTACCTTATCGTTGCTCACATTTTTTAACATATATCTCCACTGGTATTTTTTCACTAATAAAAATCAAGGAACCACTATCGTGCACTAATGATATACTAACAGATAAAACTAAGTTAATTATAGAATTTGAAATGGCCGAGGTTAACGAAATGCGCCTTGAAGGCAAACATAAAAAAGAAAGTTATAGTTTAGCTAAGCCTATACCAGGTAAAAGACTGTTATGTATTATAAGTGTTTTGTTACTGTAGTTTCATATTAGTTGAGTTGATCGGCCTATTTCCACAGTTTTGCTTTTTGAGCGCGGCGTTTCGGAAGCGGACTCTGCTTCCGTCATCAGGCTTAGTCCTGAGAAGGACTGTTTTCGCACTTGAGTCGAATTCATATGTTATATATAATTGTTTCCCAAGCACTTGACTACTCTCCGATTCGAACTTGGTACCTTCCAGTTACTAGCCTGACACCTTTACCGCTGAGCCACTGAGTAATCCAATATATATTTTTTAGAACTTAAAGTTGCGCAGAAGTTTATTCGGAATGGAATTGGAGTCGTAATAAAAACTGCCATTCCTGGATATACTGAAACACAGGAACGACAAGTGTATACAGGAAACCTACCCACACGGGAAGGTACCTACACTACAACTCCAATCACCACAAAAACGTGAAGTTAAGTGTGGCAAAATTCTTGTACGATAGAGCAAAAACAATATGCTCAAAACAAGAGGACCTGAACAAAGAAAAAGAAAATATCGCTGGAACACTCAAAGAAAATGGCTACCCCGATCTAACACCTAACCTAAACAAGGAAAGGGTAACCGAAAAAGAAGAAACTAAATATACAGCGATAATATCATATATACAAGGCACCTCAGACAAAATACGAAGGATAGGCAGCAAATACAAGATACGCACTGCTTTCAAATCGACTCGAACGCTCAGGGGCATACTAACCAAAACCAAACCATATAATAAAGATCAGAATTTCAAGAATTGTGTATACAACCTACCATGCGAATGCGAAAGAGCATGTATAGGAGAGAGCAGTAGACCACTCAAAGTGAGAACGCTAGTATGAAAATGAAACCCATATGGATTACAATAATGCGCGAAGAGCTTAAGCGCAATACACCTGCGCAAGAAGTCACGGCGCAACATGCGAAATAAACTTCTGCGCAACCATGAAAAGTTATATATATATATATATATATATATATATATATATATATATGTGTGTGTGTGTGTGTGTGTGTGTGTGTGTGTGTGTGTGTGTATAAGTTTTAAAAATCATATATATGAGATTACTCAGCCAGCGGTAAAGGTGTTGTCAGACTAGTAAGTGAAAGGTACCAAGTTCGAATCTGAGAGTAGCCTAGTGCTTGGGAAAAAATTATACATAGCATATGAATTCGACTTAAGTGCGAAAACAATCTTTCTCAGGACTAAGCCTGATGACGGAAGCAGAGTCTGCTTCCGAAACGTCGCGATCAAAAAGCAAAAACTGTGGAAATAGGCCGATTAACTCAACTAAAAAGACTGTTACCTGTACCCCGTGCTATTGGACGTAAAGAAGGTACGTGAAGAGAGTAATACCATTTAGCTATTTACAAAAATTTTATAGTTATAATTTTGTGTTATTTGCTGGTAAATAAGAGGTTTACATAATTTTTTTTAAATAAAAACCACCCGGTACAGTACACTTCGCTAAGCAGAAAATTTTGAAATGTTCACAACGAATAATTTAGTGCTGTTTATTGCCGACGTTTAACGCTATCATTTAATAAGAGCGGATGGATAAAGTAAGATTTATATTGCCGTTTTCAAAACATAATTTTTGCAATTATGTGCTATTTACTCCTCGTTTCCAAATTGTGTGCGCCTATACCAAACCATGTATTGACAAAAACAAATAGATTCTATAAATCAATTAGTCCGTCGCATTGAACATCAGTTGTTAGTGCAAACAGTAAAAGGGGGCCGAATTTTACCTTCCCTGAATAATTTTCTTCGTACTCTAACAGTTTTCTTTTATGTATCCAAGCATTCCTTGTTTGTGAAACATTATTTTATGAAGTAAATCTGTTTGTTGAAGTTGTGCCAGCAAAGATAAACTGGTCAGCAAATATCTACTACACCGTCATTAAAATGCACAAATTTCGCTGTTAACACAGTTAAATTGGTATGTGATAGCATTGCAATGTAATTGTCACATTAATTAATATATCAACTTTTGACAAACGCTTTAATCTTTTTACTAAATGATTCCGGTTTCATAAAAAATATTGTATGTACCTCGGCAATAAAATTATTTTTTAAGACTGTGGTGAACTACATTCGTTTTAAAAATCCACTTTATTGCCTCGATATATAAACTTTGTTAAAAAGTGTAAATTATGACGCAACAATTGGGTATTAGATCCCCTGACAGGTAAAAACCCGAAATATGGTCTATTCGTCGCGGTTGGCCTGAGTCATAACACAACTTTTAGCGGCGTTTACACGATATACTTTCGCTTTTGTCGTAATCAGATAATTAATTGCGGACATCACCCTATTTGAAATGGGAAAAATGTACATTAATACAAAACGGAAGCACTGACAAAAAATAGGGAAAAATAAGTGAACCTTCTACCAATCTCTCTCGGGTCGCGTGTTTCCCCAACTCACTTGACTGTATCTGAAACTTTATGTTCCACAATAAACCCAAAAAAATAGCACAGTAATTTATTATCACCCGCTCAGATCTAGGATTTTAATCGACTCTAATTTTATGAACTGATATGAGGTAAACTTCTAAGTAAATCAAGAAATATCTACCCCATTTCCCCATCTCTCAATAATTACTATGTTTACTTTTAAAATAAAACTGACCGCTTAGCCCCTGCGTTCAAATTTACCTTTCTGATTTGGATCAATCATCTAAGGGCTATATCTTGACATCTAACATTTATACAATAAAGAAAACACATTAAATCACATGTATCTGTTAATTTGATTTGCTTCACCAAAATTAACTTGGAGAAGAAAGGAATCTATACAATCCCTTGTGGAGCATGTGGAAATGTATACATAGGACAAGTAAACAGGAAGATCAACGTTCGACGCGGGGAACACAAAAAGATTGTGGAGAGGAAAACATCTACATCGTATCTTGCGCAGCACGTCGGCTGTACATCACACCTCATAGCGTTTGAAAATGCCAGGAAAACACAAAAACGCGACAAAAGGTCCATCCAAGAGGCCATTGAAATTGAAAAACAGAACGTCAACATACGAGATGATTTTTAAGATTGGCCATACTTGCCAAATATCGTCACACAGGAAGGCCCTCACCCCCGCAAGAATCACCTATACCAACAGCGTCCACAACAGGAAGACCAGCAAGCAACACTGAGAACACGGAAAAGGGGAAAATAACCGAAGTGAAAGTGGTGAAAGTATACCACATGTAAACAGGAGACCCGAAAGCAGGACATCAGTTCGATTCGAGTAACACGTAGTTAAGCAGTTGAAGTGAACCTGAGATGGCAAATGGGACTTTGTCAAAATGTCGTTTTTTGCTTACAAGAGTCAAAGACAATAGCATCAGGCGCAAGACAACACCCGGAGAAACACTTAATTAAAAAAAAACTTGTTGATTCAAATACATTTATTCAATTTTACAATTACAAGGCAATTGATAGAGCATCATCCCGGTTTGCGTTTCGTTACAGATGCATCTCGTTTAGTGGGTTGAGTTTGCAGCTGTAAAGGGAAAAGCTCTAAATCCTGTAAGTTGGTATGTATGGAAACCCCGAAACTAATAGTGATGGACTAGGTTTGATATTGTGATGGCTTTGCTAAAGCATTACCTACAGTTGTGTACAAAATAGCGATTCCATAGTTTGCATGTCACATGTTGTTTTGGGATGGAATATGTTAAGTGGTATGATATGTTTTATTCTTGTGTATCATTAATTCTTGAAGCAAGGTACGATACGATATTGAAAAATGTTAATGTTACCGTACTTTTTTGTTCACGTTTTGTCTAACATGGTGAAGAAATAATATTGACTTCTTGCCTTATTTACATTGCAAATTGTACACAATCTGGTGTTTGTGTAGTAATTTAGTGTACATATGAATATGTAACACGTTTTATTCAGTGGACAGTTAAACAGAAAACACTAACTTTTTTAGTGTTTTTATAATATACGCACAAACTTAAATGTGTGCAACCTACATGGTGACATAGGTCATAAATTTGTGTTATTACATCGAACTATCTATCCAGGTTCAACCTGAATTTTTATTTTGAAAGTAGTTGTATTGTTGTAAAGCTTTATGAACAATTACATTTATGTTTAATCTATTACTAATTTCATGCTTGCTGAAGTTGAACAGCAAAGCATTACTTATTGAATATATATATATATATATATATATATATATATATATATATATATGTTAAAGTTTCTCGTTTGTTTTTGTATTTTACTTATCTAATTAAACGAGCGGTGCCCAACAAATGCAAAGATCTACTTTATAACTGTGGATTTACATCTAATATCCCTTATGACATACGAAAGAAAGGAGTTGTCAATTTACAGGTTTACGATATTTTAATTTATGTCTATTGAGTAAGCCATCGGTGCCGAGTGATAAATTTTGATTGTTTATTTTCTGTTTTGTGTGTTCTGTTACATATTCTTGTTATTGAGATCGGTATATCGATTTCACTGACGTTACTCCATATGGTTAAAGCTATGACATTTTTAATTGTTTCTTGGTAAATTACGACAGTTTCATGCATGATCTTGAATTCAACAAAGTATCTTTGAAGAAAAATTGACTAATGTTATGGCATTTGACACCAAAATTGTGCTTATTGATTTTGACACTTCTTAAACTTTGGACCCTAACTAGAATGAGCGATGTAACTTTCTTTTTTTTATAAAAATTAATAGAACAGAATATGCAAAAAAACAACATTTTTAAATCTTTGGCACAATTTATATAAGTCTTAATGTATCACTAATAATAATAATAAATTACATTTCGGCCCAATCTTCTTTTATCATGTCAGATCCCTTTTCCGCTATCATAAATACTGGGGAATTAGTATGAGCCGCATTCACCTCCGGCATGATGGAAGCATCAATCACTCTTAAGCCTTTAATTCCATACACTCGCAGTCTTGGATCAACAACAGCACTTTTGTCTTTTTTGGGCCCCATTTTGCACGTACCACTTAAATGGTAAATAGTGAAGGGAAAATGCCTGATATGACATTCCCAGTACTCATCTGAACCAAATTTAAAGTTTCGGCACCCCGGTATGGGGGTATCGTGCAACCGCGCACCAATTGCTTTTAGAGCAGGTTGTTCGGATATGTTAATTGCTTGTCTAATACCTTGGATTAAGGTATTGACATCTTCTGGATAGTTAAAATAGTTGGGGAATATCAAAGGTTTGCTTTTATAGCTGTTGTTTTTTAACACAATGCGCCCTCTACTTTTAGGACGAAGTAACATAGGCAGTACCATATAGGAATGTCGTTGTTCAATTTTTCCATAGATGCTATTGTAATTGTCCTCAGTGATTCCAAAATTTCGGCGAAGTAAGGGATCGGAAACAATTGAACCTGCTTGGAAAAGTAATTCTAGATCGGGATAACCATTTGGATCGTTGGGATTTTTGAAATCGGTGAAGGTTAATACTTCACATCCGCCTGGTAAGGTCAATGGACCTTTATGGTGAGAGAGGAAATTTACCAAGACGTCTCTCTGTATTATATCTGATGTGCGTATCGAAATTGGTTCATCTATTAAGAAAGTTAATCCTCCTACAGCCACGTGGTCCATAAGGTTAAAGCCTACTTTGAGGTTTTGTATAACCGGTATACCCATTTGAGTTAGATGTTTTTTTGGTCCAACCCCGGATAACATTAACAATTGAGGTGAATTAATCGAACCAGCTGAAAGTATTACTTCCCTTCTCGCTCTCAACCTGAATACGCTATTACCAATTACAACTTCCACACCCTCTGCTTGCTTGGTTTTAGGATCAATTATTATTTTTTTGACCATCGCTTGTTTGCGAAAATGCAGATTCATGCGATTTCTTGCTGGGTGCAGATAGGCTTTACTAGAACTGTGTCTAATCCCATCTTTCATGGAAACATGCAAGTATGATACTCCAACCTGAGTGGCACCATCGTAATCTACATATTTCATGCCTGATTGCATGGCTGCGCGTACTATATGCGCTGATAACTTTGTCTGATAAGGCGCGTAGCCAACTGATAAATAACCATCAGTTCCATGGTAACTTTCATCGTAAGCTATAGGTATGGAGAAATTTTCAATTTTTTTAAAGTACGGCAAAACTTCTTTGTACGACCAGCCCTTATTACCAAGATTAGCCCAATTATCATAATCGCGATAATTACCTCGAGTGTAAATCATATAATTTAACACACTCGATCCCCCCACAACTTTACCCCTAGGCCAATTACATTGTTGATTTTCCATACCCAAACAGTACTGATCGCTTGGTTGTGTATTGTATTTCCAATTAGCGTCGGTGAATTGAAGATAATTGGCTAGAATTGGTAAATCCATTATGTAGTTTTCGGAAACACCTGAAAATTGCGTTTTTAAAAATGTTACCAGTTTGATATAAAGAGATACCTGCTTCTAGTAAAAGGACGTTCCAATTCGGATTTTCTGACAGCCGGTTAGCTATAACACAACCAGCTGTTCCAGCGCCAACTATGATGAAATCGTATGATGGTAAGAATGACATCACATCATCTGGTTCGTTTAACTGATGTTGACCTCCTTCTACTAAATAATTTAGGAATGATTCCAGTAATGATTGTTCTATGGATAACTGTAGTAAGTGGAATACTATGCAGAACCAGATGATATTCTTCATGATGGCGGCACCTGAAAATATTAGAATTAGATTTGAAGAGATTTAATTAGTTTCTGGTTTAGTGATTTAAATTGCAGAATGAGTACAAAGTGACGGGAGGGCCAAAACATTACGATGGTACCAAATTTGGAAATACTATTATCGCTGTGTTGTTAAAATATCGGCAAGGAAAACCAGTAGTGTTATAGATGTAGAAAGACGCATGGTACTATTCGAGATAATAGTACCAAGTTTGAAAATTTACTGTATTAGAGTTTAGTTCCAAATTGCAAACAATTACATTTCTAGGTACAAGCAGAAGTACGGTATTTAATTCTACAGTGGTATACCATTTGGTTTCGAACAGTTTGTTTGCTTATGTTTTACGATCTGGAATACTTAATTGTAGATTTGATTAAAAGTAGTAATATCCTCTGAAATGTCGAGATTATAAAGGACGGTATCAATATAAATGATTTAATTTTAACAAAATGGTACTGTTACAGTACCAAAAAGGTGTATGTTAAAAAAGTAGTACTGTTTTAGTACGAACAGCCGCAATATTAAAATTTTTCCAGAATGTTTTTTTTTGTTAAGAACCCGGTTACGCAATATGTGAAACAAAATAAATGTGTTAATTGACGAGATACCTGATCTACAAGTATTTCATAAGTAGTACCAATGCACTAGATAATCCATAGTTTACTTAATTAACTAACTTGTTTAACGTAGGTACTCGATGTCTCTCTCTCTCTCTCTCTCTCTCCCTCTGTATGTATATATATATATATATATATATATATATATATATATATATATATATATATATATATATATATTATTATCTACATATGCAGTGAGTCCCAGAAGTTATGTCTACATTCATTTAAAGAACTTGTTTTGTACATAGGGTGACTTAAAAATTAGTTACGACCACCAACTTGATTTTGTCAAATGGAAACACTGTTTTTTATTTCATTTTCTGAATCTGCTTTGAATTCTGAGTAAATCTCATGTACCATGTCCTATACCTATAGTCAATAGATCTCGAGATATTTACGAAAAAAATTAATATTGTCTTTATAAAACTACCAAGGTGATCCATAAACAATAGCTACATGTTTTCATTTCGTTGTTTATGTCAATTTATTTCTGACGTCGAATTTCAACATTTGTCCTTTCCGAAATGGTGTATTTTTGGAAGAAACATTTCCTATTAGCTGGGTAAGAAGGAAAGGATCTACGCGAATGGCCTGCTAGGTCACTCAAGCTAAACCCGTTGGATATCTTTCTGTGGGCTTATCTCAAATCAAAGCTATATGTTGACTTGGCAATCTGGAGATATTGAAAGAGAAAATCAGAAGAGAAGTGCGTGCGATAACTCCAGAAGTAGTCAAGCCGCAAATGGTTCACATTTTGAATATTTGATTTGATTTATTATTGTGTTTTTTGAATAAATTGTTACTTTTGACAGAAAACAAATACCGCCTTCCTTGATACGGTCTTAACTGCTGAGATGTTCAACATGGTACATGAGATTGACTCAGAATTCAAAGCAGATTCAGAAAATGAAATAAAAAACAGGTTTTTCCATTTGACAAAATCAAGCTGGTGGTTGTAACTTATTTTAGGGCCACCCTATATATAAAATTTTACCACTAAAAAAGCCGCAGTCAAAAATAAAAATCGACGTGTCCGAACGTTTCTCTAAAAACTAGACCCTTGAACTTTAAATGAATTTACACAATAATTTCTGGGGACTGTATATATATATATATATATATATATATATATATATATATATATATATATATATATATATATATATATACCGGGTGGTCGTAAAGTAAGGAATAAATTCAATATCTCGTAAAGCACAATTTTTTTAAAAAATCGCTCGGACCCGTCGATTTTATATTTTTTCGGGGCATATTTTGCGAAAAAAAAAATTTTATACAGGGTGTCTCAAAAAGATTTGCTAAAAAAAATTTTTTTTTAAATTGCAACCCAATTTTTTTATTGCATTTTTGGATTACCCTTACAATTCTAAACATTTTTCATGTAGCATGTGCTATACCTAAGTCCAAGCGTTTTGGAGTTATTCGCATTCAAAATTTAAAATTGAAAAAAGATCATGAAGAAAACGAAAAATAAAATAATTTTTATAACGTTTTATTATATCGAAAACTAAGATTCGTAAACTTAAAAATAATTTTATTTCAGCAAATGTTCGAAATGTCCTCCGTTAGTCAACTGACAATAGCGCCTAATCGATCTACAAATTCATGCTGCACATTTCGAACCATTTCGGGCGTTATTCGACGTATTTCTAGACGGATGTGTTGTTTTAAATCATCTAGATTTGCCGGATACCTTAAAGGCAAGGTATTTAAAAGCCAACCGGCAAATCTAGAAATAATATATATATATATATATATATATATATATATATATATATATATATATATATATATATATGTCGATATTTAATCGCTTTTTTAACAAATATGGTGGTATCAAGACATTCTTGGTGGTAACAATAATTTTGCATAAAAGATGATAAATACTTCAACTACAAAGCTGGGTAGTGCTACTATACTGTTGGCACTAGGTAAATGCAAAATTTTAACGAAAGTAGTTCCTTGTTAATTTTTAAATTACGAACAAATCAAAATGCAGTATATGCTAACAATAAAAGAACGTAAATACGTAATTCTGTCCAAGGTTATAATTTCTGAATTTTTTGTAGTAGAGTACCGGTACTATGCATTGTGAGACGGGCTTTCGGGATAACTGCCAAGGTGGACAATATATGCATAAAAGTGTTTTAGCTAATGTTATAGGTAATACTATATTGCGCCTTCCTATTTGCAAACTCAAAAAAGTGGTAGTACCACATGAAAATGTAATTAAGGCACAGATAGGGGAGCTAATCCCATTATTAAAACAGCGAGTACCGAAATGTATGTTTGAGATGGATATTGAAACTAATTTGCTAAGTTTCTCCGAAAATAGTGTAACGAGTATTAACACTATACTTTGACGATAGTTTTATCTCGACAGATTAAAACTGCAGAATTTATTATAAAAGTACTGGTACTGTGTCTTGTGGTGGAAACTTAAAACACGACCAAAGTGGTTGTACCACATAATGAAGCCGTAATGGTGTACTAAACCTAGTTATCTTGCTACATTGTAATGAGTATGAACACACAATTCTTACAGCATTCGTACCACAGTAGGTTAGGGCTGGAAAATTTTATTAGAAATTACTGGTACTGTGCATTGTGATAGAAGCTTTGAATACTAACCAAGGTACTCGTCGTTAAATTAATGTTGCTACTAAAGCTATGGGTACAAATCATAATAAGTACTACCATATTGTGGTACCAGATTTCAAATTTTTACTAAAACTAATTTTCTTACTTAGTTTTTTTAACGTTCTGCGAATATTATTCACACAAAACTTTTACAACATCGTACCATAATATGTTAGGGCCACTGAATTTATTTAGAAAGTACCGTACTGTGCCTTGTGGTGGTAGTCTAAAACACTGACCAAATCTACTATTAAAGTATGGGTACTTAAAATTCAAATCGTAATGGGCACCACCATATTGTGGTACCATACTTAAAATTTGTACTAAAACTAGTTTTCTTACTTAGTCTTTTTGAAAACATTGCAACGAGTATTAATACACAATTTCTACAGTGCTCGTACCACAATAGGTTAGGGCTGCAGAATTTATTTAGACATTTCCGTTGCTATGTATTGTGATAAGAGATTTGAATACTAACCAAAGTTATACCATATGATCCAGTGACGGTTAAGGTGCACTTAGGGAAATTAGTGCTGCTATTGAAACTATGGGCAATTAAAATTCAAACAAAGTAGGTACCATCATATTGTGACACTAGAATTTATTTAGAAATTACCGGTACTGTGTCTTGTGGTAAAAGGTTTGGATACTAACCAAAGTGATTGTACCCCATTAAACAGTAATGACGGATGGAAATTATTGCTGCTATTAAAACTATGGGTATTTAAAATTCAAGCCAAAATAGATACTACCATATTGTGTTACCAGATTTCAAATTTTCATTAGAACTAATTTTCTTACTTAATTTTTTTTTAAACGTGCAAATATTAAAATACAACTTTTGCAAGAGGCGTACCACAATAGGTTAGCGCCGCAGAATTTATTTAGATACCACATGATACATTAATGACGGTTAAGGTACTCGTAGGGAAATTAGTGCTTTTTATTAAAACTATAGGTATTTAAAATTCAAATCAAAATAAGCACCACCATACTGCGGTACCAGACTTAAAGTTTGTACTAAAACTAATTTTGTTAGTTATTTTTTTCTGTCAACATTGTAACTAGGTTTAAGACACAAATTTCACAATAATCGTGCCGACACTGTGCATTGTAGTAGTAACTTTGGATACTGACCAAAGCGTAGTACCATATGTTGCTGCAGTGGCGGGGAAGGTACTTGTTGAAATGTAGTGGTACTATTAAAACAATGAGTAGTTAAAATTTAAATCGGAATGTACATCTGAGATAGGTACTAGCCTATTGTGATACCATGCTTATTTTTTTTCTGTAGCTTATTTCCTAGTTATAAAACAGTATGAACACAATATACTGACAACAGCCGTACTGCGGTACCTCAAAACAACAATATTTATTTTAGAAGTGTTTTGTGATGGAAGCTTTGAACTGGACGAAGTGGTTGTACTACATCAAACGGTAATAGCTGGTAAGGTATTCGTGCCAAAATAACTGTACCGTATGAAACTGATACTGATTAAGGTGCAAGTGGGGAAATTAGTGCTGCTATTAAATCAACGAATGCGTAAAGTTCGAACCGAAATGTATATCTGAGATAGGTACTACCATATTGTGCTACAAGGATTACATTTTCTATTGAAACTGAGTATTAACGATAATAATCCTATCGTTAGAACTGTAGAATTGTTATGGAAGTAACGCTACTGTGCATTGTGGTGGAATCTTCGGATACTGATCAAAGTGGTTATCCTACATGAAACTGTAATAGCGATTAAGGCACGAATGGAGAAGTTAGTGTTGCTGTGAAGACAATCAGTACAATTCAAATCCAAATACATATCTGAAATGGGTACCGCCATATTGTAATACTTGGCTTAAATTTGTGTGTAAGACTGATTTTCTCTTTAAGGTTGTTTTCAAGACGTTGTTGTCCTTGAGCAATGGAATCAGAATCGGTCCATATAAACTTCTGGTGGCGCAATGTGATGGTACCAAGTTTGAATATTGCAATACAAATGTTTGAACTCTTTTCAAAAACATAATTTGCAGTCACATTTTACTAATATGATATACCAAACTTTAGAAAAAATGTAGAACCGTGATAGCTGATGAACCTTGTAGAAAAATCAAGATATGCGTGGCTCTAAGAAAAGAGAATATAATTGGTCTGTTGAGGTAGCGGCATCAAATTTAATCAGAATAACTTCTTTTAGTACTTTTGGTACCACACTATGATGGCACCAATTAATACAAATTTATATAACTTTTTAAACTCTTTACAAAAACGTAATCACCAATATCGTAGTACTAAATTTTAGAAAAACTGGTCGTACGTTGATAATTATGGAACTTTGCAGAAAAACTAAAAGTCAGTGTTAAAGTATAGCACACAATGGTTGGTTCAAAATCTGAAAAAAAATGATAGTACCGTATGACAATTGCACTGGCGATCAAGGTAGTACAACAATCAATGTGTACCATATTTAAAAATATTGTTCGTCGAAATCGCGCTGTATTAACTTCAGGTACCACAATGTGATGGTAAGTTTGAACATTGTAGTAAACATTTTGTCCAACATATATTCGATAATTCGGTAATACCAAATTTTAGAAAAAGGTAGTACCGTGATAATCATGGAATACCGTAAAAGATCCGAGATATGCATGGGACTAAAATAAAACAATATAATTGGTGTATTCAAGTTTCATGTAGTTACTTTACATTCAGACAATAGCGGTAGTACCGTATAACTTGGCGAACAAGGTATTTATGGTACACCGGTCAGTGTACGTAAGATACCTAAAAATATTGTTGCTATTAAAGCGATAAATACCTCAAATTTAAATAGTATCGCACTATAAACTGCTGGTACCACAATAAGATGGTACCAAGTTTGAATCCTATAGTAAAAAATGTTGTGTAATTTTTAAACTCCAGTACCAAAATTTATGAAAAAATAATCTTTGCTTAGTATTCCAAATAGTGATGGCATTTTATTAAAAAAAATATATAACCTGTGCCCTCACTTAATGCGTTGTATTAGTAGTTACGCGGTCTGTCCATTTTTTTATTTCTGAGGGTAAAAGATAATTATGCACTTTTGTGTTTATATTTTTGTTTTCTTTCTATTTACTGTATTTATTTTTGTTCAAATAAATCGCAATAAACGCACGGGAGATAAAGATGAGACTATTGCTTAAGTATCATAACGGGTACTACACATACCGACAAAAGTGGTAGTTGTGGTACAACGGTTAATGTACGTATGATACTTCAAAATATTGTCTCTGTTAAGGTGGTAAATGCACCAAATTTAATCAGAATCGCAATGTGATGGTACCAGCGTTAATTATCCTGTTTCAATCAAATTTTGCAGCAATCAACAAATAATGCATGTTATATCCCCTCAGACCTTAATTTCAAAAACATCTAAAGTTAGAGCGCTCCTCCCCTTGTTGAACAACCAATCGCAGCCCGATCTAAACCACCAGAAGCCGTACCCGCCTTCCGCGGATACGCAATAGAAACCGTGACGCGCTACCGAAAAAAGAAGGGTTCAATTCCCGTTACCGTCTACCTTGTATGAGGTTTTCTCAGGGGGTTTTCCTCATACAAATGTAGCGGCATGGTCACTGCGTATATGCACACCATATGCGGCTACTTAGGCGAATGCTGGGGTAGTATTTTCCCCCTCAAAACCCTAACTCCATTTCTTCCGATCCTATCCTGACCACACTCATCCTTAATCCCATCATGCATATATACGTAATGTATGTATGTATGCTGGGAATTCATCATTGTGGCTGAAGGAGCTTGGAAAGCTCAAACAGCCCGCCTTCCTCTTTGGGGAGGAAATGAAATACGTTACCATTCCTTTCCTTTTTTTGCCGAAGAGAATCCAGACCGTGCGTCTGTCGCGCTTAGTCGCGTTACCTTGTTCCGCCGACCCGTCGATCTCTGCATTTTTCATAATATTCATCTTTTACCGTTGTGCATCATTTGTCGAGATACATCGACAACGCCACCTGAAAATCATCTCCATATAACTGAGCTGCTGGTCGTTATAATCTGATTATAATCACAATATTACACAATATGCCGTTTGAACGATGTCACGCCGGGCTGGATGCCCGTAGTCATCTTTCATTTACTCCGTTGGAAATAAAGACTTTCGCCTTCATTCTACCAAATACCGAAAGTTTCATTTACACAGCGCAACTGGTTAGTCCCAGATTCTTGTAAATGGTCCTTCACCCAACATCAATTACACTACCTAACACCAATACGCCACAAACATGGCAATATAAGTAAAAACCAGAAGTGCCAGAAACCCGCAGATAACATTACTGCCAGACTCCGCTTGTAGGTCAAATCGTGATTCCCCTAAGTCTAAGAAGTCGATCCGCGTTTAGGTTCTGGAGTTTCATACTTAATCTCGCCAAACGTGAGTAGCCGCTTCAATATCCGATCGCAATTAGCGATAAACCGTCTTAAAGAAGTAATCCTGCTTTAAGAAAACCGTATCCGACCTGAACGCTTATCGCGATAACCCAGACTTGAGGGAGAACCTGAAAATCTGTAGATTAAATTGTTGTCATTATTGAACACAGCCCTGATCTAGCGCCACCCTGGTAGCTACTCTTGACGCGATCGAACCCAGAAGCGCAAGGAGCTACTAAGCGCCCGTACCCAGAGTATAATATAAAAGTATTCACTTCATCCCAAAGAGTTTAATAACTCGCAAAACCACCATTTTTGGTTTTAATACTACTTCCGCTAATTACTTAATGTAATTAGACTAGATCTTAATGCATCATAATTAAGATTCTCTTGTAAATGGTTAATATAAACCATTAGTTAAGAAAATGCTGTACATGTTAATTAGTTTCGTGAAATCTTCGTTTGTAAATAGTAAACCGTACAAGTTATATTTAATAAAATCTCATGCGCATATACTACACTTTAAAGTATTAATTTTTCTAGTCGACCTTATAGCTAGCACGTGCAGTTTCTGTTTACAGGGGCGGCCTTAAAACTTTTAAATAATTTTAAAAAGCCATTTTAGTAAGGATGTTTGTTATATATACAAAAATACGAGTCCCAAATAGGTTAATTAAAGGTAGTATTAACACTATTTTTACAAAAACGTCACAGAATTGAATAGCAGGAGGACTGCAGCACAGAACAAACCCAGACCAGGCGTCGTTCTGAAGATTTATTTTATTTATTAGTGTACATAGTTATTCAGTATTATAAAATTGTTTTTCGTAGGTGTGAAATTATTTGAGTGTAAAAAGGAATGGGTTAATATAATAATATAAAACCCTAATATGCCTATAATTCAGTGTGTATAGTGAACGGCCCAAGTATAAGTAAACGAACCCCGCCCCTTTTTATTAATTTAAAATCCGATTGAGCTAGCCTGAGACAAATTAACGTAACATAAAGTAGTGTTACAAAGTTTGAATATTGTAGCAGATATTTTGTGTGATTTTTAAACTCCTCACAAAAAAATAAATAAATAGTTACATTTTACTAATATATCACTAAATTTTAGAAAAAATGTAGCACCGTATCATTATGAAACCTTGTAGAGGAACCAAGTTATGCGTGGGAATAAAAGAAGAGAATATAATTGGTCTTAAAATATTGGCACACGGTGGGTGCTGTCACCGTGTGTCGAAATTGTAGAAAAAAATTGTGATATCTCTAGTTTTCTTGTATGATTTTATTGAAAATTTAGGTATATTCATTTATGAAGTTTGTTTTTGTAGTGTATTTGACGCTATTTGAGTTTATTAGAAATTGTTGTAAAGTATTGGTTATTGCATTTATTTCTATTTTTCATAAAGGTGTTAAAGTTCTAAACTGCGAATGTTTGTCACATATTTTAGGTTTAGTTGTTTACGTTTAATCCTTGTACGAGAAATAAGTAGACAGAGTTTATTGTAGTAAATGTCATATAATCCTAATTTTATGTAACTGTTAATGGATAGCTTAGTTTGAGCTGAAATTACGTCATGGGAAAGAGTTTGTAATTAAAATTATTGTAGGAATCGTGCGAATATCGCGTCAGGAGAATAAAACAACGCGATACTGAGATCTTAGATAAGAAAATTACATTCTGCATTTGAAAAGTTTATCCTTAAATTATTAAATTTATGTATCTGACCATCATCAAATTTTAGATTAGACCTGATGAAGAAATAAAATATTTCGGAATATTGACTTAATAATGGAATTTTAAATTTCTTAAAATTAACAGTCCGATCCAGACCCTATACCCAATTTTCACTTTAAACTGAACTGTAATTCAACGTACTTCAATGTACTTCTTGTGCTCCAGATATAATTAAATATTTGTATTTAAGTAAAAGGGCATGTGCAGTCAATCTTATGCTGCCGAAAGCGCTTTCGTAGTAGCAAAAGAAAGGAATAATAATTTTCTGAAATTTTTAATGGACTTACGTTCAAACCGTATCCGGCGATAAATGCTTTTATTCGATACGTTCAAACTTTGTATTTGGACATTTTAAAGTAATTTTAATAGATGGCTGTTAAATTGAATTATTGAGTATTGTTTATGTGCTAAACTTCATTTGTAACTGAACAGTATACCGATGCAAAGGGGCGTTAACCTTTTCTATTTCTGTATTATTTGTGTGACTACAATAATTTAATTTGCGTATCTGTCATTTAAGATAGGGACGGCGTAGTTTTGTTTGAATTAGAGAGTAAAATAAAGGTGATTCCATTAATGGAGAGATTTCTTTATTTTAAACTATATTCCTTGGTGGTATTTAGTAAAAATTCGCCGAATCGTAAGAGATATATTGTGGTATTTTGAAGCATTGCGGTTCAGAATGGACTCAGGGAACCGTTATAGACGAGTAAAAAGATACTATTAGGTGTTTTTCTCTGTTTTATGCTAATGTACCCCCTTTTGTTTGCGTACATTTTGCCCGGATTAAGATAGGGTGGCGTCCAAATTATTATCCGATCACACTTATCCTACTATCAAAACTACAAAATGTTATTAAAATCCACGACCTCACGACGGGCGGTTCTTTTACTTGCTAAACTTCGTTTGTAACTGAACAGTATACTGATGCAAAAGGGCATTAACCTTTTCTATTTCTGTATGATTTGTGTGACTACAATAATTTAATTTGCGTATCTGTCATTTAAGATAGGGACGGCGTAGTTTTGTTTGAATTAGAGAGTAAAATAAAGGTGATTCCATTAATGGGGAGATTTCTTTATTTTAAACTATATTCCTTGGTGGTATTTAGTAAAAATTCGCCGAATCGTAAGAGATATATTGTGGTATTTTGAAGCATTACGGTTCAGAATCGACTCAGGGAACCGTTATAGACGAGTAAAAAGATACTATTAGGTGTTTTTCCCTGTTTTATGCTAATGTACCCCCTTTTGTTTGCGTACATTTTGCCCGGATTAAGATAGGGTGGCGTCCAAATTATTATCCGATCACACTTATCCTCCTATCATAACTACAAAATGTTATTAAAATCCACGACCTCACGACGGGTGGTTCTTTTATTTACTTGCCCGTGCGTTGTTCTACACCCGAGTGAACCCGTTACACTGCTATAAATTCTCAAGTGGTAGTTTGAAATCGCTTTGTATAAACTTCTGGTACTACAATGAATATCGTAGTAAATATTTTGTGTAATATTTTACACTCTCTACAGACACATAATTTGCAGTTACATTTTAGTAAGTCGATAATACTAAAGTTCAAATTCTCACAAAGGCGGTAGTACCGTATAACTGTTAAAATGATAAATACATGAAATTTAATTAATGTTGCACTTTATAAACTTCTGGTACCACAATGTGATGGTACCAAGTTTGAATATTTTTTAAAATGTGTACCGTGCGACTGAATTGGGATGTGGACTGGCATAGGGTGGTCTTCAGTGACGAATCCTATTCTGCTTGGGAATGCACGATGACCGCATGAGGGTCAGACGTAGACGTGGAGAACGTCGCAATGTACAGTTTTCTGTTGAGCGGCATGTGCACCACACTGGGGTTATGGTATGGGGCGCTATTGTTTATGGAAGCAGGTCTCAGTTGATATTCATCCAAGGCAATATGAATACCCACCGATATGTTGATGAAGTGGTAGAACCCGATATCCTTCCATTCCTCCAGGAGCTGGAGGATCCGATTTTCTAACAGGATAATGCCCGTCCCCACATTGCAAGGCATTTTATGGAGCGCTTCGAATAGGCTAACGTCAATATCTTGCCGTGGCCATCAAGATCTCCCGACATTTCGCCCATCGAACGTGTGTGGAATATGATGGGTAGAACATGCAAGCAATTAGCCAATCCTCCACAGACACTAGAAGCTCTCCGGCATGAATTACAGATTGCCTGGGACGCAATACCTCAAGAAGAAATCGACCACCTGTTGGAATCTATGCCAAGAAGGGGGCGGGAGTGTGAAACTAATAGGGGTGATCCAACACATTATTAATAAAAAATGCCGTTATTTTTTTGTTTAATTTCTTAAGTTTGGTCCAAAAATTCCAACGCCATCTTGGTGTTACATTTTTTATGTCACAGAGTATATATTGTGCATTTCTGTCAGATAATATTTTCATACGAAAAAAAGTTTGTCAAAATAACGCGAAAACCATGTGACATAGATATAGCGAATAACAGATGAAGACCAAAAATACAGGGTGTTCTGTTTGAGAAATAAAAGCTTTCAAAATATTATGATCTTTATGTTTGACGTGACTTTCGGATCAGACTGTGCAAAGTTTCTCACACATTCCCACTAAATATTGTAGCGAAAAGTTTCTACAATAATAGATCTACAGCTCATGGCTGTACTTCTAACAGGACAAGAGAAAATGGTCTTTTTCTGATGTATTCAAAATGTCAAAATTTGAAAAAAATGTTTATATTCAAAATCAGTTACCAATAGGAAAGTTGAACTTAAACTTCATGTTGAATATGATAACATATAAAATATATAGGTGTTTCTATTTAACATATCAGAGAAAGACCTTGCGTAGCCTATTTAGGGACACTCATTATGTCAATATTTTTAAGTCGTGAAACTTTTCGTCACGCATAACTTATCCTAGACATTTTACTCTATCATATTAAAGGCGTTTTCTTCCTTGCACGCAGTGGTACAGGACTCGTTATACAATATGTATAATATTTAAATTTATTTTTTGTATTAATCGATTAAAAAAATTAAAAACGTGAGAAATTACTTTTGGGACCGCACGCTCGACGTAATGATTTATTTGTTAAGCTCCACTAATATTTAACTTTTAACAAAAATATTTAAAAAACGTTTGTTTATGATAAAAAAGTTGTATATTTTTTTCCACGCAATTAGAATTATCACCGTCTCAAATTTTAGGAAAATTTTGTTTCCGTCACCCTCATTATAATTCGATAAAGGTATCAGCGGTTGTAATTGAGATTACAGCGGTTTAAGTACTTTCGCAATTATGTCATCGTTTATAATGGTATGAGATGAATATTAATTAACAATTCTACATTTCGCTTTTTGCATGCAAAATAATTCCTATTAACCTGCATAATGAGCGTGGTGGGATCGGGGCATCCAATTTTTGCATAATTTTAATTAATAAACAATTTTTTTAAATTAAAAATATAATTACATATTTATTGTTTGAAGAAAATTATTCATATTTTTATATGTGGGTTGGAGGGGGAGGGAGGCTTTGGCATTCCATTAGTATTAGAACAAATTTCCTTAATAAACTACTTACTCTAAAATTAAAAACTGTATTTAAATATATTTGATATGAATTATTGATTGCTTATCCTATTGTTGTAAGAAAAGGAAAGACTTATTTTAATTATTCGTTTATTTTGTATAACAGAGAATACAAAAAAAAAATTTTTGTGATTTTAAACACCAACTTGCTTAGGGTCATGATATAATGGATGCCTCGGTAAATTAAATTCTGTTACCCATGAGCTATTTGTGTTGATAGGCATTTGGCTCGAATTTGGTATAAAGCCTATATAACTCGACACATTAAATTGCCTCGACCAATAGTTTAGTTCTGTGGCCCATGACAGTTCGTTAGCATTTGGGTCAAGGTCTATATTGACACACATTGCTGCGAGAGATTTTGTGGAATGTTCTAACGGACATATAATCGGATTGCATTGTTGCATGTTTGAGGTGCGACTTATCAAAAGTATTTGATATAGTGGATGGAGATTTATTATTAAATAAACATTCTTACGGTTTCCATCGAGTAGCATTACAGTTAATTAAATCATACCTCACAGACCGATTCTT
This sequence comes from Vesta saturnalis, assembly GCA_036346205.1. Classification (NCBI taxonomy): domain Eukaryota; kingdom Metazoa; phylum Arthropoda; class Insecta; order Coleoptera; family Lampyridae; genus Vesta; species Vesta saturnalis. Next base: position 711,804 of record JARFJB010001574.1, read on the forward strand.
TACAGTAGAATTGTCACAATAATGTTATTAAATCATACAGATCGTCCAAAATAAGAAATGACTGTGGTATTCCACAGGGGTCAATACTTGGACCTTTATACTCTTCCTCATTTTATTGAATGACCTGTCACAGAATATAAACTCAGACAGTACTAAATTAACAGCAGCAGATGACACAACCATTGTGATTAAAACAAATAATCTGGCCAATCTCGAGAATAAAATCAATGAAACAGTACATCAAATTGAATATTGATCTCATTATAACAAACTATATACAAATGTCGGTAAGAGTAGTTGTCTTATCTTTACCACAAAAATAATAAAAGATAACTTACCTATAGAAAACAATCAAACTAATAAAATCACAAATTCTCCTGTACTTGCTCTTAAAGACGTGCAAACTAATGTGGTGTTAGGAATACATCTTAAACTAAATAAGGGTTTATTTTCTTTACGGAAAATGAAAGATTCCGTTTCGAAATCAGTCATGCGAACAATGTATTTTTCACTAATAGAGTCACACATTAGGTATGGATTATTAATGTGGTGAACTCCGTTGGTCTTAGCAGAACTTGTGCCAAAACCCTCGATATCCAAAGATAAATATCGTGAGTGTTGATCAGTCTATATTGATACACCAATCTCGTTGTGGGCACGGTAAAATAGATTTCCTCTATCATAAGCTTAATTCTGTGACCCAAAGATAGTTCGTTAACATTATGTCCAAATTAGGCGCAAAATCTATATTTGTACGCTAAATTCTGTATGGCTTCTGCAATTAGATTTCATTATGTCCAAGAAGTAAATAATGTAACCAATGAGTATTGGTTATTATTTGGACAGAATTTTACCTAAAATCTTTATTTACACAACAAGTTCGTCGTGAACGCAACAAAATCAACTTTTTCGATGACCAGCACTAAATACTGTGACCCATTTGTGTTGGTTGGTATTTGGGCCGGATTTGGGCCAAAGCTTACGTTGATACACTAATTTCGTTGTAAACGCTATAAAATGATTTTCTCGATGACCAAGAGTTACAGTTGGTCCGTATTGTGGCAGAATTTAGCCAAAAATCTATATTTATGCAACAGTTCTTTCATTGTGGACACGGCAAAATAGATTTCCTTGACCAAGAGCTTAATTCTATGATCCATGACTGCCCGTCAGCATTTGAATCAAAATTTATATTTACTTGCCACATTTCATGATGCACAAAAGCTGATACTTTTGACCCACGAGTGTTGGGCATTATTTGGGCAAAATGTGGTCTAAACTCTATATTTATACACTTAGTTTCGATTAGGTGAACAGTAATAAATACCTTGAATATTGGTTTGAGTCGAATTTGCTCCAATGTCTACACTGGTACACCAAGTGTTCATCATTATTTATGATCGCAACAAAGTGGGTTCCTTTATGACCCGAGCTACTGTGATCCATTTGTATTGACCGGCATTTTGGCAAAATTTAGTCCAAAATGTACATTCATACACCAATTTCGTTGTAGATGCGACAAAATGGGTCACCAAGAGCTAAATTTTGTTACCCGTGAGTGTTGGTCAGCATTTGGACAGAATTTGGCCTAAAATTTGTTTATACGCTAATTTCGTTGTATACACGAAAAAATAGATTTCTTCGACCAAGAGCCAATTTTTTTGACCTATGACCGTTTGTCAAGATTTGCGCCGAATTTGATCAAACATCTATATTTATACGCCAAATTGCTTGATGCCTAAGAGCTAAATTCTATGATGTGTGTTGGTTATTGTTTTGGCCGAACTTGTCCTAAAATGTGGTTTTCCTCGATGACTAAAGATAAATATCGTGACCCATAAGTGATAGTCGGCATTGGGACTTGAATTTGGCCCAATTTCGTTTTAATCGCCACAAAATCAATTTCCGTGATTACCAGAGGTAAATATTGTAACCCATTTGTATTGGTTGGCATTTGGGGTGGATTTGGTTTAAACTCTATTAGTATAACCGATTTTGTTGAGGACGCGATAAAATAGACTCCTTCGGTGATTAAGAGCTACATTCTGTGAGCTATGAGTGTTGGCTTTCATTTGGTACGAATTTGGGCCACAGTCTACATTGATATACCAATTTCGTTGTAAACGTGACAAAGTGATTTTCTCGATGACCAAGAGCTAAATTCTGTTACCCATGAGTGTTGGTCAGAATTTGGCTATAAATCTATTTTTATGCACCAATTTCGTTTTGGACATGACAAACTAGATTTTCTCGACCAAGAGTCAGTCACCAATGAGTGTTTATCATTATTTGAAAAAATTTCGCCCAAGATCTGTATTTATTCACTAAATTTGTGTTTTTATGCAACAAACTGGATTCCCTCGATGAACAGAAATAAATACCGTAACCAATGAGAGTTGGTGGACAGTTTAGCAAAATTTGGTCCAAAGTCTATATTGATACACCAATTTCTTTGTAAATACGCAAAATAAATTTCCTCCTCAAGAGCTTAATTCTGTGACCCATGACAGTTCGTCAACATTTTGGTTGAATTTGGCACAAAATCATATTTATACGCCAAATTCTTTGGGTCTGGGTCCTTTGGATAGAACTTGACTCAAAATCTATATACAACCTATATCCAAAGTCAACATTGATATATTAATTTCGTTGAAGACGCGACAAGTTGTATTCGCTCGATGATCAATTCTGTTACTCATGGGTGTTGGTCATAATTTGGGTAGAATTTTTTTGACCAAAAATATGTATTTATACCCCAAATTCCTTGGGGCTAAATTTTATGAACCACGAAATTTGATCAACTTTTGAACCGAATTTGGCCCAAAATGGATATTGATATACCAATTTTGTTGTGGATGCGGAAAAATAAATTCACGTGATAGCTAAGACCTACATTTTGTGGTGCATGAGTGTTTGTCAGCATTGTTGCCCCAAAGTCTATATTTATGTATCAATTTCGTTTCGTTTGCGGGAAGATCAATTGCCTTGATGACCAAGAGCCAATCATAAGTACTATTACAATTCGGTCGTAGCGTTCGCTTTACGGTGTATGGTTTTTTTGTTTTATTTATGATTGTCATTTCTGAATCGATTAAAAAATTATTGTAAAATACTTCTAAATTACGTATGAATATTTTTTTAACTTTTTAAAAAAATGTAATTGATACTTTTGTATTTCATGTAGAGTAATTGCCAAGGACTTTTTTTGGATTGTTCTACACTTTTTATAGTCACAAGTGGAGATATGGGTAAACCTTTTTGTTTTTTATAATAGACGATTACCTTTTTTACGAAGTTTTTTGTTTTGACGTCAAAAATTAATTCTTTAATTAACGTTTGTGCTTAATTAAATTAAATTTTGTGAAGTAAAAGTATGGCGCGCCGTTAATTTCCACAAAAAATATTACAAATAAAATTGTCAAACACATTTTATAGCAAACGTGGAGAAATACGTGAACGTTTTTATTTGTGGCAGAATCTTTAAAAAGAGGATTTCCGTATTTTTTTAAATTGAAGTATTACTTTTTTAAATAACTTTTATAGTTAATTAGTATTAAAGGAACACACAGTAGGGGGTGGAGGGAGCGATGATGATTTCCAAAATAATTTGTAGAAATAAAATCGTAGCCACTTGTAGAAATGTGAGTAAACATTTTTATTTGTATTGTGTTTCATTTTTTTGCATTTACATACAGGGGGACTTTTGGTTTTTTGTTTTCGATCAATTGTTGTTAATTCCCACATGTGGATACATGAACGATAATTTCTAAAATACTTTAGCCACTTCAGGTATGAATAAACATTTTTATTTATATTGTATTTTTTTGTATTTATTTACATGCGGCGGTAATTTCACCACAAAAAGTTATTAAAATGTACAAAAATACATTATAGTCACAAGTGGAGACCTAAATAAAAATTTTTGTTTGTTGTAGTTTTTTTTGCGAAGTTTTTGTTTGTTTTGAAGTCAAAAATTCTTTAAAGTAAGGTTTGTACTTTATTAAATCAAAATGTGAAGTAATAGGGGTGCGCCGGTAATTTAAAAAAATATTAGAAATAAAATTGTCAAACACATTTTGTAGCAAACGTGGAGATGAACGTTTCTATTTGTGACAGAATTTTTAAAAACAGGATTTCCATTTTTTTTTAATTAAAGTATTACTTTTATAATAACTCTTGTACTTAATTAATATCAAAGGAATTCAAAGTAGGGGGCGACGATGATTTCCAAAATAATTTGTAGAAATAAAATCGTAGCTACTTGTGGAAATGTGAGTAAACATTTTTATTTGTATTGTATTTCATTTTTTTTGTATTCACATACAGGGGAGGGGGACTTTTGTTTTGTTTTGTTTTCAATCAAATGTTTCTGAAGTAATAGAGGGGCGCACCGTTAATTCCCACAAAAAATATTAGAAATAAAATTTTGTTACCAAATGTGGAGACATGAACGATAATTTCTAAAATACTTTATAAGAAATAAAATCATATCCACTTGGGATATGATTGAACATTTTTATTTGCATTGTATTTTGTTGTATATATTTACAGGGGGCGGTATTTTCACCACAAAAAGTTATTAAAGTGTAAAAAATACATTATAGTCACAAGTGGAGACCCGAATAAAAATTTTTGTTTGTGGTGGTTTTTTTTATAAAAGAAGATTATTTTTTTTGCGAAATTTTTTTTGCGAAATTTTTTTTGCTTTGAAGTAAGGTTTGTACTTTATTAAATCAAAATGTGAAGTAATAGGGATGCTCCGGTAATTAAAAAAAAAATATTACAAATAAAATTGTCAAACACATTTTGTAGCAAACGTGGAGAAATACGTGAACGTTTTTATTTGTGGCAGAATTTTTAAAAAGAGGATTTCCATATTTTTTTAATTGAAGTATTACTCAAAGGAACACACAGTAGGGGGTGGAGGGAGCGATGATGATTTCCAAAATAATTTGTAGAAATAAAATCGTAGCCACTTGTGGAAATGTGAGAAAACATTTTTATTTGTATTGTATTTCATTTTTTTGTATTTACATACAGGGGGACTTTTGTATTCTTTGTTTTCGATCAATTGTTTCTGAAGTAATGGAGGGGCGCACCGTTAACTCCCACATGTGGATACATGAACGATAATTTCTAAAATACTTAGCCACTTGAAGTAAACATTTTTATTTGTATTGTATTTGTTTGTATTTATTTACAGGGGGCGGTAATTTCACCACAAAAAGTTATTAAAATGTACAAAAATACATTATAGTCACAAGTGGAGACCTGAATAAAATTTTTTGTTTGTGGTAGTTTTTTTGCGAAGTTTTTTTTTTGTTTTGAAGTTAAAAATTATTTAAGTAAGGTTTTTACTTTATTAAATCAAAATGTGAAGTAATAGGGGTGCGCCAGTAATTACAAAAAAATATTAGAAATAAAATTGTCAAACAAATTTTGTAGCAAACGTTTGTGGCGGAATTTTTAAAAAGAGGATTTCCATATTTTTTTTAAATTAAAGTATTACTTTTTTAAATAACTTTTGTAGTTAATTAATATCAAAGGAACTCAAAGTAGGGGTTGTGGGAGGGGGGGGGGCGACCATGATTTCCAAAATAATTTGTAGAAGTAAAATCGTAGCCACTTGTGGAAATGTGAGTAAACATTTTTATTTGTATTGTACTTCATTTTTTTGTATTCTCTTTTTTTTGCGAAGTTTCTTTTGTTTTGAAGTCAAAATGTCTTTAAGTAAGGTTTGTACTTTATTAAATCAAAATGTGAAGTAATGGGGGTGCGCCGGTAAAAAAAAATATTAGAAATAAAATTTTCAAACACATTTTGTGAAAGACAGTTTGCATATTTTTTAATCAAAATTCTGTTTTTTTAATTGTCAAAAATTTCTTTAAATGAGTTATGTACTTGACTAATATTAAAGGGGCGTGAAGTGGGTGAGGGGCGGCGATAATTTCCAAAATAATTTATTAAAATAAAATCTATTATAGTCATATGTGGAGCTATGAGTAATCATTTTTATGAGTAGTAGGATTTCTTTCTTGTACCTTATCCAAGAATTTTTTTTAAAGTAGAGGACGGGGAGCGGTGATCATTTCCACAAAAATTTATTAGAAATATTATGTACAAAAATTTGTTATAGCCAAATGTGGAGACATGGATGAGCATTGTTATTGCAAGGTTAACTTAAAGCATTCAGAAAACGTATTGGTACGTTATGAGGCTATCAAAAAGCACATTTTCTAAATATCGCGCACATCACTCGGCCAGTGGTGACGTTTTCAGAAAACGTATATCTACGTCACCCATCGTGAAAATGTTAAACAACTTGTAATTTAATAAGCTAAATTTCTGCGAATCAAATGGGGAGGCTGTGGTAATTTCCACAAAATCTTATTAGAAATAAAATTTACACAAATATCTTACAGTCAAACGCAGAGACGTTTATGTGGTGGAATATTTTTTTAAAAGATGACCGAATATTTTAAATCTTTAGTTTTATTCATGATTTTTTTATAAAAGGTAATCAGTTTTCTGTTTCTTTATTTTTACAATACATTCATCTTCTTAAATTTATGCAGAGGGTTTTTGACCACATCCTTGTTTAAAGAATGAAATATTTATGTTAATAAGCAAAAATTATATTTTTTGATAAATTGAATTGATTTTTGTACCCCACGCGTACAGTAACTAATTTTTACAAAAGAATTATCTGATTATGTTTTTTTATGGGTAGCTTTTGTATTTTAATCAAGCAATTGGTCACTATTTTTGCACATTTGCAAAGTTTTGTGAATTAAAAATTGATTATGCATTGAGTAAAAGACATTTGTTATCCGAGCGTTGCGACGTAAGTAATAGAACGTGCGTATTTTTTTAACGTTGTTTATTGAGGATTTTTTGTTGTCAGTGTTAAAATATTTTTTAGAATTTTTAAACCTTTTTTAAATTTTTGTTTTTGTTTAAACTATTAAAAATAGAGGAAGGGCACATTAAAAAATCGGTTTTAAACATGATTATATGGAACAAATGTAAGTTCTTAATCATTTTTTTCAGTTTTATTAATGAAATGTCAATATGGAGCTAGGTGTATCATTAATTTGGTTTTTTTTTTAATTTTTTTGATTGGATTAAATCAAATGTCTTAAGCTTTGGTACAAAACCAAATATTAAAAAAAATTTTATTGGAGTTGTTTAGTTTTATAAAACATTAATTCTGAGTTTTTATTTTATGATTATTTAGTATCATTATTACTTTTTTTCTCGAAGTTATAATTATAACAGTTACATAAATTTTACGTCATAGGTATCAGACGCGTTGCAATTACTAATTTGTAACCGCTCGAGTGGGGAGTTGCGGGGGATAAAAAATTGTATTTTTGACGTTATTCATGCATAAAAGATAAAACTGGTAATTTTCATTTTACGTCAAGCTGCAATTGACATTTTCCTGATATTAAATATAATACAACTGCTTTAATGCGGGGTGGGGGCTAATTTTCAAAAAAATTCGAGAAATGCAACATTTAAAAAATTGAAGGTGCACTTCTTGACTAACGGAATTAATTAAAAAAAAAATCAATAAGAAGATTGCCCTTATTTCGATTTGATGATTAAATATTTAATGATGGAAGTTCAAGTCATATTTTGAGTGTACATACAAAGTGTTGCGTGTAATTGTGCAGGTGCGAATACTAAAGAACAACTTTCTCATTTCTGCCCTTGACCATGCAATAAGAACGTTGTACACTTTATGCTGTGGGTTTAAGTGATTTACATAAATAACGAGCACTCTCACCAAAGAATGTTTCTTTAATAAATTTGGATTAATTGCTTTCCACTTATTGTTGTTAAAAATATGTTAATTGTAATAATAAAATACATCAAGTTGGACTTGCACTAGACTCCACTTGTTATTAAATAATAATTTTATTTATAAATCCCGAAATTGATTAAAAATAAAATCAAAAATACACACTGAATCTAATTTATAGCACAATTAAAAAAATGAATTATTTAAAATTTTGATTACTTACTTGTTTTAATTATTTAAATTTTTTTATAATTTTTTGGAAAATGTAGATTCGATGGTTATGTATAGATCGCGTTCATGATCACTAACGCAACTGACACAAATTTTTCTATAAGTGTGTTGGTCGAGGTTGAGTATATATTGAATAACATTGTTAAGCTTGAATCAATACGTGGACCCCTCCACCCCGACTGAATCTGTTTTTAATTACTCATTACACTTACTCGATATTTTGTCTTCTTTTTATGGGAATTTCAATCTATTTTTTTAACAAGCGTTTGTGGTAAAAAAAAATTTGAATAGGATCAATATTAATTTAATTATGAATTATGGAATTTTTTTTAAATAGCCTAAAATTTATTGATTCACCAAATTAGAGGCTTGACGTCATTATTGATTTAGTCATTAACGACATGGTTTCTTCAGATATTGTTTTTTTTCGCTGGAATTAGTAGATGAAGATTTCATCAATGTTTGCAGTAAGAAGATTTTTTTATTAACAAAAAACATTGAAAAAACAAGGTTAAGTGCCGGACCGAAATTGTAGAAACTGATAAAACGTGATTACATTTCTGGATTTTTTGAACATCATACATCAATTATAAACAACTTGTACTTTACAGTTTCACAGATGAAGATTAGTTAGTTTTTGGAAATGTAGATGTTTATGAAAAAGGTACTAAAATTTTCAAAAAGACGAAACAACTTTATATTCTGAAAGTTATTAAAGTGACAAAAATATTTTATCATATATAATACCACTAGAGAAAAAATTTTGTCGGCAAAATTTGCGATGGTGTTATGAAAGTGTGTTGCTTGGCAATTTCGCGAATGACATTTGTAACAAAACCACGAGCCGTCAGGCGAGTGGTTTTGGTAAATGTCATGAGCGAAATTGCCTCAAAGCAACACACTTGAATATTATCACCATTTTGCAGACATAAATTTTTTCTCGAGTGGTATTCGACATGACTATTTCACGAGACAAATTAAAATTACACACATATTTTAATATTTAGCTTTTATTGAATTTAACTAAAACAAGTAAAGCCACGCGCTGTCAATTTGACAATTTTTATTACAAAGCATACTTAAAATATTTTATAAACGTCAAAATTTTATCACTTATCAATACCAACTTGTAGGTTTTGCCAAATTTTATCAAGCAACGTGTTTTGCCGCTGAAATACGTTCGTTACTATGGCGATTTCCTAAGTAAAATGTTAACGAGTGAAATAGTCACTTCTAAATTTTTAGAAATCTTGGAACAAAGAACACAGTTGAAGAAACCAATACAGAAGATTCTTGGCTGAAGAAGAAGGATAACACGAAAATATTACAACTGAAACAGATTTTTTAATGTATTAAAAATATTGAAGACGAAAAAACGTAGATTACAAAAATTCCAGAATAGAAATGAAGAGAAAAGGAAGAGTGGAACACATTTTTGCAGATCTTTGAAGTTATCAAACAGCTACGGTCGAAAGTGTTTGGAAGAATAAACGAAGAGTAAATTAAGAACATGAGAAGAAGACTAAACTCTTTCTGACTGAAACCAAGCAGTTTTTTTTCAAAATTTTTGAAACTGTTGTGAAAATTTAATAAATTTAGGAATTGAAGAAACGACAACAATATAGTATGTAAGTTAAGGCAAAGGAAAAAAGACACTGCTTTTGGAAGTTCTTCGAGTTATCAGAATTGCACTCACAGAAAAAGAACCAAACAAAATATTTTTTGATTTAGCAAAAAGTGCAAAATCATACGAAGATGAATTTAGGCATAGAAGAAGCGAAAAATAAATTAACAGCAAAGACAGAAGAGAACACCTTTTTTGGCTCTTGAAGCTATTAAGCCAGAACTAACGGAACCTAAGCAGTTTTTTTTTAATTTTTAAAACTATTGTAAAATGTAATGAATTTAAGAATAGATGAAACAAAGACGATACAATCTCTAAATTAAAAATGAAGAATCAATATATTAGTTTTATCACACCTATACTGAAGGAACCGAAGGAATCGAAATTTGGAAAAATATAGTAAAAGAAGAAACTTAGGTTTAATAATAGAAGACCAGAAGATGTTATAAGCAAAGAACTAAAAATTGTTTAAAAATTCTGAAGAAACAAAAAGTTACGAATAGAAGAAACATAGACATTTTATAAATTAAAACAACGAAAGACATAATTATCAAAACTGTACTCTCAGAAAGAAGAATTAAAAAAATGCTTTAGGACTTGGGAAAACTGTTTGATCTAAAAAATCTAAAACGTAGAATTAAAAATTTAAGAACAGAAGAAGCCAGAAATATATTAAGGATAAAGGAAGAATACTTTTTTCTGACCCGTTGAAGTCACTAAGACGGAACTAGTGGAACCTAAACAAGTTTTTTTGAAATTTTTTAAGTTATAAAAGAAGAAACAAAATTTAATTAATTTACGATCCTAAACTGAAAGAATCGAAATTTTCTAAATTTTGTGAACTGGGTTAACTTGGATTTAATAAATTTATTAAAGAACAGATTATAATGTGTAAATGAAGCACCAGGAATGGGAGCACACTGTTTCTTAGCAAAAAAAAAAATCATGACCGTAACATCCGTACATGACGAAGAAAGAAATAACGGTGCACACTTTTGCAGTTTCTTGACTGCAACGGCCAAAGTGTTCGAACTAAAGATGGTCTTTCAAAATTATTTAAACATTCTGAAGAAACAGAAAACGTAATTAATTTACGAATAGAAGAAACAAACACAACATATTATTTAATTAGTGGAGTTGATCGGCCTATTTCCACAGTTTATGCTTTTTGAGCGCGACGTTTCGGAAGCGGACTCTGCTTCCGTCATCAGGCTTAGTCCTGAGAAGGACTGTTTTCGCACTTTAGTCGAATTCATATTTTATATATAATTTTTTCCCAAGCACTTGACTACTCTTAGATTCGAACCTGGTAACTTTCACTTACTAGTCTGACACCTTTGCCACTGAGCCACGGAGTAATCCAATATATATATATATATATATATATATATATATATATATATATATATATATATATATATATATATATGTATTAAACTTTTCGTGGTTGCGCAGAAGTTTATTGCGTATGTTGCGCAGTAACTTCTTGCGCAGGTGTATTGCGCTTGAGCTCTTTGCGCATTATTGTTTCATTTCTACACTAGCTTGGCTTATTGGATTTTCTGCTAGTGCGATGTATGTGGCTTCTTTGAGGTTTCGACGAGTTGTGTTCTCGTCCTTTGCCACTATCTGTATGTTATCCTATTGGATGTGGTGGTCTTCGTTCCAGACATGTTCGGCGATTCTTGATCTTTCTATTTCGCCCTTGCGGACGTTGTTCTTGTGTTCCTGTGTTCTCACTTTGAGTGGTCTACTGCTTTCTCCTATGTATGCTCTGCCGCATTCGAATGGTAGGTTATATACACAATTGTTGCAATTCTGATCTTCATTGTATGGTTTGGTTTTGGTGAGTATTCCCCTGAGCGTTTCGATTTGAAGGCAGTGCGTATCTTGTATTTGCTGCCTATCCTTCGTATTTTGTCTGAGGTACTTTGTATGTATGGTATTATCGCTGTATATTTAGGTTCTTCTTTTTCGGTTACCCTTTCTCTGTTTAGGTTAGCTGTTAGATCGGGGTAGCCATTTTCTTTGAGTGTCCTAGCGATATTTTTTTTTTCTTTGTTCAGGTCCTTTTGTTTTGAGCATATCGTTTTTGCTCTGTCGTACAAGCATTTTGCCACACCTAACTTCACGTTTTTGTAGTGATTGGATTTGTAGTGTAGGTACCTCCCCGTGTGGGTAGGTTTCCAGTATACACTTATCGTGAAAGTGTTATCATTCCTGTGTACTAGTGCATCCAGGAATGGCAGTTTTTGTTCCGACTCCAATTCCATTGTGAATTTTATGGAGGGTGCGCGGCTATTTAGATGATCTAGGAATTCATCTAGCTTATGCTTGCCGTGTTGCCAAACTACGAAGGTATCGTCCACGTATCTAAGCCACATCCTTGGTTTCTCTGTGAATTCGGATATCGCTTGGTCTTCAAAGTCTTCCATATATATATATATATATATATATATATATATATATATATATATATATATATATATTGCTCACTATGGGTGATAGTGGGGAACCCATCGCCATCCCAAACTCTTGTTGGTAGAATTTATCTTCTACCTGGAAATATGTAGTTCTAATGCATATTGTCAGAAGTTCAATTATTGTGTTTACCGAGAGTTGCGTGCGTTCGTCTAACGTTTCATCCTTTTCCAGCTTGTCTCTTATGATAGTTAGTGCCTTATCGGTAGGCACATTTGTGAATAGACTCCCAATGTCGAAGCTTACCAGTATTTCTTCGTGGTTTGGTTGGAAGTTTCTGATGGTTTCCACGAAGTGCTGCGTATTCTTGACCATAGACTCGGTTTTTCCCGATAAGGGTGTGATGATACCTAGCAGATAGTGTGCTAATGGGTGGCAAGGTGAATTTCTCGAGCTCACAATTGGTCTCAGGGGAATTCCCTGCTTATGAATCTTTGGTAGGCCTTCACATGCGGAGGTTTGCTGTAGTGTGGGGTACTACCAGAGAACTAGACTTACCCTTATAATACAGAAATATTATTTAAATTAGGGCAAAGGAAGATTTCTATTTATCAATACTACACTCACGAAAAAAGAATCAAAGAACATTTTTAGATTCAGGAGAAATGTTTGATCGAAAAAGTCTAAATACGTAGAAGGAAGAATGTAGGAATAGAAGAAGCTAAGTGTGAATTAAGAACAAAGGAAGAAGAGAAGATACATTTTTTGGTTCTTGAAGTCGTTAATACGGAACTAATAGAACCTAAGCAGGTTTTTTTAAATAAAAAAATGATTGTAAAAAAAGAAGCAAATAAAATTTGATGAACTAAAAGGATACGATCTGTAAATGAAAACAAACAAAGAAGATATTACACTTTCTCCTCAGTGTCGTCAAACCTAAACTGAAGGAATCGAAGAAAATCGAAATTTTGAAAAATGTAGTAAATAAAGAAAGTTTGATTTAATAAATTTAAGAATAGAAAAGGAAAAGAGGTTATAACCCGTGAGTAAAGAACCCAGGAATAAAACCGCACCACTTTTTAGTAAAAAAAAACACACTAAATACCATAACATCCATTCATGACACAGTAAGGAAGGATGGAACGTACTTTTGCAGTTTCTTGACGTTATCGAGCCACAACTCGCAAAAGTGTTTGAACTAAAGAAGGTCTTTCAAAATTGTCTAAAAAGAAAAATACAATCTGTAAATGGAAAACCGGGAAAGAAGGGAAGAAACCGCAGAAAATCGAAATTTTGAAAAATGTAATGAAAGAAGAAGCTTAATTTAAGGATAGGAAAGGAGAAGAGGCTATAATCTATAAATGAAGAACCCAGGAAGTACACTATCTTTTACTAAAGAAAGTATAGAGACAATAACATGACGACGAAAGGAAGAATGGAACGTAATTTTGCAGTTTCTTGAAATTATCAATCCACAACTACCAAAAGTGTTTGCACCAAAGGTTTTTCAAAATTGTGTCCTGACGAAACAAGAAATGTAATTAGTTGAGTTGATCGGTCTATTTTCACAGTTTTTGCTTTTTGAGCGTGACGTTTCGGAAGCGGATTCTGCCTCCGTCATCAGGGTTAATCCTGAGAAGGACAGTTTTCGCACTTGAGTCGATTTTATGTGCTATGATTTTTTCCCAAGCACTTGGCTACTCTCAGAATCGAACTTTGGTACCTTCACTTACAAGTCTGACACCTTTACCGTTGAGCCTCTTGAGTAATCCAATATATATTTTTTAGAACTTATATGTGTATTAAACTTTTTCATGGTTGAGCAGTAGTTTATTGCGCTGTAACCTATTGCGCTGAAACTGCGCATTATTGGAATCCATATGGATTTCATTGCTACACTAGCTTGGCTTATTAGATTTTCTGCTAGTGCGATGTACGTGGCTTCTTTGAGTTTCCGGCGAGTTGTATTCTCGTCCTTTGCCGCTATCTGTATATTATCCCATTGAATGCGGTGGTTTTCATTCCAGACATGTTCGGCGATTCTTGATTTTTCTGTTTCGCCCTTGCGGACGTTGTTCTTATGTTCCTGTGTTCTCACTTTAAGTGTTGTACTACTTTCTAGTATGTACGATCTGCCGCATTCGCATGGCAGGTTGTATGCACAATTCTTAGAATTCGGATCTTCGTTGTGTGGTTTGGTTTTGGTTAGTATTCTCCTGAGCGTCCTGGTCGATTTGAAGGCAATGCGTATCTTATATTTATGTAATGTCTGTAATGTATTTGCGAATAGAAAAAACAATGCATTATGTAAATTAAGACAAAAACTGCTGTCAGAAAAAGAAGAATTAAAGTAAATATTTTAGGATCTAGGAAAAACTGTTTGATCTAAAAAGTCCAAGAACGTAAAAGCAAGAATTTTCGTGTAGAAGAAACGGAGAGTATATTAAGAACAAAGAAAGAAGAGAACACACTTTCTCTGTCTTTTGAAGTCGTTAAAGTGGATCTAACTGAACCTAAGTAGGTTTTTTGAAATTTTTAAACTTATGATCAAAGAAGAAACAAAATTTAATGAATTAAAGAATAAACGAAGAGGATACAATCTGCAAATGAAGAACACGAAGAACGAAAGAATGCTACGCACTTTTGCAGTTTATTGACTTTATCAAACCACAACTGGGAAAATGTTAGAACTAAAGATTTTTTGAAATTGTCTAAAAATTTTTATGAAGCATATCATGTAATGAATGTACGAATAGAAGAAACAAATATAATACATTATGTAAAATAGAATAAAGAAAAATATTTTAGTATTTAGGAATAATGTTTAGTATAAAATGTCTAAAAACGTAGAACTAAGAATTTCAGAATAGAAGAAGCGAAGGGTAAATTAAGAAGAAACATATGAAATTTAATGACTATAAAAACAGAAGAAACGAAGAGGATAGAATCTGTAAATGAAAAACAAACAAAGAAGAAAAC
Source organism: Vesta saturnalis (assembly GCA_036346205.1). Taxonomy (NCBI): domain Eukaryota; kingdom Metazoa; phylum Arthropoda; class Insecta; order Coleoptera; family Lampyridae; genus Vesta; species Vesta saturnalis. The sequence goes on from JARFJB010001574.1 coordinate 726,866, forward strand.
ACCATTTTTGTTAGTGTGATCAAACTTATACTGAAGGAACTGAAGTAAATCGAAATTCTGAAAAATAGATAAAAGAAGAGGCTTAGCTTTAATGAATTTAATTATAGTACAGGAGAAGAAATGAAAAACCCAGGAAGAGGAGCGCATTATTTTTTACCAAAAAAAACCTAGAAATCATAACATCCGTACATGCCGAAGAAAGGGAGAATGGAACTTACTTTTGCAGTTTCTTGACACCAAAAACGGTGTTTTAAAATTGTCTAAAAATTCAGATCAAACAGAAAATGTAATGAATTTACAAATAGAAGAAACAAACATTATACATTATGTAAATTAGGACAAAGGAAGACTTCTAACTAGACTCACAAAAATTAATAAAATTTGATGAAAATTGTTAAACAATTTAAAACGTATGAGGAGGAATGTAAGAATAGACGAAACGAAGAGTAAATTAAGAACAAAGGAAGAACACACACTTTTTGGATTTAAAAGTCATTAAGATGGATTTAACGGAACCTAGGTAGATTTTTTGGAATTTTGAAAATTATTGTAAAAGAAGAAAGAAAGGAATTTTAATGAATTTAAGAATAGAAGAAAAGAAGAATACAATGTGTGAATGGAAAACAAAGAAAGAAGGGAACACACTTTTTTCGTATTAAACCGAATCTGAAGGAACCGAAGAAAATCGAAATTTTGAAAAATTTAATAAAAGAAAAAGCTTAGAAGAATGGATATATTGGTTTGATATAACAACACAAGAAAGAAGTGAACACATTTTTCGAATATTAAACGATATCTAAGGAACCATGAAAATGAAAGATTTATAGAAAAAATAAATAAGAATATATAGCAATTAGAAAATGGATTTAATTTAGACTGTTAATAGATCGTATAACAAATACTAGTTGAGAAAATTGAAATATACTCGAAAACTATAAAGATAATATAGGATATATTTGACAAGAAATGATAGATTTTTATCCCATAAATGTAAATAAACAATAATGGGTGCAATTAAAAAAACTGATATAATCTTTAATTTGAGAATAATTTCAAATTTGAATGAGTTATAACAAAACACCCTGTTGAGGAAAAATTAGAAATACTACTCGGTCTAAACGTTAGTATAATATCACTACATACTGTTTCTAGAACATCGAAATGAATTTTTTTATTGTGAAATAACGGAACAATTGCCCATTCATCAACCTCACGAAAATGACCATAATAATCTTTAAACGCGAATATCTCAAGAACTAAAAACTTTCAGCCAATCTTCTGTATGACAAAATATGTTCGTATGGACACGTAGAATTAAAAACTAAAATCAAATACGGGGTGTTCTATTTAAAAAAATCTTACTTTTTCACGTCCTGCTTTTCTGGCACACCCTGTATAACTTCCAATATTTAAAAAAAAATGCACACTTCTTACCTCTACCCCATGGTCCATACAATATTTACACAAATAATTCTAGTTAAGCATAAACTTACTTTACTCTATCGTTGGGACACCCTGTACATGGTGCAAACGAAAATTTAAAAAATATTGAAAACTGTTCTTTTTTAATAAGTAATCATTGTTAAAGGAAATTAAATGAATAAAAATGCAGTAAAAAGCAGCAAAAAAAGTGTAAAAGAGCACGAAAATATTTATTAATAAGAAAAAGTACAATCAATCATCGTCATGTACTATAGATCAGCTTTTGCGATGTCGTCGTATCACGATCCCTTGTTGAAGCTGCTTACCGAGACCACCAGAGCATTCAATCACAAGCAATGCAATCTGGCTGTGTTTTTGGACATTAAGCAAGCATTTGACAGGGTCTGGTACGCCGGTCTCCTGCGCAAGATCCGAAACCTAAACATTCCCGACCCCTTCTCCACACTCCTACTCTCGTACCTGACCAACCAGTCAGTTCGGGTCAAAGTATGGAAAATCTTCTCAGATCCTTTTGAACCTACAGCAGGCGTACCGCAAGGTTCTGCCTTAGCCCCGATCCTCTACACTATCTTCGCATTCGATATACCCGAAGTCACTCAACCCGGAGTAGTCGTAGCGCAGTTTGCGGATGACACCGCCTTCTGGACGGTCAATCGGAACAGCGAAACAGCCTCCCGCATCATATCCAAAACCCTACGGAACTTCTCCAACTGGGTTAACGGGTGGAGAATCTCCGTCAATCCTCTTCCGCCATCCTCATTACACCCGAAGATAAGTGCCCAAAGCTTGCCTCCAGAAATGTGTCCCTCACTCTAAATCAGGAAAGACTCCCTCTCCAAGATGAAAACACTCTTACACACGCAAAAAAATATATATCCGCCCTGTTATGGATTTCCGAGCTCCCATATATACAAATATAAACCTCAAACTCCTTTACTCCATCGCTTTCTGTCAGCGCCGAATTTTCCGACGCATTCACCGGTTACCCTTCAGGTACCCTAATACACTTACTATCCAACGTGCCAATATATCCCCAATCACACATAGAATCCAAACCCTTCAGAAAAATTTTATCCACAAAAGAATTTTCAGCGATATCATCCCAACCAAAGAGATCCTTACCACTCGTTATAACTACCGCTTTCCCCCATTCCCACGAAGGAAACCCAAGTTAAAATTTAAACATCCACCCGCCATCCTCACACTCCCCGGCGACCTCCCCGAGGAGATAGAAGAATCCCTTGACAACATCCCGTATGCCCTCCGCATCCCCACGTCTATTGGTTGACGACCCCAGCAAGATACCGGCCAACGAATATAAGCACACCAACCACGATACACACACCACAACCACCATGCACACTTAACCCATTAACACATTCATTACTCAATAAAACAATAAAAGTAAATACTAACACATGAGCATGACCAAACTAAAAAAAAAGCGATGTCATGTTGAGCTCAAGGATCGTTGAATACCGAAACGGTTTTCCTCAACTCTGTATCACTTAAACATTTGTAAGTTTTTACTTTTCGTTTTCTGAAGAAAGCTGATGTTTCTCAACCTGACATTGCATGTGCAAAAAGTAATACATCTTTCAAAGGGCTGATACTTTGCCGAATTTCCGCAATATTGTAGTATTTACTGGGCCTCTGATGATTTCCAGGTTTTAGCATTTTTAGTTTTAGAGCATTTTCATCATCAGATCTTGCTATCAATTTTGTTAAAATATCAGTATCTGTAGTTACAACAGTAACGGATGACTTATTTGAAGACAAACTAATCGCTGTTTCGGCTATCAGTGTATCTGCGTGTGCTTCGGTTTGGTGTACGACCATTTGGTTGGCCTGTAGCTTCTGTGTTAATAAATCAATAAGCTGTGCTTTGTTTTCTGAATTACAAAGGAATTAATCTTTACCAGTCACAATTGGTAAGTAAATTTCCACATTTAAATCTGCATACGTTTACCTTCAGATCGACGTCTTTGTTCCTCAATTTTTGTGCTTGTCTCTCCTCTGTAACCGTCAAATACTGTTATGTAAGATTTTCCATAGTTCCTTTCAATTTGTGATATTGATAAGTTGCGGGACGTGGTGGCCAATTTACGAAATGTATCAGGTTTCCGCCGCCGTCAAGAACATAATCTGTGTCGGGAGGTGAGGTTGGTGAACAGGGGAAGTAAAATTCAAGTTTTTTTGCGAGTTCAGCCTAGTTTGTCTTCCGCAATAAAACGTCATCAAATAAACAAGGGGGTTTCGGCGCTAGTCCATATTTAAATGCTTGCTTTAGACAGTCTTCGCTATGCATGACACACAATATTCTATTGAATAATTGCTGTCGATTCACTTTTACGCGAGTATCGCGGACAGTTATACAGTGACTCACAGAAGGCAAAGGTTTAACTTTGTCTCTCCTCTTCAGTTTCATGTCTCCGAAAATGTCATTAACGTTTTTCATAGATTACTGGCCAATGTCTAGAGCCCTGTCACAGTTGATGAACTCATCACCAACTAATCCAGTGGCCAAGGATACCAGTTCATTTTTTTGTCTAGAAACAAATGGATTGTGGTTTGATAACCAGTCACGTAAAATTTGGGGATCTTGATGGTCCCTGGTTTTTTTTGCATCTCGATGATCTATATGCTGTTGCGATGTTACCGACGTTACACCTGTGAAGTTTTCAATAGCTTCACACATTTTTATGCAGCGTGGCACAGAGAAAATGAAAAGATGTAAAATAATACAATGACTTAAAAAACTAAAATTCTCTCTAAGTACCGTAATTATACCTGTGGTAAGGCCTACTTTAGTTTTCATAGAGCGCATTAGACCTTGCTTATTGGCAAGATCAGCCGAAACTCCTGACCAAAAACGATCACTTCTCCTAATTGTAAAGTAGCCTTTCGATGCAAATGCATCGTACTCTTTGGTCGGAATAGTTTCTTGAAGGTCTTCCATCTGTTGCAAATGAAGTCTGGCCCATTTTGCGTAAGCCAAGTGCCCTAAAAATAAAAATAAATAGGTTAGATGTTAAAATCATAGTTATATTTACCAGAAGCGTGAAAGAACGGAATCATCTCTCGTAAACTTTGCAAATCAAATGAAGTGCAACATTTCCTGTTCTCTCGGCTTTTATATAACAATGAACGATATTTACAAGTTTGAAATACTGAACCCACAGCCGTGCCTTCTGTGAGATTTCGTCTTTACTTTGTAATGTTTGCGAAAATGTATTCGATAGCTTTTCAACCAGTGATGATTTTCTCACTTCGAGCCCCGAAAGCTCTCTTTTGTAGATTTCCAATAGCTTCTCTTTTTCATCGGAGGTGAAGTTAGTGTCATCTTCTAGAATCAACAAAGACAGCGCTACTTGCCTCAAATTATGGGCTCTAAGAGCTCGAGAATAGGCATGGCCATTAATCATATGCGTAATGGTATTCTTTGCGTATATCGTAGCCCAAAGTTCTTCGATTCCACTGCCGGACATTATATGCCCAATTGCTCCTAAAAATGACATAATCGTATGGAATCCACCAAGTAGAACTACTGTATTCTTCAAATCATCGTTGGACGAGCTTGTTACTATGTCTGTGGCTTTGGCATATAATGGCTGGTCAAATGTAACAAAACACTGATCTGCCGTATTTCAATGCTGAATATATGCATGACATATTGTTGGGATCCAAATCGATAAATGGAAGAAAACTTACATCACTGACTTCATAATTAGTGTGAGACTGCAGACCCACTTGTATGTAACCGTTCCAACTTGGTACTGGAGATAGATGAAGCCAATATCCAGAAGTCCATAGATAATCCATAAGTACAGACTGCACGGACAACTCCTCATTTTTTAGTATGTCTAGGTCCCGCACAATTATTTGGGTCAGTCCTTTTCTTTGAGGTTTTGTGTAAATTAAAATTTTCATGCGGCCGCTCATCTCTTCTCTTCGGACTGCAAAATGGCGATGCATATATACACCAATTCCTAAAAGTATCGGTGATATGAATGACCTAGGCTGAAATTATCGCTTCGCTTATACTTTGGCGATTTCTTTGCGCATTTTGAGAATCATTTCTTGATTGTATCACGATAGTTATGAAACACTGTAATGTATGTGGTATAATATCTTTTTCTCCAATGTCCCCGCCGTCGACAGAATAGCATATCAAATCACATGCTTGAGAGCGTATGTGTTCCCGAAGTATAGCTGCTGCTGCCGATACTATTCTGAGACGCTCTTCGAACTTATCACTTAGTGTCTCTTGGTACCAATTTTTATGGATTATATTGTCCAGTTTCGCGAAAGCAGACGATAGAAGGTTGCTTTTGACGATTGGTTATTACTACATTCTTCCCAAAATGCTGAACAAGTTTTTGTTTTAGGTACTGAGTAGTGTATCCATCATCTCCTCAAGTATTTGAGACATGCGTTCTGAAATTTCTGATAATAAGTATGACATTCTTCACCACTTCCGATTTCGATACAAAGCTTCTCAAATACCAATTCTTTTTTATTTAACGGAGGCGCACTACCTTCACTTGGAACTTGTAAAATTTCCAATAGCAGTCTTTGTGGTAACGGCCTTCAGCTGTTACTAAATCAATAACTGCTAACATTCTTTCTTTGACTTGCTTTCCCAAATCATCGCAACGTTTCTCAGCAGTAGACTTCAAATTGTTAATCAAATCTAAAGTGCTAATCTCGCATATTAAACGTTTGTATTTCTGAGGAAGCTTTTTTTTTCTTTTTCACTATTAGATTCATTTCCACAAATAATGCAAGAGCCCGAGTCAAAACATGCGACTCCTGACTTATCTTACTGCTTTTAATACTTGCTTTTATAGATGACGTTGGAGTATAGTTTTTTCTACACTGTTCGTGCACAGTAAGCGGATGGATAAGTTTTAATGCCTCTTAAACCATCTCCACGGGATATGTTAGCCTTTATTAATGTGTCAAGGTCTCTATTCACTGTTACTATCTTTCCAGTTTCAAGCGAAAGATTACACAATACACATACACTAATTTTTCATTACTTATATCAAAGCAGTAATACAAGCGAAATATCATGCCGCGTAAACATGTAAATACTTGTTGCGGGCCGCGGGTTCACTGGGGGCTCTGTGCGGCGTAAAGTTCACGGGTATTAATTAAAACAAGGCCCAGTGCCGATTGTGCGCACCCGCACCATAAAATCATGGAGCTCAGTGAGTGGATGTGCGGGGCTGTATCTCAAGACACAAGCGTCGGAGGGACGGGGAGTTTTAGGACGTCATATTGGTCAGTATTCTGAGTACGTATGCAAATTTTCAGCTAGTTATGACGGATTTCACTTTTATAAGCTAATTTTCTTAGACTACATCTGAAACGCTTCAATTCCTTTGCACGTGGCATCCGTCAACGTCCAGGCTTGCATACCATACATCAATATCGAAAACACATAGCATTTTAGAATACGAGTTCGTAGTTGTATATTTAACTTCATATTACATAGCACAGTTCTCATGTTCTTAAAGGAAGTTCGTACTTTTACAATTCTTACTCTGATATCCTTAGCTTGATCCCAGTTGTCGTTTAGCTGAATTCCCAGATATGTAATAGATGACGTAATTTGAATCTGGGAATTACCTACATAAGACATAGCGTTATTGCTGTTTATTTTTGCTTATCACCATGATTTCTATTTTGTTTGTGTTTAAATGCATGTTATAATGCGCGCAACCCCCTGCTACTCTGTCTATACGTCTGTACAGCCCCCCTGCTGCAGTCTCTCGGAGTATGCGTTAAAAAGTAATGGTGATAGCACACAGCCTTGTCGAACTCCCTGTTGAACCTTAAACTCCTGCGACGTCTTGTCTTCTTCTCTTACAAATGTTCTTTGATTCCAATAGAGATTAGATATGATGAACATCGAGCTTTAATTGCTGATGTATTTCTATTAACTTATTGTGATTTACTTTATCAAAAGCTTTAGTCTATAAAGGAGATAAAGACGTCGCAGTTAACGTTCCGCGCTCTTTGAATTAGAACATTCAAACAGAATAGTGCTTCTATTGTGCCGATACCTTTTGTAAATCCGAATTATGTTCTGCTTATATTTTGTTCCACCTTTCGGTATATTCTTTCGTGTACAATCTTTAGGAACACTATCAAAATGTGTCACATTAAGGCTGGCACCTTGTTGCATTCGATTTCTTCGGAATGGGAATAGACTTTGGGAGCAACCATTCCCTGTATTATTCCAGTATCATACATTTGATTAAAGAGATCGGTTATGATGTCTAGATGGTCTTCTTGAATTGCAACGGATGGGAAATACTGTATCGCTAAAAAAATTTCAAAAATATTTAATTGCTCAATCGCTTTAAAATGTTCGAATAGGGAAAACATCTAAAAACAAAATTTGAGCAAAAAAATCTTGTCTGTGTGTCTGTGTGTGTGTGTACTCCATGACTTTCGAAGGACTTCACATATCAACTTGAAATTTGGCACACATATAGACGTCAACTACCCAAAGCGACTGATTGTTTTTGGAAATTTTTATTTTTTTATATTTTTTTACTTTTGATATGTAATTAGTTATATAATTGTGAGTATTTTTTATCCCTATAATTTTTCTGTACAACAAACGGTTTACAATATATTAGCAAAAAACCGTCATTTTTCCTAAATATCTCCGGAACTACTTAACATATTCAAAAAGTGATAAGACCGTTAGATAGGAAATAAAATTTCCCACAAAAAGTGTTTTTGCAATTTTTTCGAAAATTTTGTCATTTTCGAAATATTTACAAAAACATAGATTTTGGTACCCGTCCACACGATTTTTTTTTTAAATTTTGGCATTATACAGAGTAGCGCACCATATACGCGTCGATAGTTTAAAGCGGAAGTGTAATAATTTGTGAAAATATTTCAATACAGTTATATATAGGGTCTTTATGTGCACATTTTAAATTACTTTGGTATATACAGGGTGTGTCAACAATAAGATACTCATCAAACATATGACTTTTTAAATTGGACATCCTGTATTTTTTCTCATTTTTGAATTCTAGAGACTAAAAAAAGTTTAGTTACTGTTATGGTTCTCGAAATATTTAAATTTAAAAAAAAATACAGACTCAAAATCAAATGTCCCGTACGCCCAGTAGATTACAAATTTTCATTCGCAGCTGAAATGACTGTTTTACCATAAGAATAAGGTTTAAATGACATATGAAAATACTGCAAAAATATTATACAGGGCGTTATAAAATTTACTTGCAACTTGGTAAACTTTTATGTCAAATATACTTTTTTATTTTAAATAGAACACCCTGTATTTGATAGCACAATTCGATGGAGATATAAGTTGGCTTTCAATCTGTATTAGGGTTCCCTATACCTATCTAACATAGTTCCTCTGTAAAAGATCATTTTCTGTTTTACATAACATTACGTCCATTCCTGTATTAAAATTAAGCAAAAAAAAAAGGTGGCTGGGAAAACAAAATGTTAACATTTATTGCGCGTTACAAAATAAATTACAAATGTCAGTTTGACTTGCGTTAGTTGATTAGACGCACGTTGTAAACAAGAGCGAGTTGATATGATATTAGTACTTGGAGAGTGACAAGTCTATTGGCATCGAGGGTTTACTCCTAAAAAAATCCAGCTCGAAGTCATCCGGACAAACGTTCATTCGAAAAATTATTCCAAGTGTTTCGAACAACAGGAAGTGTGGCTTATCCCAAAATTAACAGGGGAAAACCCATTCTTGGTGATGAAGATATTGAATTTGCAGTTATTGGAAATATAATAGAAAATCCTCACGTAAGTCAACGTACTTTAGCCAATGAGATGGGAATGAGTAGACGAAGCATAGGCCGAATTATAAAAAAAATACAAATTTCACCCATATCATATCCAACTACATCAAGAGCTTTATGAAAGAGACCTCATCACCCGGTTTAACTTCTGTCTGTGGGTTTTGGACAAAATGGGTGAAGATTTCGTACTTTTCTCCGATGAATCCACTTTTTATAATAATGGCTTAGTGAACAGGCATAACTTTCATTATTATAGTGACAATAACCCATATCTTTTTCGTAAGCTTGATCGCCAAAATAGATGGTTTGTCAATGTATGGGGAGGAATATTGGGGTCTCGTGTAATAGCCCCTTATTTTTTCGACGCAATCTGAATGGTGAAATGTTTTGAAGATTTATCCGACAAATACTTCCAGAAATATTGGAAAATGTTCCTCTCGATATCAGACACAGGATGTGGATGCAGTTGAATGGTGCTCCTGCACATTTTCACGTGAATGTGCGACGGACACTAAACAGACGTTTTCCTAATAAATGGATACGAAGAGGGGGCGCAGAAAATTGGCCGGCAACGTCCTCGGATTTAACATGTGTAGACTTCTTTCTATGGGGATATGTTAAGGATATTGTTTGTGAGACTTCGCCAACGACACCTGAAGACATGAGAGAAAGAATAAGAGCAGCTTTCCACACAGTTACTCCACACAGACATTCTTTTGAAAAAAGGGTTCGTTTATGTATTGAAAACGACGGTCGTCATTTTGAGTACTTACTAAAACTTCAATAACTTAGGGTTAATTTTTTGCTTCCAGTTTTTGTATTAGTCGCTGACATTTGTAATTTATTTTGTAACTGGCAATAAATGTTAACATTTTGTTTTCCCAGCCACCTTTTTTTTGCTTAATTTTTATACAGGAATGGACGTAATGTTATATGAAAGAGAAAATAAAAAAGTTATTTGACATAAAAGTTTATCAAGTTGAATGTAAATTTTATAACGCCCTGTATAATATTTTTCCAGTATTTTTATATGTCATTTAAACCTTATTCTTATGATAAAACGGTCATGTCAACTGCGAATGAAAATTTGTAATCTACTGGGTGTACGGGACATTTGATTTTGAGTCTGTATTTTTTAAAAAATTGAAATATTTCGGAAATGGTAAGTTTTAGGTATAGGAACCATAACAGTAATTAAACTTTTTTTAGTCTCTAGAATTCAAAAATGAGAAAAAATACAGGATGTTCAATTGAAAAAGTCATATGTTTGATATGGATCTTATTGTTGACACACCCTGTATATACCAAAGTAATTTTAAAATGTGCACATAAAGACCCTATATTTGACTGTATTGAAATATTTTCACAAAATTATAACAGTTCCGCTTTAAACGAACGACGCGTATATGGTGCGTCACCCTGTATAGAAAATCAAATTTCTGATCGAAAAAAATTCTTGTAATCTTTTTTTGAGTTAATAGTTTTCGAGTTATTTACAAAAAAAGAAAGACGGTTTTTAAAATGTATGGGTGTTTGCTAATATCTCGAACTTAGTGTGAACACGATTTATCAAAAAGAGGTTAAAATATTTTGACGGTATGTTTTTTGTATGTTCTGCGTTTTTCCATAAAATCAAGGATTTCATCTGTCATCCATTCATTATTTCTTTTTGTTTGGTTGTGGTACGAGCTTTGATTTGGTTGTGTCTATAATTGTATTTTTAACGATATCCCATCTTTGCTCAATTTCGCTCATCAATCTTATTATTCAAGGGTTGCGTTATTCCATATTTAACGTTCCCGTCTTTAAGCTAAGTAAATCTATAAGTATAATAATAAGTAGTTATGGTAACAAATCATTAAGCTAAAACAGCAAACTTGATGTAAATTATAATTCTATATCTAAAATATTTGCTAAAGATCAACCTGCTTGGTCATTAAACCTACTTGCTGTTTATGTTTATAAATTTCGAATGCTCCCAAAACATCTAGTTCGTCCTTTTTATTAAAAAAATGTAAAAATTTAATGTTGTTTTGTGAAGTCATAAGGTGGTTATTTACTATTAGGATGTACAGCTCAATATATAAATATTAGACTTTAAAATGCCGTTAGTTGAAGCTTCCGCATTAAATAAATATTTAAGAACGTTGGTATTAGTTTTGAAAGCTACTTTCAACTTCTTGTTCTTTTGTAAGGTGTGAGCTACTTTTTCTGATATTTTTCAAAATATGAAATTGATGTGTATTTATTTTTCGTCGATTCTGTGTTAACTGGGTAAATGTTTTTGATTGATAATTTGTACTACTATGTGTCTCAAAGCCTCTTGGATGGTCTTGGAAAAACTCGAACCATGTTTTTTTCTTAATTATTGACTGACCCTGTGTTAATCCAGCAGTGGCATAGAAAGTGCTTACGGTCTATATTCAGGGTGTGTCAAGCTCAACAGGACGGAACCTCCTGGGCAAACGGTGAGAAATAATAAAAAGTCATTTTACAGGCATGTGTAGATTAGTAACGGTTACAATTTAAAATAATCTCGCATATACAGGGTGTTTCAAATTCGAGTAACATATCAAAGTTATGTTTTTTAATGTTAGTTTATTTGTTTATTATCTATTTATCTTTCGATTTATTTGACATTTTGTGAAAATAGTCTTCTTGAAAGCAATTAATTGCAGCTTATCAAGTCAATTTCAAGCTGTAATTTTTGCTTATTTATTCTATACTTTTCAGGTTTTCTATCGGTATAATTACAATAATAAATTGTCATACAGGGTGTTCCTGACAATTGATTTAATTTTCATTATCTTTTTTGTTCAATTTCTTTGTTATTTTAATTAGAACACCCTGTGTTTTATTACATTTTTGAATTTACCGTACAAAAATACAGTTTATTTGTTAGGGGTTTCGTATGCCTATTTTTAATACTTTCCGAGTAATTTGCATAAGATTACTAAAATTAGTGCATTTTATTATTTTAATACAAAATTTATAATAAATGTTCAGTATGGTGTCCATTTTCACGAATGCACATTATTATCCTTTTTTCAAATGATCTTCTCACATTCCTTAGCATGTCAGGAGTTATCGTGGCGAATGCATTTTGAATACGTATTTTCATGTCTTCGATGGTTGGAGGAGAGGTATTAAAAACGATATTTTAAACGTGTCCCCACAAAAAAAATCCATTGGTGTTAGATCAGGTGATCTTTGGGACCAATGATAAGGACCGCCTCTGCCGATTTATTTTCCTGGGAAACGTTCATTTAAATATTATCTTACATTACGCGAAAAATGTGCTGGAGCGCCGTCTAGTTGCAACCACATTTCTCTTCTGACATTTAATGGAATGTCTTGTAAAAGAATCCAAAAATCACTTCTTAAAAATCTAATGAAATTTCTTCCGTTTAAATAACCATAAAAAATTGTGGCCCTATTACGTAGTCTTCTATTATCCCCCATAAACATTCAGAGACCATCGATTTTGAGGATTTGTTGTTCTGTACTGGTGGTTATTTTCAGTACTGTAGTAGTGAAAATCCACTGGTGTTAGATCAGGTGATCTTTGGGACCAATGATAAGGACCGCCTCTGCCGATTTATTTTCCTGGGAAATGTTCATTTAAATATTGTCTTACATTACGCGAAAAATGTGCTGGAGCGCCGTCTAGTTGCAACCACATTTCTCTTCTGACATTTAATGGAATGTCTTGTAAAAGAATCCAAAAATCACTTCTTAAAAATCTAATGAAATTTCTTCCGTTTAAATAACCATAAAAAATTGTGGCCCTATTACGTAGTCTTCTATTATCCCCCATAAACATTCAGAGACCATCGATTTTGAGGATTTGTTGTTCTGTACTGGTGGTTATTTTCAGTACTGTAGTAGTGAAAATCCACTGGTGTTAGATCAGGTGATCTTTGGGACCAATGATAAGGACCGCCTCTGCCGATTTATTTTCCTGGGAAATGTTCATTTAAATATTATCTTACATTACGCGCAAAATGTGCTGGAGCGCCGTCTAGTTGCAACCACATTTCTCTTCTGACATTTAATGGAATGTCTTGTAAAAGAATCCAAAAATCACTTCTTAAAAATCTAATGAAATTTCTTCCGTTTAAATAACCATAAAAAATTGTGGCCCTATTACGTAGTCTTCTATTATCCCCCATAAACATTCAGAGACCATCGATTTTGAGGATTTGTTGTTCTGTACTGGTGGTTATTTTCAGTACTGTAGTAGTGAAAATCCACTGGTGTTAGATCAGGTGATCTTTGGGACCAATGATAAGGACCGCCTCTGCCGTTTTATTTTCCTGGGAAATGTTCATTTAAATATTGTCTTACATTACGCGAAAAATGTGCTGGAGCGCCGTCTAGTTGCAACCACATTTCTCTTCTGACATTTAATGGAATGTCTTGTAAAAGAATCCAAAATTACTTCTTAAAAATCTAATGAAATTTCTTCCGTTTAAATAACCATTAAAAAAATGTGACCCTATTACGTAGTCTCCTATTATCCCCCCATAAACATTCAGAGACCATCGATTTTGATGATTTGTTGTTCTGTACTGGTGGTTATTTTCAGTACTGTAATAGTGAAAATTATGCCGGTTAACTAGTCCATTGTTAGCGAAAGTAGCTTCATCGGTAAATAGGATTTTGTTTAAAAAGTGTTCTTCTTTACCTTCTTTTTCAAGAAATCGTAAACAAAATTCAAGCCTGTTTTCAAAATCGTGTTCGTATAAATTTTGGTGCATTTCAATGTGATATTGACGATAACAATGTTTTTTAAGAATTCTTTTAATACTTGATTGACTTACATCTACTTCTTTAAATACACATCTTGTACTAATGTTAGGATTTTCGATTACTGATTGCAACACCAATAATTCCGGATTTTCGTTTCCCGTTTTAGGTTTCTCCAATTCTCGCTTTTTATATGGCACGTTACCTGTTTCATGAAATCTTGCCAATAGTCTTTCAAATACTTCCTTGCGAGGATGATTTTATACAGGAAATCTTTCTCCATACACTTATGCTGCCAGTAAACAATTTTCCAAACATTACCCAAGAATTAAAATCATATTGACACGATCTTCTAACGAATACGTCTTCATTTTATAGTTGTATAATCTAATTTCTATTTTTTTTTTGCTATTGTTTTAGTAGCTTAGCAATGTGTAAAAAAAAAGTAGTAGTAATAATATTATTGACAAGACATTTTCATTATTAATAAAAAATCTGCAAATTTATGGAATTTGAAGTTATTTCAAGTTAATTTTTGATGAAGTGTGTTCGATTACATTAGTTCAACCATTTCATTTCGTCCTTCGCACCGGATTTGTTTATTTTAGACAAATTTTTATGTTTTCTGGTCATTCAAATGGACATTGAGGAAGCAAGCATACAGAATTCACAGATACACTAGTTATAATTGAACAATGGAAGAAGCTATATTTCTTCACAAGTCATTTGGATGGAAATCTTTGATGCATTTAATGTGTTGAGGTGCGTTGTAACATTTTATAATTACATTTGATTGCTTTTGAGTCGAAAATATCTAAATTACTTATTAAAATTTGTTTAAATACGCTTGTATTTAAAGACATTCATTTCAGGATTCCTTGTGCAAACTTTGTTTTTACATTTAAAGAGAGTTATCGAGGCTAAAACGTGTTTTAATCATTAATTTATAGTTTAATTGATTTTTTAAAACAATTCGATGACTCCAAATAAATCAAAGGATTTCAAGTTATTGATGTGTAGAGCTAGTAACATTTTAGAACAAGTTAGTAATTTTAACCAATTTGTTAGTTCATTCGACGACGAAATATTACTAACAGGGTTACAGCAATTAAAATTTGAATTCGAGTTATTCAAGCCAACCTTAAATGAATATAAATCAGTTTCAGAGAAAATATCCCTTTATGGGGATGAGATGCATAATATTCCATCGTTTTCGCAATTTTACAAAGATTTCGTATCTATTTCAGTGACAGTTCAGTTTTTAATTGACAAATCTGATCAAAAAACTAAATCATTGTCAAACGAAAGTTTAATTAGTACGCGTTCTATTGCGAATAAAAATAAGGAAAATGTTAAGCTTCCTACCATAAATCTTCCGAGTTTCTCCGGAGAATATCAGGATTTTAGAGCATTTTTCGAATCCTTTCAAGCTTTAGTAGATTCTAATGAAAACTTATCCCAAATTGAAAAATTCTTATATTTAAAAAATTGTTTGAAAGGTCTTGCTTTGCAAACGTTAAGTGAAATTAAACCTTCTGAAGCTAATTATTCTATCGCTATCGATCTTTTAAAAGATAGATATGATAATCAAAAGTTGCTTATTTTCAGCAATTTTGATTCTTTATTTGAAACACCAAGAATTAGTAAAGATACACAATTGCGAGAATTTTGTCAAACATTTGCGCACTGTAGATAAAGATGACGTTTTGGCATACATTGTTAAGAATAAAGTAGATTCTATCACTGCTAAAGAGTTTGCCAAACAATTTTCAAGGAAAATTTCTAATGTTGAACAGACATGTAAATTCTTGTCTAACAAATGTGATATTATCGATGACATTTCCAACGTACCAAGTAATTCTATTTCCAATTTAGGAAAAAAATCAAATCAAAAGAGTTCCTACACTCTAGCCCAAACTATGCACTATTGTGCCTTGTGTAAGAAACAGCATTTCGTAAATCATTGCCCATCCTTCTTGGCCTTATCTATCAAGAATCGTTTCTACAAAGCAAAGTCTTTGCGGCTTTGTCTTGTGTGTCTTCGTCATGACATTAAGTCCAAATGCACTTCTACTACGAATTGCAAAAATTGTAATCAACGTCACAATAGTTTACTTTGTTTCAAGTCTGCTAATTCAAATAATTTAAAGCATGAAGTTACTCGGCCTGGTGCTCCTTGCCAGAATGAGATTAGTAGTCTTTCTTCTTCTAATTCTGTTGTTTCTCCTGCTCAGTCAGGAATTCCAGGTGTTGAGTCCTCTGGGACTCCCACCATTTCTTCTGTATGTGGGTTTTCAAGATCCTCTGAGGTTTTATTATCCACTGTTCAAGTTAACGTCGTCAGTGACAACAAGTCTTTTACTGTTAAGGGTCTCCTTGATTCAGGGTCCCAAAACAATCTTATATCTGAAAATCTACATAAAAGGTTGAATTCTTCTTGTAAATCAATCAACCTTACCCTTAAGGGCATTAGCGAGTCAGTATCAAGCTGCTCGAAGTACACTTCTGTGGAATTACACTCCACAACCGGACGTTTCAAGTCTGATATCGACTGTTTAGTCGTTCCCAAAATTACTGATCCTCTTCCTCGAATTATGTTCAGTAAAGACCTTTTGGAGATTCCTCCTAATTTACGACTCGCTGGCCCTTCTTATAATAAGCCAGGCGACATTGATATTTTGATTGGTTCATCTATGTATCATAAACTAACTTTGCCTCAAAAAATTTCCTTAGGATCCTCAATGCCCACGTTACAAAACACTCTTCTTGGTTGGGTCATTGCGGGCGATTTACCTAATGATTTTCTTACTCTTTCAGATTCTTTATGTTGTGGTATTTCGACAGTTTGCTGTCATACCACATCTCAGTTTAATGAACCCAATACCGATCTTCATCAAGCTTTGACCAAATTTTGGGAATTGGATAAACCCAAACCTATTTCAAAGCTGTCTTTACTTTCACCTCAAGAGAGATTTTGTGAGAACCATTTTCTCAATACTATTCGCACAGACGAAACCGGTAGTATTACCGTCTCGATACCTTTCAATTCAAAATTACTACTGCTAGGTGATTCTAAACACATCGCCGAATCACGTTTTTTCCATTTAGAGAAACGTCTGCACAGAGATCCAGACCTTCTGAAGCAATATTCACAATTCATGTTCGAATACGAGGCTCTGGGTCACATGACCAAGATAGCAGATGCGGAGAGACATTTTCCTTCTGACGCTCATTTCATACAAACGTTTGATGGTCTTATAAATATCTCAGAGATACCTCCGCAGTTTTTTCCTCATCACGCTGTTGTTAAGCAGTCTTCTTTAACTACGAAATTGCGCGTAGTTTTCGATGCTAGCGCAAAAACTTCCACCAATATCTCAGTTAACGACGCTCAGATCGTCGGTCCTCAAGTTCAGGACAATCTGTTTGATATCTTATTGCGTTTTCGTGCTCACGAGGTTGACCTCTGTGGTGACATCGCCAAGATGTATCGTATGATCAATGTCGATGCTGCATCAAGTAAGTTCCAGCATGTTCTCTGGAGAGACCATCCCGAGAAACCTCTCGATATTTATCGTTTAAATACAGTCACTTACGGGACTGCTTCGGCTAGTTACCTAGCCACTCGTTGTCTGACCTATATTGCAGACTCTCATAAGGATTCCTTTCCTGAAGCTGCTGCAGTTATTTCGAAGAACTTCTATATGGATGATCTTTTATTTTCAACTGGCTGTATTCAAAATGCTATTCGAATAAAGGAAGAAGTATCTTCTATCTTGTCTGCTGCTGGGTTGACTATCCGCAAGTTTTTATCTAATAAGCAGGAAGTTTTATCTTCACTGGTGTCCGATGTGTGTCCTTATCGAACGTTCTGATTCCAAAACTCTAGGTATTCATTGGGATTCTGAAAATGATCTTTTGTTCTGTAAGGTTGACATACCTAATGACGATTCCGTTCCCACTAAAAGGAAAATTTTATCTAGCATTTCAAAAATTTTCGATCCATTGGGTTTATATTCTCCTCTTATCATTAGAGGAAAAATTTTGATTCAGAAGCTTTGGCAATCTGGCATTGAGTGAGACGATTCTATCCCTTCCGAGCTAATGTCCGAGTGGTTTGAATTTATGACACAGTTACAGCATCTGCATATTATTAAGATTCCTCGTTGCGTTATTCCGAACTCTACGTCACGAATTGAGCTCCATGGGTTTTACGACAGTAGTGTTATGGCTTATGGTTGCTGCTTCTATTTGCGTTGCTGCACTGCAGATAGCCACGTAACTTGTACTTTGTTATTTTCTAAGTCCAAGGTTGCACCCCTACGCACAGTTTCTATCCCTCGGTTAGAGCTTTGTGCGGCCGTGTTATTGTCAGAGTGGTGTCCTAAAATCCTCAAAATTTTTGATATTCACTTTCATAATATTTTCTTATGGACCGATTCCAAAATTACTTTAAATTGGATTAATGCTGTTCCCAACAAGTATCACACTTTCATTGCCAATCGCATCGCTATCATACAGGAATGTACTAGCATTCAACATTGGCATCACGTTTCAACTGATAATAACCCAGCAGATCTAGTATCACGTGGTTAGAACCTTTCGACCTTGAAGAATAATCGTGTTTGGTTTCAAGGTCCTGAGTTTCTCATTCATAATGATTCCAATTGTTTTCATGATTACATCCCCGATTCACATGAGAGTACTGAACTCAAGGGTACCGTTGTATTAATTTCTACCAACTTGTTAGATGATTTCATTTTTGATAAATTTTCTTCCTACGGAAAACTACAACGAATTATAGCTTTCGTTTTGCGATTCAATTATAATTGCCGAAATGAAAGAAGGCGAACCGGCAATTTAAAGGTCACTGAACTCCGGAATTCCTTGATCGCACTTACCAAGCTTTGTCAAGCTAATTCTTTCATTAATGAGATTAAGTCTCTCAAAATAACCTAGTTATTAAGAATTCACGAATTCAAGCCCTAAATCCCTTTTGGATGATATGGGTTGTCTACGCGTTGGCGGTAGACTAACTAATTCAGAATTTTCATTTGACAAGAAATATCCTTTAATTCTCCCAAAGGACCACAAGTTCACTGAACTGGTTATTTTAAACGGTCATAAAGAATTATTTCACGGTGGCGCACAACTCCTTCTCTCTCATATTCGAGAACGTTTTTGGCCCATAGGAGGACTTTCCTACATTAAGAAACTTCTGCGAAAGTGTGTACCTTGTTTTAAAGTTAATCCTGTTGTTAAACACCCGATCATGGGTAATTTGCCTGAAACTCGTTTAAAACAAGTATATCCATTTTACAATGTTGGTTTGGATTATGCTGGACCTATTAGTATAAGAGATAGAAGCACTCGTGGTGCACGATTATTAAAGGCATATATATGCGTGTTCGTTTGTATGATTACTCGCTCTATACATTTAGAATTGGTTACTTCCTTAACTACTGAAGCCTTCCTGAATTGCTTGAAACGATTTATAGCTCGTAGGGGTATGCCTAGCTGCATATCTAGTGATAACGCTACTAACTTTCGTGGAGCTAAAACAATTTTAGATTCTTTATATTCAGTTTTGCATGAGGAAAAGTCTAATGAACGTATACTTAGTTCTTTGGCTTCAAAGTCAATTAAATGGCAATTTATCAATCCTCATTCTCCACATGAAGGTGGTATTTGGGAAAGTGCCATTCAATCTGTAAAAAAACATTTGAAATGTATACTCGATAACGCAAACCTCACATTTGAGCATTTGTATACAATACTAGCGATGATTCAGTCAATATTAAATTCAAGACCGTTGTCAATTTTGTCGTCTGACCCTGATGATCTTGTGCCTCTCACACCCGGACATTTCTTGGTGGGTCGTCCATTAGTAGCGTTGCCTGAACGCGATTATATGTCTGTGCGAGAAAATAGACTTTCTACATTTCAACGAGCACAACGAATATCTCAACATTTTGGAAGCGTTGGAAAAGGAGGTTGTTTCTGAACTTCAGAAACGTCAAAAATGGAGCAGAAAACTTCCTGATCTCCTCCACATCAACTCCATTGTGCTTTTACAGGATGACAATCTTCCTCCTCTTCAGTGGCGGCTTGGGTTAATAACTAATATACATCGGGGTGCAGACAGTGTTATTCGTGCTGCTTCAATAAGACTGCCTGGTGGATCTGTAGTGCGTCGTTCTGTGCACCGTTTGTGTGTGCTCCCTAATAACTAAAAAAAATTTTTTTTTTGTGTTATTTAGACTTAAATTTATACAATGTTACAATCTCTAGATTTGTTACTCTCATAATATTTTTTTTTTGTATTTGTTGAAATCCTCAAGGGATTTCAAGGGGGGTTGCTATGTATAATCTAATTTCTATTTTTTTTTTGCTATTGTTTTAGTAGCTTAGCAATGTGTAAAAAAAAAGTAGTAGTAATAATATTATTGACAAGACATTTTCATTATTAATAAAAAATCAGCAAATTTATGGAATTTGAAGTTATTTCAAGTTAATTTTTGATGAAGTGTGTTCGATTACATTAGTTCAACCATTTCAATAGTTAATGACAAAAAACTAGATATGAAATTAGCAATGCTTTGTTAACATTAAGCACATTTGAGAGATACTAAATTAAAGTCACAGCCTCCTTTGTGAATAAAATACAAATTTTATGTATCTTTAGTAAACTAATACAAATTACTCGAAACGTATTAAAAATAGACATACGAAACCCTTAATAACCATCGAACACATATTCAAAATGCATTCGCCTCGGTAACTCCTGACATGCTAAGGTATGTGAGATCATTTAAAAAAAGGATAATAATGTGCATTCCTGAAAATATTAAACATTTATTATAAATTTTGTATTAACATAATAAAATGCACTAACTGTAGTAATCTAATGCAAATTACTCGGAAAGTATTAAATATAGACATACGAAACCGTTAATAAATAAACTGTATTTTTGTATGGTAAATTAAAAAATGTAATAATACACAGGGTATTCCATTTAAAATAACAAAGAAATTGCACAAAAAAGATGATGAAAATTAAACCAATTGTCAGGAACACCCTATATAACAATTTATTATTGTAATTATACAGATAGAAAACCTGAAAAGTATATAATAAATAATCAAAAAAATTACAGCTTGAAATTGACTTGATAAGCTGCAATTAATTATTTTCAAGAAGACTGCATTTTCACAAAATGTCAAATAAATCGAAAACTATCAAACTTAGCTATAAGGTACCTTTAATAAACTAACATTATTTTTTAAAACGTAATTGAAAAATTTAATAAAATACTGGGCGTTCCATTTAAAAAAACAACTTTGATGTTATTTGAATTTGAAACACCCTGTATGTGTGAGATTAATTTTAAATTGTAGCCGTTACTACTTCAACATAAGCCCGTAAAAGGACTTTTTATTATTTCTTGCCGTTTGCCCAGGAGATTCCGTCCCGTTAAGCTTGACTCACCCTGTACAGTGTGCTATGTATAGAAAACTATTATTATAATTTTTATCAGTTAAAAACTCAGAAAATGTGCTTTTACCCTTCACACATACACCTTGGAAAAGTGAACACCGAATGTTGTGAAAATTCTTTTTGCGATAAACACAAAAGGATTTGTAATGTAGGAAGAAATGTAAATAAATTGAAGCTTTTTAGTGAACATTGGCAACCCCATGAAAAATTTTTAAGATAGATCAATACTGGATAGCCTGTCACTACTGCTAACTTACCATGAAACACGATGGTACTGTAATTTAAAACCTTAAAACTACGACATTTAAAACAAAAATCGTTGGAGTAAAATTTAGTTATGGTAGCTATATATCGGCCTCCAAATAGCATTTTTCAATTTATCAATCTCTTAGATGAAATATTTAAGTTTACATAATAATGTGTGGAGATTTCAACATTAATTTCTTTGACAAAGAGCACACTAATACCGGATTACTAACTGTTCTAGTATCAATGTACGGTCTAAAGTTTTAAATGAACCTGTCGGAGTTATTAACAAATCTAAAACTTAATCAACCAATACTGTGCTATGTGATTTTGTCCGTTAATTGGTTACTTCTGTGGACAAGCGTTTTCTCATTGTCTTCTTTATTGTTGACCATAACTACTTATTGCTTAAGTTGTATTGCCCCTGTTTTGCGAATTACAATTTAATCCTTTTTGCCTTATTTTCGACTCTCAGGGCGAGTTCATTATTGTCACTACCTTGATGTTAGTTGTGTTGCCTTTCTCGGAAATAAAACTCAGTGGTTTGTAACAAATTTATTCTTTATAAAAAGTTCGGCATGTTCTAAAACCGAAAATTTAATCGTCAGATATTAAATTGTATCCGTCGTATACGAGGTTTGTCAAAAAAATTATTTTTGATCAAGAGTAAAGTACCTTCATTTTTGACCTTATCGAAAATTCTTATTAAGAAAAGATATTTAGGATTAAAAATAATTTTCAAATATTCAATATCGTTTATTTACAATAACAATTTTTTTTGCGATAACATTGAAAGTTATAGTTTTAATATTAATGCATAATTAATCTAGGAGGTACTTGTCAGTGAACGTCAAAACGTAATACCTTGTTAACGTTTTGATATTGTTGTAAAGTTTTATTTTTGAAAGTATTTGTTTATGAAAAGATAGAAATACCGGCAACATTAAGTATGGAAGATAAAATTGAGATTGTTTTAATAGTGGATATAGTATAGTATAAAACATTCCGAGAAGCTGTAGAAATATTTAATATCCGACATCCAGATAAAAATATTCATTATACAACAGTAAGAAAAATATGCAATAAATTTAGGACTTATGGAGATGTACATAATAAATTTAGTAAAAAACGTCAAAACAATGTAGATAATAATGAAGTAATGCTCTCGGCAATTGAACATCCTAAATATTCTTTGCGAAAAAGGGCATCTTTAATCACAAGTGGCATAAAAAAAAGAGACAATTGCAAAGACTCTAAAAAAAAAACAAAATTTCACCCGTACAAACCGCATTTTATTCATACGCTAAGACCAGGAGATTATGAAAAACGATTTGAATTGTGTTGTGGCATTCGGGGATACATAGAAGATAACCAATTTATGTCAAGACATTATTTTTTCAGATGAAGTAACATTCTCATCAAATAGGACAGTTGCTAGCCAAAACTGCCGTTGGTGGAGTGATTTAAATCCAAATTTTACATTGAAATCTCGGGACCAGTATTCATTCAAAACAAACGTTTGGTGCGGAATTTATAAAAATCAAATAATTGTACCTTTTTTTTCGAGAAACCTTGAATTCGGATCGTTTTTTGTGCTTTTTAAACGGTAAAATAAGTGATTTTCTTGACAACCTTCCCCTAATTGAACGTCAGCAGGAAAGTTTCCAACAGTATGGTGCCCCATGCCATAGCTGGTTAGATGTACGTCAATACATCGAAAATATTTTGAATGGAAGAGAGTTTGATTCTTCGTTATTCGGAAATTCCTTGGCCTCCGCGGTCTCCAGACTAAACCCCACTCGATTTTTTCTTGTGGAGTTACTTAAAGCACAAGGTATATATATATATATATATATATATATATATATATATATATACAGTGTGATCCAAAGTAGAGGACCATTCAATAACTTCTTTATTTTACGAAATATAAAAAAAAAGTTAAATTATTTTTTGTTTACGGCCATGTGTTACATTTAATAGGGCTATCAAATATTTTTTTGTCATTTCCGGTTAAACCGGAAACGAACACAACTATTGTTTTTTTAAATAACACCCTGTATATTTTTTTAGACTATCTGATTCCTCATTATTTTTTCTTTCTGTCAATATAAAATTTTATGGGTATTATATCAGAAAATTTTGTTGTAAATGGCAAAAAACTGTTTGAAGGCGTACAAGACCACTATTTAAAAAACAAAATAACTATTGCCATGGAAAACGGAAATAACTGCTTTTATTATTAGTATTTATTAGAATAGTAAGAAATCTGGAAACGGATACACAAACAAAATGTAAAATTCAACAAGTAATAAGCACGTATTTTTTAACTACAAAGATGGTATGCAGGAAAATTATTTTATAAATTGTTCAAAATTACCACCATTTTGTGCAACATATGCCTCTAGCCGCTTTAGAAGTTTATAATGTGTTGTTCTATGTATCACATCGGGTGTTAACTGCACACAAGCCAACCGGATTTTGTTTTTTAAACCCTCTACATTTTGTGGCGGATCTGCATAGACTAGTGTCTTAAGATAGCCCCATAAGAAATGGTTCAGATGTGTAACATCAGGCGATCTTGGCGGCATTTCCACTGGTCCATGGGTGGCAATTAAACGCCCATTAAAGGTTTCGTTTAGATATTCACTAACAATGTTACTAGTATGAGCTGGCGCTCCGTCCAACTGAAACTACATACTTCGTCGCAATGCTAGTGGAAAACCTTCTAACATGGTCAAAAGCTCAGGATTTAAAAAATGAAGAAATCTTCTTGCAGTGAGAGTTGCGTCATAAAAAAAAGGTCCCAATAATCTGTCTCCTATTAAACCGCACCAAACGTTAGTACCCCAAACGGTTTGATGGTTTGTATTTAATGTCCAATGTGGGTTTTCGTTCGACCAGAAACGATTATTTTGTTTGTTGATAATACCATTATTGGTGAATTTTGCTTCGTTGGTCCACAAAATTCTGTCTAAAATGCCTCGGTCATCTTCCAGTTGTTCCACTAACCACGCAATAAATGTTAATCGGCGTTCGGGATGTGCTGGACGTAGGTGTTGCACTAAATTTGGTTTATAGGGGTACAGTTTGTGTTTTTTTAATGTCCTCTGAACATATCCAAATGATGTTCCTACTTCCTGTGCTACATGCCTAATAGACGAATGTGGATGTAGTCGAACATACGCTAAACTCTGCAATTCTCGTTCTTCGTTTATCGGGTTATTTCTCTGGGGTTCTCTATTTTGGATTTTTACTCCAGGAAATGCTCCATGTTGCCTTAATGAATTTTCAATTTTGTGTAAGTAAGTATGTGGAGGGTGATACCTCTCAGGAATTCTTTCTGCATGCGACTGATCTTCGTGCGTTGCGATTACACTCGCCAAATATTAACATTAAATCGACCTTTTCACTATTATTCATTATGTAGTTGCCTAATAATTGCATACAATAACGTTGTAATTATAAATGCCGTTACAGCTTAAGTTATTACATATAAAAACTAATTTTGAAACAACTTCACGAAGCAGTTGTTTCCGTTTTCTATGGCAATAACTATTTTGTTTTTTAAATAGTGATCTTGTACTCCTTCAAACAGTTTTTTGCGATTTACAACAAAATTTTCTGATATAATAAAATTTTATATTTACAGAAAGAAAAAATAATGAGGAATCAGATTCAGATAAAAAAATATACAGGGTGTCATTTAAAAAACAATAGTTGTGTTCGTTTCCGGTTTAACCAGAAATGAAAAATATTTGATAGCCCTATTAAATGTAGCACATGGCCGTAAACAAAAAATAATTTAACTTTTTTTATGTATATATATATATATATATATATATATATATATATATATATATATATCCTCAAAAGCCCTTTCAAGATATTGACCATTTAGAGAGATTAATTACAGGCGCGGTTCGTAGTATAACGCCCCGTATGATTAGGAACATCTTAAAAGAATTTGTTAATAGAACTGTTACATGTATGAAAAGAAATGGAGGATATGTGGAAGCATTAGTAAACTGATAATAAAGAATTTTCATTAGTATTTATTACAACATAATGAATATACAATTTATTATTCGTTTAAATGCATAGATAAAATATTACAAATTAGTGATTAAGCATTTGAAAGGTCGTCAACGTTCAATAAAAATCGGGATATCTTGGTTTTGATAGTAGTAGATTTCTAAATAATGGTTTATTAAGATTAATTTTATCAAATTTATAAATTATTAAAAGTAATGCATTAATGTTAAAACTTTAACTTTCAGTGTTATCGCAGAGAAAATGTTAAAAAAAAATTGTTATTGTAAATAAACAATATTGTACATTTGAAAATGATTTTTGATCTTAAATATCTTTTCTTAATAAAAATTTTCGATATGGTCAAAAATGAAGATACTTTTCAAAAATCATTTTTTTGACAAACCTCGTACACGACTGATACAATTTAATATCTGATGGTTGAATTTTAGGTTTTAGAACATTCAGAACTTTTAATAAAGAATACATTTTTTTGGTAAAACTTACAATAATAGCTATTTGTGTATTAAGAGCGCAAAATGATATATTGTCGATTGAAATCGACAATGAATTTGCGCTCGAATTACACACATGATTTTTTCTACAATCGAGCAGTTCATATATTTCCAAAAATTTATTTAATTTGATGAATGAAAAAAATTTTCCGTTCAAATGAAAGATGTCATTTACTCGTTGTCATTGGATACTCTGAGCAATGCATATTTGATTTATAGTTAATAATTGAGAGAGCGAGCGTTTTTTTTATTTAGTCGCTTATAAGCGACAAAGTGACATTCATCGAAAAAGATGACTTTTGCGTTGTCAAATACGAGCGCAAATGCCTACTTTGGATATCGATTGTAGAAAAAAGAGTTTTCGATACGTAGCCAACTTACGTAGACACATTGTATAGAGGGCGTCCCGTAAATATTGCAACAAACGTAGGGAGGTGAAAGTATACCTCTAAATATGAAAAAAGTTCCCAGAAACGCACCCTTGAAGATGCGCCGTTAAAGGTCGTTAAAGAAAAATTTTTTTTTCTTGTTTTGCCCGTAACTCCTAAAATATTAACAGTACATAAACGAGATTCGGTTGACTTATAACGCAACGTATGATGTAATTTTTAAGTATGTCGGAGGCGTAGATATAGGGGTCGTTTGAAGTATTTAACCCTGTAACTTCTACGTCACTGGCATAAACTGAATTTCATTGGCAGTTTTTGAACATCTAAAGTCTTTTACACGAAACATGTTTACCTTGTGTAAAGTTCTAAAGTAAGTAGTTTTCGGGAAAATTGGAAGATGATGCACCTAAAGAGTCAATTTCTTTTTGATGCACAATAATAACTTAAGATAAAATGAGGAATAATTTTTATTTAAAGAAAAATTATTACAATAGGATTCTCAATGCATAAATTAGCTCGACGAATCATGGATCGGTGCACTCTTAGAAGCATACCAGTGTTATCTCTAATTTCTCCAAATGTTGCCAGAAGATCTTCTTGGTTTAATACTGTTATTTCATACACCAATGATTTAACATTAACATTAACAAAATAATTACCATTAACAAAAAAAAGCAAATAAATAGATAAAATAAAATAGCTCTAATTTGTAATCGAAATCCTAAATTAAATACTTTTTCTTTTCTCAAATAAATGAAAGCAAATCGCATAAATAACAATCTAATTTAAATACGAAGTACGATGCTTTTGAATAGATTTTTA
This sequence comes from Vesta saturnalis, assembly GCA_036346205.1. Lineage (NCBI taxonomy): Eukaryota > Metazoa > Arthropoda > Insecta > Coleoptera > Lampyridae > Vesta > Vesta saturnalis. The sequence goes on from JARFJB010001574.1 coordinate 754,377, forward strand.
TCGGTTTGAATATTAATAATAAACAAAATAATAATAATAATCAAAACAGTAGAATTTTGTGTGATAAGGTTCTTTAAATAAATAAAAAAGGCGCGTAAATAATATGTAGGGTTACTATAGCATTGAATTTGTACGAAAAAATACGGTTCCTTTTAACTTATGCCAGACGACTCATAAAATCGAATACCTGGTAGTGTTTTCAAATTTAAAAGTTAATCCAACTTTTATTTTTGGTATTACATTAAGTTTTAAGTTTAATTATAACATTATATTTCATATTATTTTATATTATATTTTTCTGTGACAGAAAATTAAAAATTTAATTCCAACTTTTACCATTGTTACTATATTTAATTTTAATTGTAATTAATGGGCTCTAAAAGTAGGTAATTAATGTCGGGAGAGCTAATAGGGTGATTATCGTTATTTATTATTGCCCTTCAATAAATAAAAGTGAAGTTAAAGAAATAGAAAGGTTAAGTTTCACGACAATAATAAACGGTTTTGACTAGTTGGCAATAATATGCAGGTTGGAACCTAAATTATAAACCAAAGTAAACAATTTATTTCAATCTTAATGCTGGTAACACCTACGAAACTAACCGTAAACAGATTGGGGTACTATACAACTTATGCACGATATTTTTAATTAGATTAGGTTAATGAATATCCTGCTTTGTTTTCAGTACAATTACTTTATTCAGCAATCGTACAAAAGAATTTTTTTTTCTTGTATGAAACTAATAAATGTTTCCTTTTCAGCTCTAATATTCTACAACTTCATAAGTGGAAGGCATGTATACCCCATGCCGCCCGCGGTAATACCACCACCTCTACCATGGGCTCCTTAATATGAGTTCGGTAAGGGCTGCCGGTCACTTTGTTTTTATTCCTTATGTACTCGCCAACACGCACTAGCCAAGCGTGGCGTTTTAACTGCTAAACCCTAAAAATGACGAGTTCTAAAACAGACGCTATACCCCAGGTAAGTAGAGCGAGACGCCCACACTCTCACATCGATCCGTCGATCCGTCCCAAGGATTCGTCAAAATTCGTCAATGCCAAAAACAAGACTAAGAAGGGCAAGATCTGCCAGGAATAAAATTCTGCCCCATTCGGATGCCCGGGAGGGCAGGACTCGGTTACCGAAGGTACCAACATTCATTACTGCAACATACGTGGTATTAGGTCGAATCTTAATGTTGTTCACCAACACCTTGAACAAGTGTAACCGGACAATCTGTTTCTATCAGAAACACAAGTCTCCCCTGGAAGCAACTGATTCGCCTGACCTGAAATTTACCAGATACAACCTCCACTCTAACTTTAGCCTTAAAGGCGGAGTATGTGCGTATACCAAGGACAACATAGGTTGTAAGAGGACGTCCTCTTTGGAAAACAACCAATTTGACGCGATTTGGTTCAAACATTCTGGACCCCACTTTGTGAAATTCTACTGTTGTTTTTTTTTTTATGATTGTGGACCTGAACAGGCTAAATAAGGCCTATCGTGCTAAAGCACTCAGGAACACTTAGGAGGATGGATAGAGGGATAATGAATTGCCAATAGATGCCTATGAACAGGTACCTAAAATTTTCTCATATCATAAGTGAGAGGAAAACAGGACCTAGGGAGATCATTCCAGAGTTTAGAAGCCGTGTAGAAAAATGTGGATTGCGCCCGTTTGGTACGACAAGTGGAGATTTGTACTGCATACTGATGATGTGAATTAGCGAACCGAGTGTTTCTCGCAAAGATAGCCGGAGATGGTATCAAAGAGTGTAATTCACCAGCACAATAGCCGTTGTAATAACGATAATACAAAGAAAGAACTGAAACCATCCTTCTATGCTCAAGAGACTGTATGTGAGAAGTTAAGGACGGGTCATTTATAAGCCTAATCGCTCTCTTTTGAATACGATCAACGATATCGAGAGCGTATTGGGGAGCACTAACCCAAAGGTGAGAATTATATTCCAGATGAGGTCGAATTTGGGCCTTATACAGCAGAAGGAGTTGTCGGGAGGTAAAGTACTGCTTAGATCTGTACAAAAGGCCTATTTTACGAGCAGCTGTTTTGGTAGCTGACAGAAGATGGTCAACCCATGAGAGATTTGAAGATACAGTCATACCCAACAGAGTAATAGAGTCTGAAAACTTAAGAACTGAGCCATTCATACCTACAACAGGAAATGATCGATCTTTTTTGGCGGACATAAGGCAACACTGAGTTTTGTTAGCATTAAATTTAACTAGATTATTGCTTCCCCATTCGAGAATACGTTGAATGTCTTTGTTGATTGAATTTGCCATTTCAGCTTTAATTTCTTGATTTGACATAGAAGGTGGATTATCACTATGAGTAGACTGAGATGAACTACAGTGAAGAGTGCTATCGTCAGCAAAGCAATGGATGGGGTTAGTTGTTGAAGAAATAAGGTCGTTTATGTACAGCAGAAAAAGTGTAGGCGCGATAACGGATCCCTGTGGTACGCCCGCGTTAATGCTAACTTCTTTTGAAAAAAAGCCAACAACTACGACACGTATTCGTCTTTTATCAAGGAAACTAGAAACCCAGTTGATGAGCGTATCATTTAACCCAAACGAGGTGAGTTTGGCAAGTAAACACTTATGCCAAACTTGGTCAAATGCCTTTGAGATATCTAAAGCGACTACAACTGTTTCACCGGACTGCTCTACTGTATTGTTCCAAACTTGGGTCACATATGAAAGAAGATCGCCTTTTGAACGACTTTGCCTAAACCCATATTGGTGGTCACTAAGGACTGTTAGTTTCAAGGAACGTGAGCAGTTGCTGATTGATGGCTTTTTCTATGATTTTAGACAAAATGGAAGTGATGGCAATTGGTCTGTAATTTGAGGGATCGGTCTTATCACCTTTTTTGGGAACAGGTTGAACATTTGCTAACTTCCATGATGAAGGGAATTCCCCAGAAGATATAGAGATCGTATAGAGCTTAGATAGGACTGGTACTAGTTCGGGGGAACATTTCTTTAAGACAATAGCTGGGATACCGTCTGGGCCAATCGCCTTATTGAGATCAAGCCTACTGATGATCGATTCCAAGAGCTTGTACCGAAAATGAATTGGTTTCATAACGTATGAAGAAGAGTTCACTAGGGGCACATCTTTTCCAGAATCATTGAGACACGAGTTTGATGCAAACAAATCCACAAAAACGTTGGCTTTGTCTACAGAATCAGCAACTACCGATCCGTCAATAGATGTCAGGGGGAGAAATGAAGATGTTCGAAAGTTTTTACTAATGGCTTTTGCTAAAGACCAAAATTTACGACTGCCTAAAGGAGATTTCTAGCACCAACGTATTCTACATGACTGTCAACCGATTTATTAGATTTCCATTTAATGTAACATTTATTTTTTAAAGATATTGCATCAGAACAAGCCTTATTGAACCAGGGTTGGGAACGTGAATGACCTACACGGTACTGTTTTTTCGGAATGTACAACTCCATTCCCATGAGGATGACTTCAGATACTGAAAGAGCGATGTCCGAAGAAGAGGACGACTTAAAACAATATTCACGCCATGGAAAGGTTGCAAAGAAATCCCGTAAATCACTCCCATCGAGCTGACTTAAAACACCACAAGGTTCTATCGGTTTTGCGAACAACAGTGGAATTAGGTACAGTAGAAATGATTTTTATTAGACAATGGTCGGAAAGACCTAAAGGCGAAAGAACGGAAGTTTTATAAACAAGAGGGTTTGATTCTTGTGGGTTCAGAAATCATTTGTGTGAGATCACATGAAATAGCAAATGTTTCTGCACTATGACCAGCGGGATTTGTTGTAGATGAAAATTGAAGCCAACTAGAGTTATGAACATTGAAATCGCCTACAAATGAGATATCGCAAGATGGAAACTGAGACAGGAGATAGTCATCTTTCATACTAAGGTAATCGAAGAAGTCTTGAAAGTTGCTGTCATTAGGAGACCTATAAATGCAACAGTAGAATTTCACAAAATTAGGACCAGAATGTTTAAACCAAATCACGTCAAAATTTTTATTTTCTAAGGAAGAAACCCTCTTGCAAGCAATTCTGTCCTTGATGTACGCACATACGCCTCCTTTATATCGAAAGTTAGAGTGAAGATGGTATTGAGGAAATTGCAAGTCGGGTGACTCGGAGCTTTCAGAGGAGACTTGTTTCAGATAGAAACAATATATCAGGTTGTAATTGTTCAAGATTGGTGAATAGCATTAAGCATTAGACCTGATACCGCGGATGTTGCAGTAGTGAATCAGAAAGTTGATACTTTCGATGACCGAGGTCGCTTGGGCCCTGCCCTCCCGGACATCCGAATGAGGCAGGATTTTACGTCCGGAATTTATAACCCTAGAAACCACAGCCATCTTATTTTTTAATTTGGGACTTTTAATCCGATAGGAAGACAGTGAGGGCGAGAAGGAAGAATAAGGATGAGAATAGATTAAGGATGATGGAAAAGGTAACCGGCAGCCCTTACCGAGCTCAGAAAATCGGAGACCCAATATTAAGGAGCCCATGGTAAGGGTGGTGGTACCTCCCCGGCTGGCATGGAGTATACATACTAACTGAAGTTATCTTGATGGGTATGGAGTTATACATTTCCAAAAAACATAATCGTGTGGGTCATACCCCTTTCCAACCCTGGTTTAATAGCGGTTGCATTGATTCGTTATCACAAAAGTATAAACCCTATACCAAACGGAATCTATCGTTGTTAAAAAATGCTACCCCGAGCTAGTACCTGTATTGTCCAAACTCTTTTCCGATCTCCATATCATCTGGTGAGTTTCCCTCATCGTGGAAGTACGCAAATATCCAACCTATTCCTAAAATTCTTTGATATGGTAAACCGCATCCAAAGAAGAGCTATAAGGCTTATAAATGATCAGTCTCTGACCTCTAACCTACAGTCTCTTGAGCGTAGAAGAATAGTTTCGGTTCTTTTCTTGTTCTATCGATATTACCATGGCAAGTGTGCCTCCGAAATACACTCCTTAATACCTTCGCAGGCCATCTTCACTATGACACAATAATTACGCACTCAAAATTCCATTGTGACACACTACGGGCGTAATCTACATTTTTCCACACGGCGACCAAATTGCGGAATGCACTACCCAGTTCCTGTTTGCCTCCAAACTTTGACTTACGTAAACTTAAGGTAGCCAGTCATAAACATTTCTCGGCAGCCTAACAATATCCCTAAATCCTCCCAGTATTCCTTAGTGCTTTAGCACGTGAGGCAAATCTTAGCCTGTTCGGGAATACTATATGTAAAAAAAGTCAAGAGGATTAAGATCTGGAGACCTAGCAGGCCAAGCCAAAAAACTCCTCTACCAATCCATCGATTTGGAAAGAATTGGTCCAAATGGTCTCGAACATTCCTATAAAATGAGCAGGTGCACCATCATGTTGAAACCACATACTGTGGCGAACGTTTAAAGGTAAATCGTCAAACTACTCAGGTAAAATTGTTCTTAGAAAATATGGCCCTAGTATAGTATTGTCGATAATACCATCCCAAATATTAATGGAAAAATTGTGTTGATCTTTTCTCAAAGCAATAGCGTGGGGATTCTCATAATCCCCAATGTGGCTGTTGCGACTATTGAAATAACCATCTTTGGTAATACATGCCTCATCTGTAAACAAAATGCTTCGAAGAAAATCAGGTTCATTTCGATTTTGTTGTATATACCAATTGGAAAAATCCAGACAATGGGGAGTTATTCCTTGAACCTTCTGTATGTGATATGGGTAAAGTAACTCCTCACTCACAGCTCTGCAGTCAGTTGATTTGATAGAAATCACGAAATTAGCCAATGCACGAATGCTGGTATCGGGCTTATTATTCAAGAGCTACGGTACGAATTGTTTTTGGACGACCAGCATCACCAGAACGTTTCAACAAACCATATTCTCTTAATTGACGATGAACTCTTTCAAAGGTTGAATCGTATGGAGGTTGACGATTAGGAAACCGTTCTGTATACAAACGCACAACTTCATGGCCATTGCAATTAGCTTCACCGTTAATGAGCTGCATATTGGCTAAATATTCAAAATTCTTCATGTTTGAAATTAAACTGTCATTTAAATAATGACTGTATTTTTGAAATTCGCTTATAAAATATTGTGAATACTAGATTGTTAATTTGCAACTAATAAATTCCGACAACAAGATATGTACCTTCACATAATACTCCAATTTTCCCGAAAACTAACTTTAGAGCTTTACACAAGGTAAACATTTTTCGTGTAAAGGACTTTAGATATTCAAAAACTGCCACTGAAATTCATTTTATGCCAGTGACGTAGAGTTTCAGAGTTAAATACTTCAAGTGACCCCTATATCTACGCCTCTGACATTCAAGAATTAGCTCATACGTTGCACAACACGTCATTACGTATGTGTTATAAGTCAACCGAATCACATTTATGTACCTATAATATTTTAGGAGTTACGGGCCAAAAACGAAAAAAAATTGTTTTCTCTAACGACCCGATGCATCTTCAATGGTGCGTTTATGGGAACTTTTTGAATGTTTGGAGGTATACTTTCACTTTCCGACGTTTGTTGCAATATTTACGCGACACCCTATATATATATATATATATATATATATATATATATAAAATTAATAGTTTCATTATTTATTTGCTATCTGTTAGAAAGCAACAATAAGTGAATGTTTTAACTAAGAGTTATCTAACTAAACTACAGTGGACTTGCCGAGAATAATCCATTGGTAATTCTCGTTTCTTATAAAAGTAGTTATGAGCTAATCGTAAGGTTGCATATATACGAGTCGCGTCCACAAAATAAGGCTCCCTGGGACTGTTTACGGTAACAAAACACAATTTCATGGAAATATTCATTGCATCAGATAGAGCAAGTATTCAATTATTTTTCAACATAATCGCCACCGGAATTGAGACATTTGTCATACCGTGAGACCAACGTTTGTATACCTGTGTCATATGACAGATTGGAGCCTCTGTGTGACAACCATTTCCGCCTCTCTGTCATTCTCAAAACGCGTACGCAGCCAAAAACCGTCAGACACTAATGTAAACACTAGCAAGAACGGTTTAGTTATCATCTCCTACTGCTAGAGGGCGTTGATACGTGCTTCACCGGAAATTTTTGGAGTTTCCCGTATTATAGTAGTAAAGTATTTGGTAATACAGTAGATCCACGATTATCTGTAACCGCCTTATCCGAAACGCACCGACTAAATATTTAGATTATCCAAAATGAATTTTATATCTGTGCTTGTGTGCAATTAAGATCTCTTATCGTATAACGTACAGGCGCCATAGAAAAGGTCTATTCTGCGACTTTACTACACGCCAACATAACTTGATAGTTGCCATTTATCAACTGCATTGCGTTTTTAATGTAATATAAATATCAAAAGAAAAAGAAAGGTGAAATGAATGGAGGATAAATTAAGAGCACTCAAACGAGTTGATGTACAGATCCTTGTACCTAATTAAAAAACGGATGGACAATTGGAAAATGTAAAAGTACCTAAATAATCAACTATAGATTTCGAGTATAAATTATTACTATTATCTGTAGATACTTACCTTCTGGTTTTTATTATGCTGTGTTTACATGTACGCTGTAAGGTGGATGATTAAACACCTCCCAGCCGAATCCCTGCAGGAGACTTTCTGTCCGTTGACTCGTGTGCGGCCTAGCGTTATCGTGCAGGAAGGCAATATCGGCACTAAGCATCCCGCGCTGCTTGTTCTGAATGGCCCGTCGCAATGTCTGCAGTGTTGCACAGTAACGCTCAGCATTCACCGTTTCACCTCTGGTCAGGAATTCGACAGGCCTCGTTCCCAGTGATTACCATCTTTTCCTACACCTCAAGAAATTCCTGTCCGATGAGCGTACGCGTTTTGAGAATGACAAAGAGGCGGAGACGTGGCTCCAATCTTAGGCGGCAGACTTCTATGACACAGGTATACAAACGTTGGTCCTACGGTATGACAAATGTCTTAATTCCGGTGGCGATTATGTTGGAAAATATCTGAATACTTGCCGTATCTGATGCATTAAATATTTCCATAAAATTGTGTTTTGTTCCTGTAAACGGCCCCAGGGAAACTTACTTTGTGCATGCGACTCGTACATACAATACTTAAGAAAGTACAACACTATTAAAAACAAATCAAACCTCTTAGGTAGGTCAGAGGGTTTGAAACGTTTTAGTCTTCTGATTTCGTTATTGTCTAAATGTTGGGTAGCTAAATTATTTTGATGCACAGACGGTCTATTTTCATATCACACACGATGCTTTTTAATTACTTCTTTCACCGATTCAGTTTAACATCTCTTTGTATTACACGATTAAGCACGTACCATGGTGCATGTACTGTACATCTAAGCACTTTATTCTGGAACCTTCGCAGAATCTCGATATTAGAGGTGCTAGCAGTTCCCCACAATTGTACGCCATATAGCCAGATGGGCCTTGTATAGTAGGAGCTTGTTTTCGATCTTCACTTGTGAGTTTCTGCCTAGTAGCCAATACGTTTGGCTTAACTTGATTCTAGGTTGTTTCCTCTTGGGGAATATATATTTCCGCCAAGTAATCCATCGGTCCAAATGCATATTGAGTTATTTTACATTTTCTGTTTGCGGTATGAACTTATTGTTAAGTGGTACTGCTGGGCATGTACCTCTTCTCTGGCTAAATGTAACGTGTGCCGATTGGGAATTTGTAACGTGTAAATTTAGTTTAGGAATTTTTATGCTTGTTGTTACGCAACATCCTGTACTTTAATTTCAATTGTAGTAAACTTGGCAACATTGGATGTGCCATTTTCCTTTTAAATAAATTTGAACATATGATAACTTTAAAAATGTTCGATTTGTTAAAAGAAGTCACATGTTCCTTTTTCTTTCTGGTTCGTCAAACAAGAGAACGCCATTTTTGATAACGAAAAATTGCGTGTTAGAAACAAAATAGGTAATTTTATGTGGAATTTGCTTAATAATAGATATTTATGTATTAAGGGCATAATCAGCAGATTATGGCTCGAGGGAATGTTAAAAGCCCGACGCGAAGCGGAGGGCTTTTATATTCCTAAGAGCCATAATCTACAATTATGCCCGTGGTACATACAATGTTTTATTTTATTTTGCACCATGAAACTGGAACAAAATATTAAAAAGATTCAGTATTTTCGGCAAGTTTTTAAATGCAAATGCAGTGAAATAAAGTCGACAGTAGGCTAATTTGTTGGTACTAAGATACTGTGATATTGCTAAATTGTTGCTAAGGTACTGTTTGTTTGTAAATAATTTGCATTCTAAAATGGAAGGTGAAAACGCAAAAACTTACACAAGAAATTTTAGATGAATTTGAGGCCGCCCAGGCAAAAATAATTCCAAGTAAATCGAAATATTTAGACATAAAAGAGTACGAAAAGTGTTGCGCGTGGCGGAGCACAAAAAATGTGTCCACAAAATGTGATGAAAAAGTTGTGATGGCATACTTGTCTCAAATTGTAAGGGATTGTATATATACATTAGTCAATTATCTCTATTTAATAAATATCTATTTTTGCAGTCAAAGATCTATAAGCCGTCGTCACTGTGGTGTTTATATTCTAAATTGAAAAAGATATTCAAGTTGAAGGAAGATGTTGATATATCTCGTTTTTCCATGCTCACAGAATTCATGAAGAATAATTCTGTAGGTGATCAAGCTAAAAAGTCCTATGTATTGCAACGGCATCAAATTGAAGAATTCATGTTGAAGGTTAGTTAAGGTATAACGATTTTAGTTTTTTTTTCCAATTCTCATTATAAAAATTATTGGTATTTTTGGAGCATGTCGTCGCGAAGAACTGCACGATTTGGCTGTACAGGACGTAACAACTGAGGGATCAGTGCTATTAGTGAAGATCAAAAAAACCAAAACTTAAACTTCGAGGCAATTTACAATTGTACCAAGCGATGGATTGGTTGATTACGTCTCTTTGTACCGAAAATATGCAGCATTACGACCGGAACATACTAAAATTGACAGCTTGTTTTTGTCGTATCATAATGGCAAATGTAGTGCTCAGACTGTTGGGAAAAACACCTTAGGCAAAATGCCGAGGATAATAGCAGAGTTCCTCAATCTACCGGATGCCCATAAGTACACAGGGCACTGCTTTCGCAGGAGTGCGGCGACGATCTTTGCAGAAAGCGGCGGTGATACAAGGGCACTGAAGCAGCTTGGTGGATGGCGATCGGATAAAGTAGCCGAATCATGTACAGAATTCTCTGCAAAATAAAATTAAAATTGCTCAGAACATTACTGGTACAGCAGCTATAAGTATACCACAAAACGGCGAAGGAACTGTCAGCTTTGGTGTTGGCTCATCTGGAGTTACAATTTCAAATCCATCCAACTGTATTTTCAATTTTTATAAAGAATAAGGTTCATTACTATTATTTTTATTAATAAAGGTTGTATAGTAAGGTTGTTGTTTCAATAATTCTTTCAACTTACGTGACATATCATGGCATGTGTTTGCTGTCAATCATGCTGCTTAGCAACAATGACATTTTCGTGCTATAAAGACCACATTATGCCCGCATTTGGGGGCGTATAAAGAACATTATGGTGGCAAAATAAAATAAAGTTACAAACAGTGTTGTTACTGGATTTTTAATTCTCCAGGCTTAATTAAACGACTACATATATGTAGTTTTCGTTTTCTGCACGGATATATTGGTTTCTAACGAATGCTAAAAAAAAGTGTCACATTCAAGAGGTACTTTTTTTTCTTCCTCGATTGCTATTACTGGTGAGTTCATTTTACTATAATTGTTCCTTCTACCCCGAGAAGAAGCTCTCGCTTTGCGGACAATTGCTGTGATCCGTTATCGAGTGTTTTAAAAAAGTTATTTGTTACTATAACAAATTTGCCATCACAAAGATAATATTGAATTTGTTGGATTGGTGTTTGTGGCGATTCTTGTTGAACATTAAACGGTAGCACAGTAAACGAGACTAGATATGTATAAACATAAAGGTTATGTCAGCTTTAATAAACATTTTATTAACATACTTACAAAATTGCTCCTGTTTGTAATTGTTAACTTTAACTTCAACCATTTGACAATTTTCACAATCCTTGCCGTTCCTCTTTATGGTGGTTTCCTCATTTTTTTGGCAGTTACAAGAACAACATCTTTGGTGTCACGCCATCTTACAGCGAGTGTCTTTGCGTCATTAGTTAAAAACACAGACTCTCCTTTGTTCATTTTTTGTTCCTTTTGCAAATTGTTTCGGAACATTCTTTCTGTTTAGCATGACAGCTTCAACAGCTGGAAATTGGATTGTGTCTAAAAGAAGGATGGACGTAAAAAATGTATCAAATGATAAAGCAACAGCCGACCTATCTTTTATGGTTTCACAAAGTTTCAAAACTACCCTTTCACCAAGTGTATTTTCTTCTTCCAAAACACCTACTTCTTTTCCATGACAAATATTTAGGTCATATGTGTAGCCTGTTTGTGAATCACACCTTGCCCATAATTTAATGCCTCTCTTTATCTTTTATTGGAAGGTATTGCTTCAGCGACGACCGTCCCTTGAATTTGACCATACTTTCGATAATGCTTTGTCGCGAACTGTCTGTTTAAAACGTGTCCTTTAGAACTTCGAATAGCTTTTCAGTGTAATATATATTTTACTTGCATTCTCAGGTTTTTCAGAGTGATTAAAATACAGGGCTTTTCACGATGAGCGTTAATTAGACGTTTCTGGTAAACCAGACAACCGATCAACCTGAAAATTTGACAGTATGCATAAATTAATATGATCTAAACGCCTACAGTATTTTAGATGATGCGACGTTGCCGCTTCTACTATAAAGTAGCGACTACTTTGATTTTTCAAATGGAACATTCTGTATATAATATCATATTATGATTTCCTATTAGTTTGTCAACAACTTCATGTACTATTTCCCTATATCTATCTATTACCGTTTAAGAGATATAAATTAATTTCGATTTTTTTTACAAAACGTGTACTTTTATAAACGCTGATAATCTTGAAATCCCTGGTACTAAGACGATCAAATTCGAAATGGAGTGGAGTAATACCATGAGGATCTTCACTTCGAGTCATATCTTTATTTGTCTCGTGCAGACACTTGTTCACATGAAAAAAGGAGTGGAAGTCAATTTTTTCAAATGGAACACCCTGTATATTTACACATTTTTGAGCTCTACATCCAATTTTAGATAATGCTATTTCGATTTCGAACCGTTTTCGAGATAAACTGTTTCCTTGTATTCATCACTTATTTTTGAAATTTAACAGATTCCGTTCGATGTACCTTCATCAGTCACAGATAATACAATGAATAAATAATTATTAAAATACTCTTTAACCATCAAATGAAACTTCTCTTCAAACAATAGTTTTATTAACGCTGACACACGAACTGAAAATAATTTCATGAATTAGTAAGTTAATTCAATTGTATTCAGTGTATTTCAGAATATGTTCGAACACATCTCCACCTCTACTTAAACAAACATGTAATGTCTTCAAAAGATTTTCATGTGTAGCGCTTCTGATTAAGTCTGGAGTTAAACTATTGAAAGCAGTTCTAACTTTCGATTTTATATCTTCCATTGTTGTTACTGGGTTGGAGTAAACCATATTTTTAATGAAACCCCACACACAATAATCTATTGGATTGCCATCTGGTGTTCTAGGAGGCCCACGAAAAGGTCCATTATTATCAATCCATCTGTCTTGGAAGATTTCAGTTAAAGCTTCGCCTACTGAACGAGAATTATGGGGTGGAGCACCATCCATTTGGTACCATACACGTTCTCTTCCTGGCCTATTATTTAAAATCATTTGAATTCCATTTCTCAGTAAATCTTCATATTTTGTTGCATTCAAATTATCATCATAAAACTCGATATAAAAAATTGACTCTATTGACTTTATGGCACAAAATACATTAAATTGCCATCTTTCTTGAAATATTGTCAAGGAAATGTTCATCCTCTTGAGTCTTGACAAGTAACCATTCAAAGAATTCCAGTCTACGAGGCAAATCAGTCTCTTTCAAATGTTGGACACAGTAGAATTTATGGGGATGCCATTTGTGCTTATTAAGAATGCGATAAATTGTCATGTAGGGTATACCTATCTCCCTTTCAGCCACGTCTAGAGAAGCATTTGGAAATGCATTAAAAAATCCCAAAACTGTTATGCCATTGTCATCATCATCCACTTCAGGCTTTCTACGAATGATTTTTGGACGGAAGGTTCCATTCAACCTACAGTTTTGCAGTAGTCGATTTATCACATTATTATTCGGTTTAGGAAGTTGTGGATATCTTTTATGAAATAGTCGGCATGTTCTACTTGCAATTCTATTGCACTCACCATGAATAATTAATAAACTCAAGAAATCTTCATTACTCTAACCTAATCTTGACATTTTTCTATTATAATTAGTATCACAATCAGTCAAAACCACCAATCAAAATTGGATCATTTATTTTTCCAAAGCACACTACTAAAAAATATTAATTTGCAATATTGTACGGTAGAAACACTCAATACCTCAATGCATACAAATTGTAACTTTTTCTAAGGTACATATCAATTTCGAATTGACTGATTTGAGACTTGTGAAAAACAAATCGAAAAGAAATTGTATTACGTAGTATAAAATAGATGTTAAACTTAAAAAATAAGTGATGAATACAAGGAAACCACATCAGTTTATGTTTGAAACAGTTTATCTCGAAAACGGTTCGAAATCGAAATAGCATTATCTGATTAAAGTCAATCTAAAATTGGATGTAGAGCTCAAAAATGTGTAAATATACAGGGTGTTCCATTTGAAAAAATTGACTTCCACTCCTTTTTTCATGTGAACAAAGTATAAAAATATGGCTCGAAGTGAAGATCCTCATGGTATCACTCCACTTCATTTCGAATTTGATCCTCTTAGTACCAGAGAGTTCAAGATTATCAGCGTTTATAAAAGTACATGTTTTGTAAAAAAAATCGCAATTCATTTATATCTCTTAAACCGTAATAGATAGGTATAGAGAAATAGTACATGAAGTTGTTGACAAAGTAATAGGAAATCATAATATGATATTATATACAGGGTGTTCCATTTGAAAAATTAAAGTGGTCGCTACTTTATAGTAGAAGCGGCAACGCCCCATCATGTAAAATATTTTAGGCGTGTAGATCATATTAATTTATGCATACTGTCAAATTTTCAGGTTGATCCGTTGTCTGGTTTGCCAGAAACGTCTAATTAACGCTCATCGGGAAAAGCCCTGTATAATTTTGACGCCAGAAATTGTAAAACGATTTTTGGAAATCGCTTGACTGATAAAAATATTTCAGACTGATGGATTATTTGACCAATAATTAGCAAATTGTGGAACTCTATTATAAGACATTATCAAACAACACCCGACAACTATCATAAGTTCACCTTCATCAGTGAATGATACATTTTTCCTCTTTCTTTCATTATAAATTTTTATACGTTCATTTGTACACTCAGCTATAAACTGAAACAAGCTTCTAGGAAAAACATTAAAAAAAATTTGAAAGGGAGTATAAGTTGATTTTATAGACGAATCAATTGTACACTGTTTGATTGGTGGCATAGATAATCGGGGTTGAAAGTCTTTTGGTACCTCATACCAACACATTTTATTTCGTTTTTTTTTTCTCGCTTTTATTTTTACATTCTACTGCATTATTACTTGTTTCCGCAAAATTACTTTCTTCTTCTTCAGATATCGTCGTCCAATTCAGAAGCGTCAGCATTAGACTCAACATCAGACACAAAATGTGGTGCATAAGTTTGGTCTTTGGAATTACCACTTGAAAAGTAAGGATCCCTTTCACCTTCATCTTGAAACTCATCCAATGATTCGATATCTGACGAATTCTCAGCCAACTGCTCTAGTTCTATTGATGTTAACCGCTTTCTCACCATATTACCTAAAAATGCAAAGTGTAAGTTATCCAGCAATTGAAAACAACCACTAGGACACATAGTTTCACTATAAAAAATCGACAAAAAATTGCATGTATAAATGATGCATAAATGATGTATCAAGGTTACTAATAATAAAAGAACACAAATAAAATACTCACCGACAAACCAAGATAACCAAGTAAATACACAGCGCGCTCTCTAACACGTGCACTCGTCATGCATACAAAGCATAAACAGACCCGTCAATGTTGCCAAATGTCAAATTTTTCGTTTGAAACTTAAAGCTGTGGTCCAACACTACCATAATACGCGAACACTGTGCGTTTACGGGACATATTAAGACCACTGGAACTTTATGTTTTAGGTAATTCATTTTGAGAGGGTGTTGTGTTTATGTTTTCTAGGGTCCACGCTGGATGTCGAGCAATGCCAAATAATTTTTTGTGTATTCATTGGTTTTGTGTTAATTTAGGTGATAGGATTAACGTTACTCAGCAAGGTAAGTGTGTTCCTACAATAAGTTATATATAAATGTTCAGATTTTCACATAAGTATTTCTCCATTATTTTCGTTTGGGTTCACCAATGCTACAGCATCCAGACTTAAGATAATACTTGTGCAAATATTCTTAATCCGTTTTTTTTAATTTTGTGAAATTATTTAAAAATAATTTATTTTGGGATATAATTTTTATTATCATTAAATTTAGTTGTGTTAAACGATCAGTAGTATTTACTTTATTCCTGCGGTCTAGGATTAACTTCCTAGTCTTACCTTTTACCTTCGGGTACTTAGTCCGACATTTAACATTATTTTAACTGTACCGCCTCCCTTATTGTGTCATAGCCCTTTTCTTGGTCAAAGGGCGATAAGATCAAGTGGTGCTCTTTTAATCATTCGGTGTACTTTCCTATGCCAAACGCCCACGCATCCAAGTGCCCAACCGACCGACTGCGCTTCCGGTTAATTCCTTAATTCATGTTACAGCACACTTTCTCCGTTTTCTCCGAAATCCTTTTGTGCACGTAACAAATTATTCACTTGCATTTTCCATTTTCTTAACCAGTCAACCAGATTTAAATTGTTCTGTAGATACCCAGATGCAACAACAGGGTCAGTATCTGATGCTACAATAGCTGTGTCATCAGCAAATGTGGCCGTAGTTGTTAGGTTGAATGTGAGTATATTGGCTGTATAGAGGGTATTATAACGGTAGCTTTAGAAAAACCAAAATTTCGCGCTAAATTATATGAGATTAGATATTTATATATTATTCTTCTGGATAAAGAAACGGTTATTGTTTATTTGTATTTGAATGTAATTAATATTAAGATGAAAAGCTTCAGTTTGTTTTAATAAGTTATCTATATGTCCAATATGAAAATATTTAAAATACGCGGCATTTGCAAGTGCATTAATGTGTTGGGAAGGAATGACGCTGTTATAATAATGATGTACAGTTTTTAAGTCAGCTGCATAGAGTGGGCGATCACATACAGGCGAATCGCGATAAGCAAGCGAACAGAAAGGGTCGCATATAAATAAGCGATCAAAATTCGCAATGTAAGCAACATTGTATAGTCACGCTGACCTATAAAGTATTAAAATTGCACATAAGAATTAATTAACGGTTATAGGGAAGAACTAGAAAATTACCTTCTGTATTAAAATGATAAAAAGTGACGTAATAAGTGAACATAAAGCGTTTTGTGTCTCTCAGAACTCAATTGTGTTTAAATAGTGAACAATAAATATAATAGGCAGTAACCGACCAAAATGGGGTATAAAGGACAATAACTCGATTTTATTGATGTGTAAAAAGAGAGCATTCGCGGGTTGTAAATAGCTTGCATTTTGTTGCGTGGGCTATTTTAGTTAAAACTTAACGATTAAGTAAAAACTGTATAGTGTAAACATATCAAATGATTATTTACTATTATCATTAATTGAGGAAAGAAAACTAGAAGCGTATTCAACTATACAAAGGTATAAGGAAAGATAAGGACAACTATAGAGAAGCGGTTCCTGGGTGCCGGTAGGTGACACCATCGGAAGAGCAGGCTATAACCAACCTGAGGCCCCCTTATCAGCGCACAAAGAAACGTTAGCATTACGTCACCAGTTGCAACGAAAATAAGTAACAACCTTTTGTTTGTGTTAATAAATAAAACTTTTTTGTGTTTAATTTTCTCGAAACCTTATATTTGATTACCACAATTAAACGACAATTAAATAAAACAATCGTTTAATTCTGATTTTATTTGTTATATGTTAGCTTTAAGAAGGTTATTTTAGATTTAGGTTTGATTATATATATATATATATATATATATATATATATATATATATATATATATATATATAATTTTTTTTCTTTTTCACTATGGTTGTCAATAACGAATAAACTTCAACATTTTCCATATATTTCGAATACGGTTGTATTCATCATCAAATGGAAAATGTTGAAGTTTGTAGTTCGTTTTATTGATACACGTACCATAGTGAAGAAAGAGGAGAAAAAAAAATTTTTATTAAATATTCGTCAAATAACTTTATATTAATAACTTATATATATATATATATATATATATATATATATATATATATACGTTTGTAAACAACGCATTGATGCATTTTCGTTCAGATTTGGAATTTAATTAAATGAGTATAACGTTTGATTTACTTTTATTTCTAAAGATTATTGTCACAATTTTACACAATTATTCAATATATAAATGCAGAGAGAAGTCAACTCAATAGGAATCCAGATAAATAAATAAATCAAAATGAGCATAATTTTGGGCAATGATAACAGAAATCGATTCTTTATATTAACTTGAGCTAGCCGTTGCAACCAATTAAGAAAGGAATTAGTAAACATAAAGCTTAAAATTCATTTACGCAAACCGAAATTAACTAGCAAGCAAAGTAAAAATTAACTAGTAATTGATATCTTTTTAAATTGAATACATTCAGTTCTAATACAACGTAATAAAAAAAATTAGGTATTAGAAATGTTGGAATTATAAAAAAAAAGTTTAAAAGAACTCAAATCTTATTCTTTGGAGCGGGTTAAATAAATAAAAGTAGTATCTAAGGGTACTACGCCCGTTGCAGTATATAGCACTGGGCCTAGCACACTGCCTTGGGGAACACCAGATTCAATGGGGTGTAGGTCGGAGAACCGTTCTCTCGTCTTTACCAAGAACCATCTACCTTGCAAGTACTATGTGATTAATTCATACAAATGGCGTGGTAGTACTTTTTTAATTTTATAATATAGTCCATCATGCCAAACTTTGTCAAATGCACCTTTGACATCTGAAAACACTACGGAGCAGCATCTTTTGGATTCGAAGTCATTACTAATTTTACTTACAATTCTGTGAAGCTGTTCTATCGTCCTATGCTGATTTCGAAATCCAAACTGATGTCTGGGTATGAGGTCCCGTTCATCTAGTATTGGCCGAATTCGTTTTAATAGCAATTTTTCGAACAGCTTGGAAAGGATTGATAATAGGCTTATGGGTCTAAATGACTCTAGGCTGCTTGTGTTCTTTCCAGGTTTCGGGATTATAATTATTACAGCCACTTTCCATTGGCTGGGAAGGTGTTTTATTCTCAGGATAGCGTTGAAAATTAGTGTTATAAGCCTTAGCCACTTCGATATTGGTTCTTTCAGAACTTTCCAGTAATTGGGTCCCATCCAGGCAACTTCTTTGGATAAATTTCCGTTAAAATAGTTTGATGGATTTTAGACCATTTGAAATGGTGCTTCGAGAAAGTTATTGATTTCATTCTTCGCCTGCACTAAGTTGTGCAGGGAAGGATTGAATACATTTTGTAAGTGCTTAGCAAAAGCAACGGATTTCTCTTTATCGCTCCTTGCCCAGCTACCTTTCTCATCCTTCAATAGTGGAACTGTTTGTATTAGGCGTTTAATTTTCCTGGTTGCGTTTTTCAGCAATTAGTTCTTTAACGATTACTGGACATGAGTCTTTAATCTGTGTTACGTGAGCGCCAGGAGTTGCAGTTTCTTGCATTTTTTTAGTTATTTCCCAAACTGATTTATCTATGTCTTCTTTTGATTTCAACGGTAGTTCGAGGTTGATCATTTCGTTTACGTTCTAAATGTGTTCCAGTCAGTATGCCGTGAATATAGCGTTGGGTGTTTTTGTTAGTGTTGTATTTGCGTATACATAGTTATAATGACTGCATAATGATGTGATGACAAGTCTAATAACGCTTGTGTTTTGCATTGTCTAATATTTATTCCTTTTGTCAGTGCGGTAATCAATTGCATTGGCGATCTTCTGAGAATCAGTTGGCCAACAAGTAGGCTGCCCTGTTGCCAAGCATTGCAGATTAAAGGTTTTAATTGCAGCCAATATTCTCTGTCTTTAGTATTGTGACCCTTGATCCCCAAAGAGGGTTTTTGGCATTAAAATTGCCACCGGAGGTGAATCTATTTCTCAACGTTTTAAAATATCGTTCATACTGTTGTTGTTTATTGTTGTGCTTAACGATCATGTACGATCTAGTATGACAATATTTGTGGCTTGTAAGTAGTCGCATCTGCTTCATAGTGTTTGATATTTTTTCGGATTTCCATGGGCTTTTCCACTTGGGTGAATTGTAAAGTAAGTGCAATAGCTTAGTAATTTGTGTGATTTGTCTGTTAGATGAGCTTCCGAAATTTTATTAATTTGTAGGAGGTGGAGAAATTCATGAGCATCTTGACACAGTGAAAGCCGGTTCTTTTACGAGCACTATCATAGTACAACTACAAACATACAATTATGTTTATTTAACTAAACTTGAAATTTTCTAACCAAAAACTATTTAATACTATGATACATTGGAATTGCGAGATGCGTAGATGAAATACGTATTCCTCAGACAATGTTTCGTTTGTATCACTACTGCAAAATGGATTTACAATGAGCAACATCAAGACTAGGAAAACATAGACCCACAGAGGGGAAGGAACCACCAGCAAAGATAACGCCTCCGTGTGTAAAAGGAACAACAGACAAAATGCGAAAATTCTCAGCAAACAAAGCGCACTGGGAACGTTCAACACGGTGTAAAGGGCCAGCGTCCTTTACTAAACTTTCCTGCTGTTAATTATTTGCTAATTATCGCGTGTTAATCAAATTTTGCAGAAATCATTAAATAATGAATTTTATGCCCCCTCGAAAGTTTTTCTACGTCAGAGTCCCCTCCGTAATTTTCGCCAATCCTGACCTGAAGATCCCTATACAGTAGCCATACCCGCCTACCGCGAAGCCACTATAAAAACCGCGACGCGCTACTGTAATGAAACCGAGCTAGTAGCGTAGCGGTGACACGACATCCTTAGCATTCGGGGGGTAATGGGTTCGATTCCCGTTACCGTCTACCTTGTATGAGGTTTTTTTTAGGGGGTTTTTCTCATACATATGTAGCGGAATGGTCACTGCGTGTATGCACACCATGAACGGCTACTTAGGCGAATGCTGGGATAGTATGGTTTCCCTCAGAACCCTCACTCCGTTTCTTCCGATCCTATCCAAACCACACCCATCCTTAATCCCACCGTGCATATATTCGTAATGTATGTATGTATGCTGGGAATCTATGACTGCTTGGAAAGCACGACGAGCCCGCCCTCTCCCTTGGGGAGGAAATGAAATACGTTGCCTTTTCCTTTTCACTGTAAACAAGAGAAGCCTGACCGGGCTTGCCGTTCTTAGTCCCACCGACCTACCGATCGCCGCGTTTTATCAGAACCTTCATTTTGTACCGTCGTGCATACTTGTCAAAATACTTCGCCGGCATTTGAAAATCATCTCCAGATAATCGAGCTGCTAGTTAATGTACTGTGAGGTTGAAATCACGTAAGTTTTCTATTTGCACAATATTACATAATACGCAGATAAAACAGTATTACGTCGGGCTTAGATGCCCGTAGTCATCTTTCATTTACTCCGCCTTAATTCTACCACCCCCGTAAGGCCCATTTATGCAGCACACAACGGGTTAGCTCCAGACCCTTATAAATGGTCCTTCACCAAACAGCTATCATACTATCTAACACAAATACGCCTACCACAAGGCAGAATATACATAAAAACCAGAGGTGCCCGCAGCCTACAGATTAATTAACACATTAATACCAGACGCCTCTTATACAGTGATCTTTCAGCTACACCCAAAAATATAACTCCTGGTACAGAGATCGGAAGAAAATGAAAAAAAATTAAGTAATTAAATGGGTACTTATGGTGCAAAAACAACCTAAAATTTCTGTAAAAAGAATACCAAACAAATCGTGTTTGCCTAAACAGGCTACAGATTACTCAAGCAGGAAAAAACATAGATATACAGTACGTGGTAAGTAACCTTCGCGAACCACGATCAGCTAACCACGGTTAAAATTATATTAGGCGAAACGAAATGAACAATTCCAATGATTAGAATAATAATCCAAAATTAAACTCTTGGGTTTTACTTATATTTAGCCAACGGTAGCAGAAAACTTAAATTAAATTCGTAATAAAATAAAAAATAAAAATAATAAAAGAAATCTTGCTTGTCTAAATCGGTGGTCCCAGAGATTGATCAGGGCGACGCGGACAATATGGGCAAACACTTTTAAACCAAACAAAAGAAAAAAAAGATTGTAGTTGTGCAACTGCTCATAATCAAAGAAATTAATTTGTGTGCACTTACCCCGTGTAACGTCCGGATTAACGCTATATGCACATACTAAATATTCTGAGTATGCATTAATTCCGTGACAACAAAATAACTTAACTACCGGTTCTAACAAATATAGACCTTCAAGCGATGGTTTAGAAAATAAATTAAATTCATGGACTCCGAAATTGATAGATACAAATAAGTACACAGAGAAGTTTGGGTAATATTCTAAATTTGTATAGTGAACCGTAGTTGATAATACGATAAAAATTTATAAACGTAATTTTAACTACACTAGAAATGTTGGTATGATTAATTAATTAACCAGTTGTCATTAATGTTTAAGGTAATAATAGCAAGGCTTACCCGTAACAGAAATCACCTGCAGGTAAAACTGTGGTTAGTTCTAACGAGAAAACAATTTTTTCACTTCACTCATCCGCACTTACTATATTAAACATAATTTTTCAACTGCAATAGTGCAACAGATATCGCGCTTGGCGTGTTTGATAATATAACTCGTGTCTATGACCATGAAAATATTTTATTAAAAATGTATTACCTGGAATGTTTGAATTAAAACGGTCATTTTTAGAACGTTAAAACAAATTCAGGGTGTTCAAATAAATAACAATTTAGCGAGTTTGCGGAAAAATATTTACGGATCACGATGAAAGTATTTTTTTTTAGTAACGGAAATTATTGTTTTGTTACATAACATCAGAAATGGTTATAAATCTGGATAAAACGAGTATGGAAATGCTAACTAAACTGCTTAGTAAAGTTTGGCAAGAAAAGAAGTTTCCAAAAGATTAGGAACTGGGAATACTGCTCCACATATTTAAGAAGGGGGATAATAGGGACTGCGCAAACTATCGAGGAATTATAATGTTATCCATAATAACGAAGTTATATGAACGTATCTTAGAAGCAAGGCTCGACAAGCCATTAGAAGGGTAGAGGGATCCAAGATCATATTTTGTATTAAAACAAATAATAGAAAAAATTGCCACAGAAGAAATATTTGTAGCTTTCATTGACCTGGAAAAGGCGTTTGACAACATACTTAGAAAAGCTGTCTGGAGAAGTCTAAGAAAGAGAGGAATAAATGACAAACTGATCAAGGTATAAGAAGTTTATATGAAAAGACAAAAAATTACGTAAGAACAGGAAACAACTGAAAATGTATTCTCGGACGATTTAATTATATATGCAAAGAATCAGAAAGATCTACAGTACAACTTATAGCTATGGAACGAAACTCTACGTAATAAAAACTTACAAATAAATACCGAGAGAACTAAAGTGACTGTAATAGGAAAAGAGGACACAAACATAGTAACAAAACTAAACGAGACAGAGATAGAACAAATACAATCATTTAAATATCTTGGAGGGAATATACAAAATAATGGAAGAATAGATGCGGAATTAAACGATAGACTGGAAAGTGCAACCAAACTTCACCATGCATTAAACAATTCGTTCACTCGGAAGAAAGGAGTATCCAAAAAGGCGAAGACCACGGTGTTTAAAACCATTTTCAAACCTATATTGAGATACGGTAGCGAAAGCTGGTTGTTGACGAAACAAAAACAAAGTAAAATACAGGCCACAGAGATAAAATTCCTAAGAGCTATACAGGGGTTGTAACGGGTGCTTAAGAAAATTCAAAATTTATAAGTTATATGACATTAAGTAGTTATATGTTATTTTCTAGGTAAATAAATGGTATGGGTATTTAACATTAAGATGGAAAGCTGTTTAGTTTCAATAGGTATGTACATATTTAACTATAAAGCTTTTAAATAAAGGCGTCAGTGCATAAATGGGTTGTAGAAGGGGAATGAGTGTTAATAGTAGTAAGTAGTTAGTTGATGGATGTCGCAGCACGGATGTCAAATGAATGGTCACGTTGCCCTATAAATTGTGAAATTACAATAAAATCAAGTTAGTGGTGTAAAAGGGAAGAAGTAAAAATACCTCCCTTATTACAATAATAAAAGGATAACTCAAATAAATCGTAAATGTCGTCGAGTTGGTGATAATAAAGAAGATTGCGCCATAATTTAAAATCGCGTGACGTAATAATTAAAAAAACGCGTTTATACGTATCAGAAGCGGTCATCAATTCTGTTTAATACTGAATAATAAATATAAACGACAGTAATCGATCCAAATTGGCAAATCAATATATAAAGAACAATAACTCGTATTTATTGATGTTCAAAGAAGAAGCGTTGCGGTTTGTTGTAGCACACTTCTTGTAATTAAAACTGTAAACAGTTAAAGTGATATTTAAAGAACTAAAAATATATCCAGCAATTAATAACAAAATCTTAAAATTGTTGGAAGGGAGGAAATGGGAATTTTATTCATCCCCAACAAGATATTGCGAGAACAAAGGGAGCAAGGCGTCTGGATTCCGCACACCGTCCTGGCCATACTGTAGTTACATCATCGATCTTCAACGAAGTGACAGATAAGTATGATTTCTAATTGTGTAAATAATGTAACGTTTATACATTTTATTTTCTCTGAACTTGAATATCAATATTAAACGGAGAACATTCCATTCAAGTTTGATAAAGAATTATTGTTGCCTATTAGTTTTAAGAATATTACTTATAATTATGGGTTTATAAACAGCTTATAAATATTGAATTAAATGCTGGAGGAAGTAAACTCAATAGAAATATAAATAATTGAGCAAATAAAATTGAGTATAAATTTTGTTTTTGATGACAGTAATCCTTTCTTTAATTTTGAGCTAGCTGGTGCACCCAAATAAGAAACGAATTTACAAACGTAATTATTAAAGTTCATTTACTCATACCAAAACATGATGGTAATAAAAATAAAATTTAACTAATGAATGATATCTTTTTACAACCATTCAGATCCAATTAAAAACTAATCATTTTACGTCTCACATAAACAATATAAATTTTTACTAAAAACTGTGAAATTATTAAAATAAAATAAAGAACACTACATTTCAATTTTTGTGACAAAGGTAAGCAAACCAAACAATTAGGTCCATGTTTACGTTCGTAACAAATGGCGCCCAAACCGGTATATATTTAAAACTAATACCAAACAACAACGGGGCTGACGAGAAGACTAACACAGGGTTACGAGAAGAGATCGAATCACAAATGGAAGATAAGAGAAGAATTAAAAGTTGAACAAATCATGAAAGATATAAAACAACGACGGCTACGTAGTGCAAATGGGGGAAGAAAGAACAACTAAAAGAATGTGGGAGGCAAGAAAACAACAGAAAAGGGGAAGAGGAAGTCCAAGAAAAACGTGGAACAAAGAAATTGAGGAGAGCCTAACCTAACCAAAATTTAGTTTGCCATGATTTACTGTAACGCCAGTGAATTTTCTTTAACCCTTTCGCCACTGTGGGAGAAATAAGTCTCAAAATATACATTGAATTGTGGAAATTCAGTCATTTTTTAACGTATTATTTAAACTTCGGAAACGTCAAATTCCCTTTTACCGACCAAACATGCACATAACTTGGGTTTGTAGCATAGTTTCATGCTGTTCAAGGTGTGATTTATAATTCTTGTGGTTTTTGGAGTTATTTGCATTACACGAAGTATGAAGGTGTCCCACATATGCAGATTTTGTACAAATCCAGTTGTTTTGTTGATTTTGGTAGGTGGGATTTATATGTGCCCGTAGTATTTTCAAGTGTCGTATTTTATAAGGCCCAAATTCGGCCTCATCTGGAATATAATTCTCACCTTTGGGTTACTGCTCCCCAATACGCTCTCGATATCGTTCATCGTATCCAAAAGAGATCGATTAGGCTTGTAAATGACCCGTCCTTAACTTCTCACATACAGTCCCTTGAGCACAGAAGGATGGTTTCAGTTCTTTCTTTGTATTATCGTTATTACAACGGGTATTGTGCTGGTGAATTACATTCTTTGACACCATCTTCGGCTATCTTTGCGAGAAACACTCGGTTCGCTCATTCACATCATCAGTATGCAGTACAAATCTCCACTTGTCGTACCAAACGGGCGCAAATTTTCTACACGGCTTCTAAACTCTGGAATGATCTCCCTAGTTCCTGTTTTCCTCTCACTTATGATATGAGAAAATTTAAGGTAGCTGTTCATAGGCATCTATTGGCAATTCATTATCCCTCTATCCATCCTCCTAAGTGTTCCTAAGTGCTTTAGCACGATAGGCCTTATTTAGCCTGTTCAGGTTCACAATCATAAAAAAAAAAAGAAAATTTACAGAAAGCGCCCATTCGAATATATACTACTGGTCTTCTGATGAATCTCTCTGCAACGTAATGTTGTTGTCCAAAATGCAGTACAATGAGCCTGAAAAGCCCCAAAATTGTTCCAAACATGGATAAAGTAATATCTTACTTGAAATATACGCTTCAAAAGGCACAAACAAATGAATCTCACCAATCTATCGACGAAACAATTGTTAAGTTCAAAGGCAGATCCTGTTTCAAGTAATATCTATCATTAAAACGTGTGAAAAGGGAGATAAAACTTTGGGAAAGGTATTAATCGAAAACTGGGTATATCTATGATGTTAACATTTATCGTGGAAAAGAAACCCAAGTTGTGGGTGGTACTGTAGGGGTAAGGGTTCGTCAGATGTTTTTTTCCATCGATAGGTATTTTACCAGTGTAAAACTCCTTACCATTTGCATGTGTTGGGACGTTTAGCAGCAATAGAAAAGACATGCGTAAATTTGAAACGAAGTATTCTGCAAGAGGCGATGCTTAGTTTCTAATAGATCAAAACGGAACACTTGCCACGAAGTGAAAAGATACAAAGGATGTCATCGTGTTGTCGAACTGCCACGTGAATTCAGTTGCTTTTGCAAACTGAAAGCTAAAAGATGGCACTAAAGTACAATTTCGTTGTCCAGATGCCATTATATTTCCTAATAATTTTATGGGCGGCGTTAATCTGGGCGATCAGAAAGTTGGAACATACGGTATGGACATGAAACCTAGAAAGTGGTGGTGCAGTCTTTTATAAATTGATGTCAGTTGTAAATAGTTGGATTATCTTTACAAAAATTCGACATCGCAAATCTTCTTCGTTACCTGGTACCATTGGCCGAATAATTTATTGAACAAGGAAGGACAGGCGGCTCAGGTCTCAATAAACGACTAAGTGGAAGATGTGGAAGGCATACGAAGCGACAAAAGAAAATGGTAAACGTTGGAGCCCATATCATCTTCTTCCACGCGGAGAAGATGCCAAAGATGCAGTTTGAATAAGAAAGAGATGCGTACAAAGACAATTTCTACGTCTTGTTGGGTAGCTCTGTGCAAAATGTGTTTTTTACTCTATCATACATAGTATTATTTTCATAATATTGTAATACATTATGTTCAAATACAGAATACATTTCAATACTATTGGGACATAAATGTCCCAGCCAACATTACTATAGGGACATACGTGACCCAGTCTTTTATTTTGACTAAATAAGTACAAAATAAATAAATTTACTCATATTATTTGTTTTTGAACAGTAAAACCGCAAACACTGTGTTAAAACATTTCAGTGACGAAAGGGTTAAGTAGGTGCAAAATGTACTGTAATTAAACATACGTAGAAAAATTATTTGTAATTGTATAAATTTGTAGTCTGAACAAAGTGTCACATTGAAAACATTTACATTTTGTGAAATTTTAAATTAATTTTCAATAATCGTGGAAGTTGGCCTATATTCACTTCAACAAGTAATTTTGAAGTAGATTGGTCTTTTTGAAGTGTTGGTTTCCTAACCATGCAGAAAGTACTAACGATGCACGTCGTTACTGAGTTGATAGTGATTTTCCTTAATTCTCCCCATCTTATAACACCTTTATTGATCGTTGGGCTGTTATCTGTCATCCTGTACAACGTTGTAATTGATAGTAAGTCATCTTTTAAATTAGTTGTAATTATTAGTAAAGCAATCGACCGATAATGAAAATATTTACAGACTAACTTAAACGGCTCTTTGTGTTTGTATTTACTTACTTGAGTAACTATTTTCAATGGAAGTGTTTTGTAATAAACCTCAAATATTAACTTTTGGTTCAGTACATCTTTTACTCGTTCTCTAATTGTGTAAAAATTAGAAATCAGAACACTTATCTTGCAGAGGAGCTGCAATATGTTTTAATTGAAGCATTTCTTTATAATGATGTGCCTCACCTGAATACTTTTCAGTATTCCTACCGTCCCGTTTCTTCTTCAGAGGCACACTAAGATTTGAATCTAAACCGAGGTCTTAACCTATATTATTTGGACCTAATGTATGGTTCGACCTTGAATCCGAATGTGTGAAGTAGTACTAATTGGAATAGACCATTCCGAGGAATCATCTAAAACTTAGCGGGTTAATTAAGTGGAAACATGACCTGCATTTTTAACAGTTTCAACCACAGACAAGGTCTTCCTCGAAAGAGTTTTCTTATCCGTCTTCTTACACGTATTAGTGGTGGGGCACTACTTTCACTTGTTGACTTTGGGAATTCCCAAGGTCGCCCACGTAGGGGACGTATTTCTGAGCTTGAGGTTGACCTCAAGCCCGACCTTGGAGTTGACCTTGAGACGAAAAAATTTCTAATAATGGGGAAAATTAATAAGTGTTTTCATAATAAAAAAGATGTTATTTAATCTGTTTATTATTATTAATATTTATTAGGGTTGTTTTGATTTTTATCAAGGATATAAACACCTAGTCCTTAAACAATTATGTTCTATGCAATCTTTAAGACTGAATTTAAGCGCTAGCTCAAATTTTTTCACTATCATCGATATCGACATCGAAACTGTAACCTTCAACATTATACATATAAATGAGTAATTAAGTTACAGAATTAGTTTGCCTTACAAATCATGCTTTAAACGATATTTACCTACATAATAATTGCTAATGTAAACGTTGTATTTGAGAGCTAAAAATACTAGTAAGTAATTTAAAAATGCTAAAACTAATTCCACTGATTTAAAAATTTTAAATAGTACTACGCAAATATACATTGTGTATCAGCCAAATGGAATAAATTCGATAATAAATAAATGGGGGCGTGTTTGAAAAAACGCTCGGACACGTTGCGTCGGTTGGTATTTTTAGTTGTGCATTTTTTTCAATAAAAACTTTTTATACACGGTGTGTCATGTAACAGTGGCCAATACCAACTTTCTTATTTTAAATGCAACACCTTGTAAATTATTCAATTTTTGGATTCTTCAGAAAATTCTAGAAATATGCAATGTTCCTATACCTATCTTCAACTGTTTCGGAAATATTAAGTGTTTTCAGATTTATTGCAAAAATGAACATTAACAAAAGAAAATTATTTGATTTCAGAAATTCGCTATAAACATACTCAATAATTATTTTCTATTTAGGTTTTGATAATGAGAAAGTAAGCGAAAACCATTTCAGCGTTAGTTTTTACTGATATGAGATAAAAAAGGGGGTATAAATCATAGTTGAGTTGATCGGCCCATTTCCACAATTTTTGCTTTTTGAGCGCAACGTTTCGGAAGCGAACTCTGCTTTAGTCCTGAGAAGGAATATTTAAGCTTTTTCGAATAAGCTCTTCGCGTATTATTTGAATCCATATGGGCAAAGGTGTCAGACTTGCAAGTGAAAGGTACCAAGTTCGAATCTGAGAGTAGTTATGTGCCTGGGAAAAAATCATAACATATGAATTCGACTCAAGTGCGAAAACAGTCCTTCTCAGGACTAAGCCTGGTGACGGAAGCTTCCGAAACGTCGCGCTCAAAAAGCAAAAACTGTGAAAATAGGTCGATCAACTTAACTAATATGAAACCACAGTTACAAAACACTTATAATACGGAAAAACTATAAATAGTGTTGTTTACTTTTGTTTAAAACACTGGGCTTTAGCAAATTGTTGTCTGTCAGCATAACAGTAGGTGTCAGTGTTATAGTCGTTTGAATTTCGTTAACTGCACATCAACAAATGGTTCATTTCACAGAAATGCACAAAATAACAATTCTACAGATGATTGGTTATGGAGATAACACACGAACACAAATAGAAGATTCTCGCTTATTTCATGAAACATTTCCAAATTTGCCGCTACCCAAGGTACAATTAGTAAAATAGGAAAGCAGTTTCGCGAACTTGGACATGTAAGGCAGGTAAAAAGCAGCTGACAATGCAATAAGTGATTATTCGAACATTAAAAGAAAAGATAAAGTGCATCCCTATAAAATGATACCATCTCAGAACCTCAAGGAAGACGATTTTGATAGGAAAACGTATGTTGGTGACCAAATGATGGCAATGTTAGATAACAATGTGATTTAATTAGAACAAGTTTTGTTTTCTGATGAGTTCACGTTTATATTTCATGGTAACGCTTATCGTCAAAATTGTCACTATTGATCCAGGGAAAATCCTCACTGGATGAGAGAAGAACATACAAAATACTCTGAAAAGGTTAATGTTTGGGCAGGAATTGTTGGAGATAGCATAGGTCACTTTTTCATTGATGGCAATTTGGATGAAGGTAATCATTTAGGACTGCTCCAAAATAATGTGCTAACTTTGACAAACATATATCCTGATCCAGAAAACCCACAAGTTCCAGAAAATGTGATATGGTTTCAGCAAGATAAAAGCAATGTCCTGCAGTACCTCAACCGAATATTTCCAAATCGGTAGGGATGCGAGGATCGATGGAATGGCCTGCACGATCCCCTGACCTGATTAGAGTTCTTCTTATATGGGGGGATATGTCAAAAGTATTGTATACAAAACTAAACCCCTCGACTTAGTAGCTGACTTAAGAAGACGAATAACGCTTGCCATTAGATCGGTCACTAATAGCACTAATTTAAAAATTTTAAGTACTATTACGCGAATATATGTCTTTATGTTCATGGCTAAGGTATAATTTTACTATAATTTTTGTTTCGTGTTGAAAGGATACAATGAGCACTAGTTTATAACTTAATATTTTAGATTTCAGTTTATAACCGAAAATCGCTAGACATAATAATTGATAATGTAAACGTATTTGAGCACTAAAAGCACCAGTAAGTACTTATCTCGCTTAATCCTGCCTTGAAAACGTTATTACAGTACGCAAACAGTGCGTTTGTTTGTAGTATGATAAAAAATGAACACCAATAGCACTATTAAATTATTATAAGTTTTTGTAATGAACGAATAAGTTCGTAAATGTATATATTAATTTACAACATGACGCCATTTCAATGGTTCAAGTCCCAGTCGATGTAAATTTTGTCTTTCTGTATGCAGAACTGATATGTGATATTGCAGGCTCACATTCCATTAATATAAGTAATTTGATTGTAATCTCATTACATTTAGAATTTACTTCAGTTCTGCATACAGAAAGACAAAATTTACATCGACTGGGGCTTGAACCTTGATGGCGCTGTTGGTTAGCGCGGTACTCTAGCAAAGTACAGGTCGTAGGTTCAAATCCTACTCGAGGTAAACTTTTTATTTATGTATTTAATAAAATTAATAATAATTTTTAGTTACCAATAGCACTAATTTAAAAATTTTGAATACGTACATCTGCTTACTACTATGCTAATATAAATGTGTTATGTTCATGTCTAAGGTCTAGTAAATTTTTGTTTTTTGTTGAAAAAGTAGAATGAGCACTAATTTAAAAATTTAATTTTTTTAATGTTTTGATTTAAATGCAGAACCGAAAATTAAATGTTGTAATTGAACACTAAAAGCACTATTATTATTATTATAGTATGCAATCTGTGCACATTTTCATTTGTTTGTAGTATGATAAAAAACACTAATCGCATTAATTTAAAGATTATAAATACTGTGCGAATATATATTATGTTAACGTCAAAGATCTAACTTTACTATAATTTTTGTTCTGTGTTGGAAGGGTACTATTTTTATTTTAAATATAGAACCGAAAATCGGTAATGTATTACATAATAATGGAAAATGTAAATGCTGTATTTGAGTACTAAAGGCACTAGTAAGTAACTGCCCGTTTAATGCTGAGTTAGAAACGTTATTACAGTATGCAGTCAGTGCACATTTGCATTTGTAGTATGATAAAAAATGAACACCAATTTTAAATATTCACATCTATACTCTGGCCCATAGTTAAAGTTCAGGACCGTACGCGCCTCATTTCGAGAAGTAACTGGGGTCAGATAAAACGATATTTAGGACAATAGTATCTTTTCTCATATTAAACTAAATGAATTTGTTGATTCATATTTTTGATGCGGTTCGATTAAGTATTGCGTACGGTCTGGCAACCATGTCGGTATCTTTCCCATTTAAGATACATTATCGTATGCTTCTACACTAAGTTATAACTGTAAGCCATAGTGTAGTTACTACTATGTGAATATCTATGTTATGATCTTGTCTAAAGTCTAACTTTAGTATATGAAAATGTGAACTTTCACCATTATTGCACATTTTTAAAATTTAGGTTATGCAATATAACTTAAATACACCATAAAAATCCCAAAAGATAAATATTTTAAATAACTTTACTATAATGTTTGTTCTGTGTTGAAAGGATACAGTGAGCACTAACTAAATTATGATTTTTTTTAATTTGTAAATTTAAATGCGTAACCGAAAATCGATAATGTAGTAGACAATAATTGAAAATGTAAACATTATAGGTACTTGAGCACTAAAAGCACGTTTACGTAATTGTCCCGTTTAATACCGCGTTAAAAACATTATTATAGTATGCAATCAGTGCATATTTGCATTTGTAAAAAAAAGAACAGTAATAACACTAATGTAAGATTCTAAATATTTACATCTGGTTGCTACTACTACAACTGGAAGGGTTATTTGAGCACTAGTTTATAAAGTAAAAACATGCTCATTTTTTAGATTTAAATTTCGAAC
The DNA here is from genome assembly GCA_036346205.1 of Vesta saturnalis. Lineage (NCBI taxonomy): Eukaryota > Metazoa > Arthropoda > Insecta > Coleoptera > Lampyridae > Vesta > Vesta saturnalis. The sequence continues at coordinate 787,036 of JARFJB010001574.1, forward strand.
CGAAAATCGGTAATGTAATACGTAATAATTGAAAATGTGAACGTTATATTTGAGCACTAAAGTTAAAGACGTTATTATAGTATGAAATCAGTGTAAATTTGCATTTGTTGGCTGTGTGATAAAAAAATGAACACTAATAGCACTAATTTAGAAATTTTTAGTGTTTACATCTGGTTACTACGACACGAATATATGTTATGTTCCTGTATAAGGTCTAACTTTACCATAATTTGTGTTTGTGTTAAAAAGGTACAATGAGCACTAATTTTTTAACATCTAAATGCATCACCGAAAGTTTGTATTTTTTTAATTTTTGGATATAAATTCAACACCCAAAATCGGCAATGTAACACATAATTATTGAAAATGTAATTTTCAATTAATTTGAGCACTAAAAGCAGTAGTAAGTAATTGTCTTGTTTAATCCTGCGTTAAAAATTTCCAATATTTCCATCTGATAACTATTATGTACTTAACTGTATTGTAATTTTTCTTCGGTGTACAGGGTGGTTTTTTTTCGTTAATATTATAGGGTGTAGGCTAAACGGTAAGAGATACAAAAAAACTAAGATACGTGTCCCGTTCTCTTTTTTAGTGTTTAGTTTAATGGCGCAATCGGATCTACGCTAACTAAATTGGTTTCGAAGATACAGAGTGATTCTCAAAATCTGCTGGTTTTTATTATCTCTTATGACTCGGTTATTTATGGAGATAAAAAGAAGCTTTGGATACGAAAGTTTTATGACTTTTTACGTTGAATCCAGTGGCGTTCTTAAACAAATATAGATGTTTGATTTTTTGAGATATTATCAAAAGTAGCATTTTCTTAAATGGGACACCCTGTATCTGATAATCTCAAAAGAATGCATTTTTTCTTGAGATTGCAACAATATATAACACTTAATATTTTGCATTGTCCTAAATAGCTAAAATACTAAAAAAACATTTTTTTTAAGTTGGCCATGGATTTAATCAATTCTTTATTTTATAATAGGCATAATAAAATTGCAGATAATAACAATAATAAAACATTAATAAACTAAAACAACAACTACAAAAAACAAAAAAAGATTTATAACAACTCAACAGTAATTATTTCAAATACTTATATATAACAATTAGCATAGGTGGTTAATCACAAAAGGTGTTCAAATTGTCTTCCATTCTGCTCGATGCATTTTTGGGCTCTGCTTGTAACTGAACGAGTGGCGTTATAGATTTGAATATTTGGCACTCTTCCAATGCAATTAATAACATTTTTGATAGATCCCCAAAAATAAAAGTCGAGTGGCGTCAGGTCGGGGGAACGCGGAGGCCATCTGTTTGGTCCATATGTACCAAGCCAATTTTCGCCAAAATTGACATTTAGTAATTCCCTTACCATGTGGCTATTATGTGCTGGAGCACCGTCTTGTTGTAAATAAACATTATTTCTTGCAGCTAATGGCATGTTATCCAACTCCATTATTACACATTCTTCCAAAATTTGGATGTATCCTTGAGCATTCAAATTTTCAACAAAAATTCTGTAGTTAAGGACTCTGTTTTGATATAGCGCCACCCATACTTGGAACCCAAACTTTCCTTCTTGTATCCTGGCGACAGTCTGATAAGGATTTATGTTTGACCAATATCGATTATTATGTCGATTAAAAATTCCTTCGCTAGATATAAAAGCCTCGTCGGTCCATATTATATTTTGAAAAAAATTGGGATTCCGATTAATATGCTGCGAATACCAATGACAAAATGTTAAACGCCGCTCTTCATCTCCAGGATGTATGTTATGAACCTTTCTTATTTTATATGGTTTATACTTATGCTTTCTTAACGTTTTTAAAACTTTAGATTTACATGTGCCAATATCTTTCTCAAGATTACGGCTAGATATCGTCGGATCAGCAGCAACACAAGCTAATGTATTTATTTCATCTCTTTCTCTATTTGCCTTATTGTAAATCTTGCTTCTTGGTTTTCCAAATGATCCATACTCACTTAAATTGTGATATAATTTTTCAAATATTTGTTGTTCTGGCTGTCGTAGTTCCGGATAATGCTCAAAATATAAGTCTAGAGCTACGTCTTTATTTTTATTACTCTCAATGTAGCACTCAAGCATATTCAATTTGTCATAATTTTGAAAATTATTCATTTTAATCGCCTTTTTTTAAAAAATATAATCGGAAACGAAATAAGAATACCAATACATAATTGTTACTGAATTTTATGACATGTAAACAAACAAAAACAATTGCTTAAAACATTCAATTAATGGCAAACTAAAAAAAAATGTTTTTTTAGTATTTTAGCTATTTAGGACAATGCAAAATATTAAGTGTTATATATTGTTGCAATCTCAAGAAAAAATGCAATTTTTTGAGATTATTAGATACAGGGTGTCCCATTTAACAAAATGCTACTTTTGATAATATCTCAAAAAATAAAACATCTATATTTTTTTTAAGAACGCCACTGGATTCGATGTAAAAAGTCATAAAACTTTCGTATCCAAAGCTTTTTTTTATCTCCATAAATAACCGAGTCATAAGAGATAATAAAAACCGGTAGATTTTGAGAATCACTCTGTATCTTCGAAACCAATTTAGTTAGCGTAGATCAGATTGCGCCATTAAACTAAACACTAAAAAAGAGAACGGGACACGTATCTTAGTTTTTTTGTATCTCTTACCGTTTAGCCTATACCCTATAATATTAACGAAAAAAAACCACCCTGTACACAAGGAGGACCAATTTAAACGAAGATTAAATGTAAACCCGAAAACGGTAAGTGTAGTGCATAGAAATTGAAAGTGTAATGCTGAATTTCAACGCTAACAGCACTAACTTAGCGAGAGTTCTTGCCTGGTGTAATCCCGCGTGTTAAGTGTTGCACTTGTAGTATTATAAAACATGAAATTTTAAAAATTTCTATCTGGAAACTACTACGCGAATATCTGTGTTATGTTTATGTTATGCCTAAAGTCTAGTTATATTACGGCATCTGTTAAGTGTTAAAGTGTGTGGTGAGCACTAGATTATAAATTACAATTTTTTTTTAATATTTAATTTTAGATGCGGACTGTTTAGCCTCAATACTTTTTTTTAAATTTTAAATATCTATATTTTTGCCGTTGAATAATTCCAGGTAATACAGTTTTTGAATGTTTTACCCACCATTTCTTTTTGGATATTTTTCTTTTTTAAAATTTGCTGAATTGTATACTAGACTGTAGATCTGTACAAAGTGGTTTGGAGAGAGACTAACGAAACTTTTTTCAGGTACGTCACTGGCTTTGATGGTTTTCCAATTTTTGGGTATGTACAAAAGTTACATTTTTTAAATATATATTTTAATTTTATTTAACTAGTAAGTAATTTAATTGTTTCGGCGCTTTTTGCAAATTAAAATTAAATATATTTAAATGGTATTTCAAGGAAACTGAAAATTAAATCAGGGTTAAAATGTAATCGACAACAAATTTTAGATAAATCAAGTTAGTATTATTGTTATTTGTGGTGTAATTTTGAGCACTAACAGGCACTAATTGGAAGATGTATGAGTGAAAATGTACATATTTTTACTTGAGACGCATGTTTATAGTTGTCAGTTTTTGATTTGAAACTTTTAATATCTACTAAGCACTAATACCACTATTGGTAATATAGTTATTAATTTATCGTTTAGCGTAAAAAAATCTAATATTCCACATCCTAATGTGTGCTTGTTTGCAATTTTTAATTGGTTAAGCACAAATTTGGTATTTGTAATATTCCTAGTTATTTAAATTTAATTTCTAGTGATTGCTATTAAGGACCTAATTATTTCTTTTTTGAGCCTTTAATTATATTTACTGAAACGTATGTTGGCAATCAGCACAAAACTGATTAAAATTAATAATAAATTATACCTGGATTCAACCTTAATGCTTTTAATGTTCAAATGCATTATTAAAAGATTATTGATGATTATGAAGATTGGTTAAGTAGTGCTTTTTTAGTAATTTGAGAAATGCAAAATACGAAAGTGTTTGTGACTGAAATGTTTATAATGAGCGTTTTGTCCACTAAAAAGCATTAATTAAAAAATGTTTTGTTAAATTTAAATCTCTCATTTAGATCGTCTTATATTATTCAATTGAAATTCAGTGAATTTTTAATAAAATATGAATCACTTAATGCATGAAATGTGCCATTAGTAAAATTAGATAATTATACATTTATTTTGATGTGCTTGTATATGAGTACTCAGTATTCACTAAATTTTATAAGTAACTATTTTGAAACGGGGTTTGTTACTCAAAAGTGCGGATTTTTTAAATTATAAAAATGTATTTAAAAAGGAACAAGACCAATTAAAGAGATCTTTGAATGTCTCCAGATTATAATTATAACTTTTTTGTTTTGCCTAACAACCATTTCCCTAATTTAAACCTTTTAAAAAATAATTTTCTAATTTAAACTTAATTACCTAAACGAGATCACATCTTTACCTATGCGTAGGTTACTAAATGGAACTGGATTATAAAACCAAATTAAAATTAATAAATAAAAACCCCCGGTTTAGATCAGAATTGAAACGTGTTTCATATAATTAATTAAATATAATTACAGTACATGATTAATTAATACTTAGTGAAATACGTGCAATGATTCATGTATTCTCTATTAAACAGTTAAAAGTTGTGATGTATACGTTAATTTTTTAAAATTTAAATTAGTATAATATAAGAACGTTAATTTTGAAACTAAGTCTGACTAAGTGGGTTTTTCGTATCATTACTTTATAATTAATATCTCTTTAACATATTTTTATTGATAGTTATAATAATCGGTAATTTATGGCTTTCAAAACAATTAACCCATGATATTCTTTGAATATTAGACGAAAAGGGTTACTTTCAATTGCTTAATTATAAAAGTTATATTAATACATCATTGTATTTTTATTTATTTATTTATTTTTATTGCAACTTTTAATGCATTATTAGTTTTTTAATTCCACGTTTCGTCTTTGCGGAACCATCATCAACTTCATTTTTTTTAAATACAGCCTTGGTATTTTGATATTCGGTTATTAAAATCCTTTTTATTCCTAATCCAATGATGTGTAACATAGGGTTTTATTGCGGTTTAGTCTTTTTTTAGTCAAGAAATCTCTGTTAGGGACCTGTACCGGCGGTGGTCCAAATTTGACACATTCTTATGGATGCGCCCTTTATTTTAAGAGACAGAAAAAAATGGACGTAGGTGTCTGGAGCTCAAATTTAGTGAGAAAATCACTGGCGCGAACAGAATTCAGTTAGCTCTAATCGGTTTGCCGATAGGGGGCGATTTCTTTAATGCCCCACAACTTTCTTATTATTAAAGATAATTGGCCAAATCTTTCTTAGAGCACTTTTTTACGCAGAATCCATCGTGATAGAAATTTTTATACAACGCCTTTCGCTTTATTATACGACCCCAACTACGCTTTTTTTTTTACGGACCACCCTATATATTTTGGGGTTTTTGAAAAAAGCGTAAAATTTCCTAAATTTTGATGTGTCCCTAGTTTTATTTATGTTAAATATTATTTGCAATATTGCATTTTATACATTAAAATATTTTTGCCAGCAGACATCTGGATTTCCATTGCTAAGAAAAGACGGCAGCATCATTTAAAACGACAATTTATTAGTTATCTGGAAATTTTTATTAGCTCCAAATCACTTAACAAAAGTAACTAATTAATACTGATGTAGATATACTCAGATAAATAGTAACAGTAAAACAAATGTAAAAAAAACAATTTCATAGAAACATGCAGTATCTCCAAGCAGTCATAAAAAATATGTACTAGACAGCTATGGTCATGACGTTTCTTTCTTTTGTTTTTTGAAAGCTTTTAGTTTATAAATATTTATTTAAATGTAGTGTAATTTTGTAAAAAAAAGTTTTTAAAGCAAGAAAAGTGTTATTCTCGTTAATACGTTTTTGTGCAAATTGTTTTTTTTTATTTTGATAATAATTGCTTCGTTTTGTTTTTCAAAATGTACGGAAACTGTGAAAAGTAGGACATGCTGGAATATTACATCGAAAGTAATGGAAATTCTGACGCAGCATGTAATTAATCTGTTTTGTAACTGTGGTTTCCTATTAGTGGACTTGATCGGCCTATTTCCACAGTTTATGCTTTTTAAGCGCAACGTTTCGGAAGCGGACTCTGTTTTCCTCATCAGGCTTAGTCCTGAGAAGGACTGTTTTCGCACTTGAGTCGAATTCATATGTATATATAATTTTTCAGATTTGACTACTTTCAGATTCGAACTTGGTACTTTCACTTACTAGTCTGACTTTACCACTGAGCCGGTGAGTAATTCAATATATATTTTTAGAAGTTTATAAGTTCTGAAAAATATATATTGATTACTCAGGCTCAGGTAAATGTCAGACTAAAGTGAAATCAAGTTCGAATCTAAAGTAGTCAAATTTGAAAAATATTATCCATTGGAATCCATATGGGTTTCATTTCTACACTAGCTTGGCTTATTGGATTTTCTGCTAGTGCGATGTATGTGGCTTCTTTGAGCTTTCGACGAGTTGTGTTCTCGTCCTTTGCCACTATCTGTATGTTATCCCATTGGATGCGGTGGTCTTCGTTCCAGACATGTTCGGCGATTCTTGATCTTTCTGTTTCGCCCTTGCGGACGTTGTTCTTATGTTCCTGCGTTCTCACTTTGAGTGGTCTACTGCTCTCTCCTATGTATGCTCTGCCGCATTCGCATGGTAGGTTGTATACACAATTCTTGGAATTCTGATCTTCATTGTATGGTTTGGTTTTGGTTAGTATTCCCCTGAGTGTTCTGGTCGATTTGAAGGCAGTGCGTATCTTGTATTTGCTGCCTATCCTTCGTATTTTGTCTGAGGTACCTTGTATATATGGTATTATCGCTGTATATTTAGGTTCTTCTTTTTAGGTTACCCTTTCCCTGTTTAGGTTAGGTGTTAGATCGGGGTAGCCATTTTCTTTGAGTGTTCTAGCGATATTTTCTTTTTCTTTGTTCAGGTCCTTTTTGAGCATATTGTTTTCGCTCTATCATACAAACATTTTGCCACGCCTAACTTCACGTTTTCGTGGTGATTGGAGTTGTACAGTGGCCGGTGTGTAAGAAGACGAGCCCGCCTATGCGCGAAAGACGACTTTATGATGTTGTTCAAATTCCGCGTTCGTTTACCTCAGAGGCGTCACATGGTGTATAATGCTTTCATTATTTCATTTTATTAGTGTATATTAAAATACATTCAAAATTACCTATTAGACAAATGGGAGAGATGCCTACATACTTTCAGGGATAGATGCCTATTATGCAAACATGAAAACCAAATGCGTCACCAATGGAAATATTGGAATTATTCATTTTAATACGCATTCTTCCAATATACATATAATTAAACATACAAATGTGATACGCCACTGCTTAGTATTTTATTATAATCGGCAACCGCCGTAGTTCTTCGCGATGCGCCGGCTCCTCGTCTTCTTACACGCCAGCCACTGTAGTGTAGGTACCTCCCGTATGGGTAGGTTTCCTGTATACACTTGTCGTGAAAGTGTTGTCATTCCTGTGTACAAGTACATCCAGGAATGGCAGTTTTTTCCGACTCCAGCTCCATTGTGAATTTGATGGAGGGTGCGCGGCTATTTAGATGATCTAGAATTCATCTAGCTTATGCTTGCCGTGTTGCCAAGCTACGAAGGTATCGTCCACTTATCTAAGCCACATCCTTGGTTTCTCTGTGAATTCGGATATCGGTTGGTCTTTAAAGTCTTCCATATATATGGAACTATGGGTGATAGTGGGAACCCATCGCTATCCCAAACTCTTCTTGGTAGAATTTGTCTTCTACCTGGAAATATGTAGTTCTAATGCATATTGTCAGAAGTTCCATTGTTGTATTTATCGAGCGTTGCGTGCGTTCGTCTAACGTTTCATCCTTTTCCAGATTGTCCCCACTATCACCCATAGTGAGCAATATATATATATATATATATATATATATATATATATATATATATATATATGGAAGACTTTGAAAACCAAGCGATATCCGAATTCACAGAGAAACCAAGAATGTGGCGTAGATACGTGGAGGAGTACCTTCAGTTTGGCAACAAACGGCAAGCATAACGATGAATTCTAGACCATAAACAATAGCTATGTTTGCTCCATCAAACTCACAATGGAGCTGAGTCGGAAAAAACTGCCATCCGGATTATGTTGTTCAGAATACACCACGACATTGTATTACCAAAGCGTCACATGGTGTATAATGTTTCATTATTTCATATTTATTAGTGTATATTAAACAATAGCATATGAAATTCTCTATCGTACAAATGTGCACGCCTAACTTCACGTTTTCGGTGATTGAGATGCCTACATGCCGGTAAGACATGACGAGACCTATGCGTCGACCAATGACGATTTGGAATGATGTTGTTCAACATTCCGCGTTACATATTACATCAGAATGGATACGTCCACTGCTGTAGTAATGCTTTCATTATATGCACGCTATTTTGATCTGCTCGTATATCTAAATACATTGCACAAGTTACCTAGTTAGGTATCAAATGGGTAGAGTCCTACATACTTGTCAGTGGATAGATGCCTATTATGCAAGTACATAAACCAGAATGCGTCACCACTATGTGAAATATTGGAATGTATCTCATTTTAGATACGAATTCTTCCACTATATACATATAATTAAGCATACGAAGTATGTGATTATCGCCACTGCTTAGGTATTCTCTTAATTATAATCGGCTTAAAGTCCGCCATAGTATACTATCGCGATATGCGACCCGGCTCCCAAGTCTTCTTGACGCATTGCTCACCTGATATGTAGGTACCTACCGTATGGGTAGAGTTTCCTTGTATTACACTTGTCGTGAAGTTGTCATTCCTTTACAAGTCACATCCAGGAATGGCAGTTTTTATCCGACTCCAGCTCCATTGTGAATTTGATGGAGGGTGCGCGGCTATTTAGATGATCTAGGAATTCATCTAGCTTATGCTTGCCGTGTTGCCAAGCTACGAAGGTATCGTCCACTTATCTAAGCCACATCCTTGGTTTCTCTGTGAATTCGGATATCGGTTGGTCTTTAAAGTCTTCCATATATATGGAACTATGGGTGATAGTGGGAACCCATCGCTATCCCAAACTCTTCTTGGTAGAATTTGTCTTCTACCTGGAAATATGTAGTTCTAATGCATATTGTCAGAAGTTCCATTGTTGTATTTATCGAGCGTTGCGTGCGTTCGTCTAACGTTTCATCCTTTTCCAGATTGTCCCCACTATCACCCATAGTGAGCATATATATATATATATATATATATATATATATATATATATATATATATATATATATATATATATATATATGGAAGACTTTGAAAACCAAGCGATATCCGAATTCACAGAGAAACCAAGAATGTGGCGTAGATACGTGGAGGGTACCTTCGTAGTTTGGCAACACGGCAAGCATAAGCTAGATGAATTCCTAGACCATCTAAATAGCCGCGCACCCTCCATCAAACTCACAATGGAGCTGGAGTCGGAAAAAACTGCCATTCCTGGATGTACTTGTACACAGGAATGACAACACTTTCACGACAAGTGTATACAGGAAACCTACCCACACGGGAGGTACCTACACTACAACTCCAATCACCACAAAACGTGAAGTTAGGCGTGGCAAAATGCTTGTACGATAGAGCATAAACAATATGCTCAAAACGAGAGGACCTGAACAGAGAAAAGAAAATATCGCTAGAACACTCAAAGAAAATGGCTAGCCGAACTAACACCTAACCTAAACAGGAAAGGGTAACCGAAAAGAAGAACCTAAATATACAGCGATAATACCATATATACAAGGTACCTCAGACAAAATACGAAGGATAGGCAGCAAATACAAGATACGCACTGCCTTCAAATCGACCAGAACGCTCAGGGAATACTAACCAAAATCAAACCATACAATGAAGATCAGAATTCCAAGAATTGTATATACAACCTACCATGTGAATGCGGCAGAGCATACATAGGAGAGAGCAGTAGACCACTCAAAGTGAGAACGCAGGAACATAAGAACAACGTCCGCAAGGGCGAAACAGAGAGATCAAGAATCGCCGAACATGTCTGGAACGAAGACCACCGCATCCAACGGGTGCCAGATAGTGGCAAAGGACGAGAACACAACTCGTCGGAAACTCAAAGAAGCCACATACATCGCACTAGCAGAAAATCCAATAAGCCAAGCTTGTGTAGAAATGATCCCATATGGATTCCAATAATGCGCGAAGAGTTTAAGCGCAATACGCCTGCGCAAGAAGTTACGGCGCAACATGCGCAATAAACTTCTGCACAACCACGAAAAGTTATATATATATATATATATATATATATATATATATATATATATATATAAGTTCTAAAATATATATATTGGATTGCTCCGTGGCTCAGTGGTAAAGGTGTCAGACTAGTAAGTGAAAAGTACCAAGTTCGAATCTAAGAGTAGTTAAGCGCTTGGGAAAAATTATATATAACATATGTATTCGACTCAAGTGCGAAAACAGTCCTTCTCAGGACTATGCCTGATGACGGAAGCAGAGTCCGCTATAAACTGTGGAAATAGGCCGATCAACTCCACTAATGTAATCTGTATTTTAACAGATACCTGAAGGACGACAACTGTGTAGAGATATATTCCGTAAGCTGTAACAAAATCTAAGAAACTACGGTTATTTCACTAAACCTAGAGAAAATTACAATATTAATCAGAAAGCTTAAGATGAAAATGAACTGAAAGAAATTACATCACTAGAAACTATAAATCACAATTGTAAAACGTCAACAAGAAAGTTAGAACCTGAAACAGGTATACCCAGATCTAATATTATGCGCCCTTTAACAAATAATAAAACAAGACCCTGTAGAACCAGAAAATCCGTTTTCTTCCTGGAGATTTTATACGACGCACGCGTTTTTGTGAATGGTTCATTGAAAAAACGCAAGAAGATCAAAATTTTGCCTTAAAATGTATTTGGACGGACGAGGCCTCCATCAGTTGTGATGGAATATTCATTAGATACAACGAATATACTTGGGCTCGTGAAAATCCTCATGTTATTGCGGAGGTATTTACCGTCGACAATTTATTGTACCGTATATATACAGATCTGCTCATTAGTGCGGCAAAGTGAATGTGTGGCTAAACTCAGCACAGTACAAAAAATGTTTTATGCAAAAGTTGCTTGAATGCAAGTACGCTATAACATAAAAATATTTTAGCATATACAGAGTGTTCCATAACAGCAGTACTTAACCTATCTTTCTTATTTTGAATGGAATGGTACAGTTTTTCTGCGGATTTCGTTTCTACTCTTAACAATAACCACTTTTTATTAAACATGTCGTATAGCTAAACTTAACCGTTTTTGAAATTTTTGTACTGTTAGTTAAAAAATTATCATTTTTCGTCGTAGTTCAAAAATATATTTTGAGGTTGCTACCAAATCTATGAATCCCCATGTAATTAGTGCAGACATTGGTCTTTTAAGAAATATGACCTATTTAATTTTCATACAGGGTGTACCAGAAATATCAATTTATGGTTTTTTTGTTTTAAATGTATATAACTATCTTATCTGAAATATCACACCCGTATATTATTACATTATTCGAAAGAAAATTGAAAGACCTACTTTTTTGTAATAAGCAAGATTTGTCTATCTCCAACGGTTTTTGAAATTTTTGAAATTTTAAAATTTTTATTTTAATTATTCGTGGTATAATAAATGTGCACCCTGTATAGTTTTAGGTATATTGACCCGAAAACGATCATAACAACTGACATATTTAAATAACTGCTAAGTTGTATTGACTTTTGTATTACATATATGAGGGAGAATGTAATTTCATAAAAACACTTTTAATGGATATAAAAATAATACTATGGAAAAGAAACTTTTTTAAAAGGCACACTTTTATTTACAAGTAGAAAATGCAATAAAAAGGAGAAAATAATTTTTTTCTTTAAACTCAAATGTGAACAAAAATCTTTACGACCAAAAATAAAAGTGTGGGGCGATCATATTATGTGACGGAGAGAAAAGAATTATGATGATCCCCTCACGCTTTAATTTTTAGCCGTAAAGGTTTTTGATCACATTATACACTATACTTGTATATACACTACATATGTGTGTGGGTGTGTGCGCGTGTGTGGCTATATATATATATATATATATATATATATATATATATATATATATATATATATATATATATATATATATATAGGGTGCCCCGAACTCGATGGTCAAAACCAAAACAGCCGATTCCTCTGACCAAATGAAACAAAAAATTGTTAATAAACGTAGGGCTATTGTTACCGGTTTTTAAGATACAGAGTATTTTTTAATTTTTTCGATTTCGCAGAGTTACCATAAAAATGACCCTGTATGTTCCAAACTAGAAGAGTTACAGAAATATGGCCAAGGGAAAATTTGAAGAGCACAAAATTTCGTTCTGGAATCTTGAACCGATTCGAAACAAATTCATTATTCATCATTTTTAAGACCTGAATTGATTTCAAAATAAGATTTTTTCACACTTTATGACGAATTTCCAATACTCTTTTATGCAGACCCACTTGATGTACGGCTAACGAAGGAAAAACATCTGTATTCTGTAAGCTTTAACCGAAGTCGGAGGTTAACACACTAGTTTTCGAATTATGACACTGAGAGTTAATTAAGGCATGATAATCAAATCCACAAGAAACGTCCAATCATTGATATGAAGGAAATCGATCTAATATTTGAGATCACCTGAATGTTTCTTCACCATAATTTAGCCACTTTTCGAAAAAAAATACTTTGCGTTACCGGGATTCGAACCCACAATTTCAGAGGGATGACAACTGCCAACCAGCAGACCTATTCACTCGGCTACCTAACGAATGTTGTAACTTTCCTGTACATGAATTGTTTTGTTAAATCCATGGTAACGAATTGTCATAAATTATCTTTAATTTTAATTTTTGTTTGGAACATACAGGGTCATTTTTATGGTAACTGCGAAATCGAAAAAATTAAAAACACTCTGTATCTTGAAAACCGGTAACAATAGACCCTACATTTATTAACAATTTTTATCGGCTGTTTTCGTTTTGACCATCGAGTTCGGGTCACCTTGCATATATATATATATATATATATATATATATATATATATATATATATATATTAAATTATGATAAAGTTGCGCAAAGGGGGGGGGGCTTTATTATGCCATCAAGAAACTAAGTGCACCTTACTTTCGGAGATATTCGAAAGAAACCTAAATTTTGGAATTTTGTTTTTATTTTTTTCTGAAGCTATTTGAAGAGATAAAATAAATGGCACTTTCTCATTACCACTTTTGTTGGTCTTTAAAATGGCGTTCACAATTTTTTGCACAACGTTTCGTTTCCAAGAAACCAACATCAACTTTATTTTTTTATATGGTCGACAAAAAAGTACACCTTGTATTTATTAGAGGGCATTCGTCATCACGTATCCAGCGATATGCGACACTATATGCTTTCGCATTATTGCAAAAAAAAGCGTTTTAATAAATTTTGAACTTTATTGCTATGTAGTTTACCTTGGAATTCATGGCAACGGAAATACGAAGACGAACTTTCACACAAAATTATTCTATTTATCAAGCATCAATTGCCTGGATCAATAAATCAGAAAAAAAATTTGTTCTTGTGGAGATACATTTTAAATATGGGAAACTTAAAATTAAAAATTAGAAATGGTAATATTGCAAAATAACATAATATTATTCCATATGATTATAAGAGCCACTAGTTCCCATCACTTTGATCCCATCAAGCTTAAGGTTATATTAAAGAAGCCTTAATCAAAACAGTAACTGAACAAATTTAGAGAAAACGTTAAACATATTAAAAACATGGCTTACTATTACAATAAATGCTCAAATAAATTACCCCCATTTTCTAGACATAAGTATACCTGTCTAACTGTAGCATCTAACACCCCACTTAACATTTCAGGGGTAATTTTATTAAAAACTGCCTTAACTGACTGAATTAAGTGTTCCTCGGTTTCAAAACATTCTTTAAATACCTCACTCTTAATGTAACCCCACAAAAAGGAGCCCAAAAGCGTCAAGTCCGGTGATCTTTCAGGACAGGGTGTTTCAATGTAAGTACTAATAAGTTTCGTTGGAAATCGCTCAGACAAATATTGTTGAATACCTCTGGAGTTATGTGCTGGTGCGCCGTCTTGCTGAAACCAGCACTCATGTACAGCAGCTAATGGTATATCATCTAATGCATCTTCCAATGCGTTTCGTAGAGGGTCCATGTAACGCTCTGAATTCAGGGTATGATGGTAGACAACGGGGCCTATGATACGTGTATCAAAAATCCCACATCAAGTATTGAATCCAAAGCGATGTTGATTTCTGGATATTCTGTTCATCGTGGATTTTTTTTGTGACCAGTAATGTGTGTTGCGCCTGTTGAAAATACCGTTAATTGTTATCATGCTCTCATTTGTCCAAATAACTTTAAAAGGAAAATTCACGTTGTCCTCCCACATCCTGGTAAACCACTCGCTATAATGACTACGCCGTACATCTTCATCTGACCTTAGTCCTTGACATATTCAAAATTTGTAACGCTTGAACTGGTTCTTACTTAAAATATAATGAACTGTAGATTTCGCTACACCGGTCTGGTTTTCGATTCTTTTGGTTGATGATTCTGGATTTTCAACAGATAATTGAAAAACTTGATATTGCTTTTCAGCACTTGAATTTTTTTCCGGGAGATTACAGGTTTTTTAAACGAACCGTATTCTTTTAGATTAGACACTAAACGTCTAAAAATGGACTTGCCCGGTTGTTTCCGTTCTGGGTACTTGTTCAATTGCATTCAGCGTCCACATAATTTCTCTGGCATAAAATGTAACAGGACAGCATATCAAACCTAGCTTCGTTTGTAAAAATTCCTTCTTCCATTGTAAATAATAATAAATGACTTTAAAAAGTGCAACAAATTTCATTGAAATGGATTCTGTCAGATTTGACAATCGTCTTAATTTTTCCGTTGCCATGAATTCCAAGACATACTGTATTTCAATAAAGTTCGAAATTTATTAAAACGCCTTTTTATGAATACAATCATGCGAAAGCATATTGTGTCGCTGCATTCGTGATGACAAATGCCGTCTAATACAAAAAACCTGTGAACGCCATTTTAAACACCAAGAAAAGTTGCAATAAGAAAGTGCCGTTTATTTTTTTATATCTCTTCAAATAGCTTCAGAAAAAAATAAAAACGAAATCCCAAAATTTAGGTTTCTTTCGAATATCTCCGGAAGTAAGCCGAACTTAGTTTCTGGAGCGCTCAATTCTCAGCGATGTTTACAAATTTTACAGGATTAAGTTGAATCGTTAATCGAAGGCATACCAATTAATTTATTACAAAGGCTTTTTTCCAACACGACGGGGCACCATCGCATTGTGCGGAATCACCAACAATTATCTAAATGGGCAGTATGGAAGAAACTCGATAGGCCAATTCAATGTCCCGCTCTGTCTCCAGATTTAACGCCGTTTGATTTTTTTTTTTCTCTGGGGTAAAAACAGAGACTTGACATACAAGCAGCCTTTTAATACGTGGGAAGAATTAGAAGAGACGTTCCTCGGTGCATTTTACTAAATCCCACCTTTGGAATTAATAAATGCTGCACATGGGATAATGAAAAGGTGTAGAATCTGTTTACTAACATAAATTGTTTTTTTTACATTCGTTTTACTGTTACTATTTATCTGAGTATGTTTAGATCAGTATTAATTAATTACTTTTGTTATGTTATTTATAAAACTCGTTTGTTTTATTCACATAACTAGAAATCACGTTCGTTGTTTTTTGTTCATTATTTCAAATTAAAAATATTTGGAGATAATAATTTCGAGAGAACTAATAAACTGGCGTTTTAAATCATGCTGCCATCTTTTGTTAACCATGCAAGCAAAATATTTTAATGTATAAAATGCAACATTGCAAATAATATTCAGAATTTAGGAAATTTTACGCTCTTTTCAAACACTCCCAAAATATACAGGGTGGTTGGTATAAAAAAATATAGTTTAGGGTCGTTTAAAAAACCAAACTGTCTATCACGAAAAAGGTGCTCTAAGAAATATAGTTCCAAAATCAAATATCTTTAATAATAAGAAAGTTATGGGACGTTAAAGAAATTGACTAAATTCGAGAAAGACCCCCTAGCGGCCAACCGATTAGAGATAGCTAAATTGTGTTTGCGCCATTAAATTTGAGCTCCAGATACCTAGGTCCATTTTTTCTGTTCCTTAAAATAAACGGTGTTTATTTTAACGGTGTCCAATTTGGACCACCCTGTACACAGTTTTTTATTTTTTAAGAATTAATAATTACCTATATCTATTAACAGTCTATATTATTTAAGTATTTAATAGAATCGAATAACTAAATTTAATAAAAAAAAGGATTATGTCAAAGTAAATTAACAGAAGGCCTAAAAATAAAAAAAACATCAAGCTAAAGCATATGTTTAAACAAATTTCCATTGTTTTCCAAATGGAAATAGCACCTTTTCACAAGCATTTCTAGGGTAATATTAGTAAGCGCTTCTAATACTAACCTCCTCATTTGTACGGTTTCACATTGTTTTTCACGACCCCCACAAGAAACAAATCAAGCGGAGTTACAGCTGGGCAACGCGGTAGCCAAGTGTCTCTGAATGGGTACCGGTAACTTCCCTGGGAATCGTACTGAAAGATATTCTCTAACTCTTCTGGAATTATGTTCACGTGCCCCATCCTGCTGTATCCAAAAATCGCGAACTTTCTCCAAAAGCATATTATCGAGAGCATCCTCTAAATCATTTTCCAGTAAATTTGTTTGAACATATGCCTTAGATTTGATTGTTTTGTCCATATTCACTTGATTTTTTAATTTTTAGGCCTTCTTTTAATTTACTTTGACATGATCCAAAACATAACATAACATTCACGCTATTCCTTTGGGGGGTACGCAAAACGGTCCCTACCTCTTATTTATTTTTTATTTACAATCTTTCTCCGTGCTTTCCTATCTCTGCATACCTCCCTAGCTTTTGCATGATTTATACATTGTCTTTGGCATCCTCTTCTTCTTTTATCATACATTCTACTGCATTCAGACAAGTTTTACGCGACCTGCCAGTCCCGGCCTTACCTCTAACTTCATCCAGATAAATTTGCTTTGCTAATCTTTCGTTGTTCATTCTTTCGATGTTGCCAAACCATCGTACTGTACTACTTTTATACCTATCGAACATCGGCTTTTCTTCGCCTTGTTTTGATTTTTGTTTTTTTATTAAATTAGCACATTAGTACAAATGTCATTGGATTGCTATTAAATACTGAAATAATATGATGTGTTAATAGATACAGGTAATTATTAATTCTTAAAAAATAAAAAAACTATGTACAGGTCCGTAACAGTATTTTCTTGATTAAGGCCGAAAAAAAGACTAAAATGCAATTATACCTACAATTATACATTATTGGATTCGGAATAACAAGGACTTTAATAACCTGGTATCAGAATACCAGGGCCGTATTTAAAAAATGAAGTTGAAGATGGTTCTGCAAAGACGAAACGTCGGATTAAAAACTTAATAGTTGCCATCTTAAGAGGCATTAAAAGTGTCATCGGTTTTGGCTTAGACCAAGTATTACGCCAGAAAAAGATAATTTTATAATCCAAAAATTAATTTTTTTCAAAATAACATAAGAACCAAACATTTTTTCAGGGATTTTTAAACGCCATTTTCTTAGGCCTTTGATTACGCAACTTTACTCCCATTTAACCAAATCTGTATCTTACGTTTCCAAGATCCCCATAGTAGCCTACATTATTTTGGACACAGAGAACACAAACATTTATTTCTTTCTTTCATTGTTACACTAGTGTCTGTTTACATAGTTAAAAAAATAATTACCATCCTAATACACTAAAATGTGTAAATTTGACTATCAAAATAACCTTATCCTAAAATTAAAGATGAGCAATTCTTAGTGCAATGGATATTATTTTAGTTTGAACCATTGTTTTGTCAAAATTTAACTTTGGAAGAAAGTTTACTTTATTAACACTTTCAATTAGTGCTTTTTAGTGCAAGACATGTTGTATATTGAGTATGACGTAAGTATTATTTTTTATGTAAATTGAAACTATGGAGTTATCATAAAGTACGAGATATATTTTAATTTCTCTGTGACTATTAGAGATATCAAAACCAATTTTGGTGTGGTAATACACGATGATTGGACCTACATTTTAAAAATATTTAGAAATATACAAGGTGATTGACAAAAATATGGCAACCCAAAACTGTGTTTTTTAATGGAACACCCTGTATATTTTTGAAATTTTGGATTCAGTGTTACATTTAGGATAAAAGTACAGAAATTTTTATCTGTATCACTAACTGTTCTGCAGACATCGTCACTTTAGTACCAAAATGGAGTTAACTTTGGAGGCACGATTTGAGCGTTGTCACCACGATTTTATAAATCTGTTTATACCACCGACTACTAATATTGGTCAACTAACAAGCAAACTTGGAAATTTTTCGAAAACATGTAAAACTATACAGAATGATTAACTTAGTCGAAATGTAATTTTTCTCAATTTTTTAAAAAGTGCAACATCCTATATATATTTTCACATTTCGATTTCCCGTGAAAAGTATTAATATTGCCATTATTATGAAAAGTTGCCTCATCCGTAAATAGAATGTTATTAACAAAATTGGGTTCTTCATTGACTTTAGTAGTTATCCATTGGCAGAAAGATTCACGACTTTCAAAATCTATTTCGCTTAAAGCTTGATGTTGGTCGATATAAGGATGCAAATTGTTTTTTTTTAAATAAAGTTGCGAACTGTATTTCTATTTAGGTCTAGGTGTGTACTTAGCTGTCTGGTACTAATTTGTGGATTTTCTATAAGAGAGTCCACAACTTGAACCTCAATTTCTTCATTTGGGCTTGTTTTTGCGCGCTACATTCATAAACGATTCTTTCCGCGGCTGTCTTCTCTCTGGGTATCGTTCACAGTACAAACGGGTAGCCAGCAAAGCATTTCCTTGAGCTTCGCGGTAAATAAAGATCATATTGGCCATTTCTTCCTTGGAAAAATTCATTTTATACAGAAATTGACAAAACCACAAACCAAAAATACACAAACTAATGGAATAATATTTTAATGGTTATACTAACGTGAAAACAATAGATGCAATTGTTTCTCTTTATTACGAGCGGCCAGCCTACCTGATTTGTTTTGTTGAATTCTGTTGTCATAGTAAATTTGTATTTTAGAATATTTTTACGTAAAAGCGTCAATATCTCAAGAAGGGTCCGTCTTATGGCTATGAAACCTAGTATCAATTTTCACCGGGAATCGAAATGTGAAAAAATATACACGGTGTTGCATTTCAAAAAATTTAGAAAAATTACAGGGTGTTACATTTAAAAAACACAGGTTTGGGTTGGCATATTTTTGTCAATTACCCTGTATATACCTAAATATTTTTAGAATGTAGGTCCAATGATCGTGTATTACCACACCAAAATTGGTTTTGATATCTCTAATAATTAAGGAGCAACGTCTGTCCACGCAGTAGACACCCACCCTGTATATTTTTAACAAATCAAATTAATAACAAAAAGTAAATTGAATCTAGTTGCTTACCTAACGGTATTTTAGTGTATCTATCGAAAACAAAAGAATTATCGTATCGTATCGCATTGATACAAATGTCAAATGAGTATCGTAATTTAGAGAATTGTTCTGAAAATAAAACTTGCGGGAACGTAAATTGTATCGATTTGAACTTGGATCTGCAGAATTGGTTTAGTGCAATGTTATTATGAATGCAGTAAAAATTATACTGCTGGATTACGAAGGTTTCGTACAAAAATGGGTTTGAGAGCAGGACCGTTCCAGATGAATGCGTACCGTAATTTGATTAGCAAATTTGAAAGAACAGGATCTGTAGCCGACCTTCCGAGATCAGGAGACCAAGGATGTGTGATGTCCAAGTTATAGAAGTTCTTCAGGAAAATCAAAACTAAACCAATACTAATCCACTAGGAATCCGCAGTGTGAATGCAATATCAAAACGATTGCAAATGCCATACACCACGGTTCGGAAAATTTTACGAAAAATCCTAAAAATGTATTCCTATAGGCTGCAATTGATGTTTGAATTAAATGAAGCAGATTTGGCTCTTAGGTACGATCTTTCTTTACAAACATTGGCTCAGATGGAAATTGAACCTGAATGGTTATTCTGTATTTTATGGACAGATAAGGCCCATTTCTCTCTTAATGATGGAGTGAATACTCATAACTGTCGAATATGGTCAACAGAAAATCCACATGAAACCGTTCAGCAAGGTCTTCATGACAAAAAAGTCACCGTTTGGTGCGGTTTCACAGCTAATTTCACCATTGGTCCATACTTTTTTGGGGTAATACAGAATGGGGAAGCCGTATCTGTAACTGTTACTGGTGAGCGATACATGCAAATGTTATGGGATTATGCAATGAAAACATGATTTTTATGCAGGATGGGACACCTGTTTACCGACCAGTTAAAGAATAGTTAAATGGGGTTTTTCAAGATCGTGTTATAAGCAGACATTTTTCAAATTTATGGCCACCAAGGTCGCCTGATATTAACCTAGTGGATTACTGGCTGTGGGGTTATTTAAAAGATTTGGTGTTTAGGACACGTCCAACAACGCTGGAGGAATTAAAGCACTATATTAGGGAGCAAATTCGTGCTATTCAAGCAGAAATGTTGCATAGTGCTGTATACAGTTTGGAGGAACGGTTGGTAATTGTACAACAAAATGGAAGTCATAGCGAACAATTACGGTAACCTGTGTTTGACATCCGAAACCCCATTGTTTAAGAAGCTAGATTCAATTTACGTTTTGTTATTAATTTCATTTGTTAAAAATATATACTAAGTTGAAATATATACCTTACTTTATGATCACCCGTTATATTAGAAAATTCGTTGATACAACGTTTACAGCGAAGGTGAATTTAGCACTTCGTTTCAAATAGGGTCAGGTAGGGTAAGTGTAAACGATTTTTGCACATTTTTTTGTTTACACTATGCGAGAGATTCAATTTCGGTATTTTAAATTGGATTACACATTCCACGTGTATAAATATCCCACGTAAGGGGAATTGGGTTTTTGAAAAAGAAATTGTTTTGTAATAAATGGAAAGATCATATATACATTTTATAACAAAACTATTTTTGGTTTTTATTTCGCTCTAATTAAAATTAAAAATGAATTTTTGAACCCAGTACCGGAAACACGCCGACAGTTCCCGAACAAACCAGAGCGCGTGTGATCACAATGTTTATTTTTACTCATCGTAGCATACATCTGATACAGTGTTTTGACTTTTAATCGATTAAATCTTGTTATTATCGTCAATAGATTGATAAATAGATCAAAAATGTCAAACTATGAATAATTTAAAACGATTAAATAATAAATTTGTACACGGTTATTGAATGGTTTCGGTTTAATTTAGTATTTTATATTTTAATTACGCACTAGGCTATGTACTATACGAAATTGAAATTTTAAAAGTGTATATAATGGTGGTTCTTCCGTTGTTATCATGTCATTTAAATAATTCTTATAATTTGATGTTTTTTTAGCTGAAAGAAGACATGGAGAATTATCTTTACTATACTACAATGGGAAGTAGAGCAAAAATTAAAGTTGATGTAGTATCGCACAAGTATATCACATATGACTATACAAAAGTAGTTATTATAAATAATTTTTTTGCACTAAATTTCGGATATTTGCGGTCAATTTACATGCAGAAGCCGTTGACACTGTACTATTGAGAATTAATTTAACATTATGACGTCAAAAACATGGCGACCAATTGTGGCGCGTTTGTTGTCACGTGATTCTTTTTAACATTTCATCAATTTTAAATTGTTTATAAGTCAAAAAAAATTTTATAAGAGTTTTTTGCATCGACTATTAATATAATTTATGATAAAGTTTTAAAAATACATAAAAAACAATGGATACATTTTTTATTCAATAACTCAATTGTAAATGCGCGGAACAAATCTGTCTTAACCGTATCTGCACACATTCAGAAATACTTACTCATGTTTACAATATTATCCCAATATTGCAGTTTATTCAGAAGAAATATGAGTAGTAAATGATAAAATCTGTTTTATTGGCATTAATAATAGAACAACATTAAACTACTTCTCTTGAATTAATTACTTAATTTTTAATAATTTTTAATTACTTCTCTTGAAGCCTAACTTCGGCCGGGCAAAACTACAAAAACGTCCTCATTATCTTTCTTAGTCACTGGATCCGGCAAAATGACAACAATCATTTCGTTTGTAATGCTTGATACATCCTTAAGGATCATGGAGAGTGTAGCGAAAGTGTGACCAACGTTCTTGTAACCCTGGATAAGTGCCCCTTCATCATCATCGACTTTACCCACACCGCATACAGATTTGTAATGGGTTTTTTCTGCGGCCTCTCAAGAAATCCACTAATAAAAATTTTCCAATTTTAATATTTATCCATACCGGAGTTTCATAAAGAACATCAGGCATTCTTTTTGGCTCTCATTTCTTCTAATTCTTTTTGTTTTGCCAACACTTCTGTGCTTCAAATCTCACAGTACTTTAATAGTTTCAGACGAGGATAACTTCCTTTCTTCTGGGAGTTGTTGCATCATTTGGGATAGCTTTATCCGTTATTTAGGATGCAAATATCTCAATGGTAGTAATAGAAAAAAAATCACTTGAAGATTACGTACTTTCTCAGTTTCAAGGGCAAATGTACTTCCATAGTCTGTGAACGTGATGAGGAAGCCGTTCCTTTAAATGAATCTGAATTCATCGGTAAAGGATCCTTACTGACATTGGATAAATTCATGCCAGAAGTTAAATATTATTTTGCGACAGTGGCCATGAATGGGACCTTGGCGTAGACACAATTCCTTCGATATTTGTTGCAACCTGCAATTTCTTTTTCTGGTAGGATCAAATAAGGATTCTAGAAACTGTTTTCATAGAGGCACACCTAACTTCTCTACAAACTGAAGTTAGGCGGCCTCATTCTTTTTTCTCAAGTTGTTTTGGCCAATTTAATTAAACTTTTGTCCCACTCATCCTTCACTGGTTTAAAGACAGTTTTGTGAAGTGGCTCTAGCTTATTCGATAAATGGGCAGGAAGCTGGATATTGTCCAAAGCAGCCTTTATGATTATACTGAGGACCATCGTATAGAATGGCTGTTTGATCAGGCATATCTCTTAAAAACCTTTGCTGTGTTACATGAGGTATGCATGACTTACTTATCAAAGTCATTGAAAACCGGCTCCTCTATGCATCCAGATGTCGTGTAAAACGTGATTGTATCACATTACCTCTGGATTCCCCAGGAATGTTTTTTTCTCTAATAGCTTTCTGTTTCCTGGTATCAGAAGCAAACCCAGTTTCATCGCAATTAAATACAAAACTGACATTTTCCCTAAATGACACTTCATATCTATCCAAAACTTCCTTCAACTCTTGGTAGAAGTTGTAAACGATGTTTGGTTTTCTCGCATCTTGACACATTTTAGGAGATATTACGGTTTTTAAACGACAATCCATAGTCGTCACCGGGAAACCATTCTGTCGGACAGAATATGCAAGTCATGTGCTTTCACATAGTCAGCGACCATCTCTTTCACGTCGTCTTTATTTCGGGAAATCAATCCCGTTCTTCATTTGGGCTTCACACAGTTTTCAAGTTCGGCTTCAACTTCAATAGGTAGTGTTGTTGCTCTTCCTGCTCCCATTCTATCAATCCTGACCTCGCGTACTTTAATTTTGTGATACATGACCGCTTTAGCTATTAAGTTAAATTCTTTAGCTTGCCCGTAAGTTTTTTGTTTTCAACATCTGCTACTACTCCTACTAAATCTTTTGACTGTACGAGGGGACAAGCGCCTTTCTCTTGTAATTTCTGGGCATTCTGGAGGAAAAATGTTGGTTATAGTGTAATGGTAACGTAATTGGTAAGTAATTGTAGGTGTTCACCATTACCTCATCCTATGTGTCCACAATTGACCCCGATCTGATTTTTTCAGGGGTAAGTGTAAACACACAAATAACAGATCTAACCTTGAAATTGATGTCGTCACCGAAAATTTAAAAGTTTAAAGGCTTGGCTAGTTTGAAACGATGATTTTTGTCATACATAACAGCAAAACACGTGACACGTTCTTCTATACGAGTCTGGCACTGCACTTTTACAACACTCCGTGGCAACACAATTACCCCACCTGACCCTTGTGCTTTTCAGTGCAAAACACAGAGCATAAGTAAACTATTAAGAATGTTTTTTCTATGCATTTACTTCTACATTTACTTATAAAAATTTATTTTGTATTATTCTAGTACTAAATTAGCATTAGTGTGTATTTTAAAAGCACTAATCGTATTTTAGTGCTAGAAAAAGTTTTTTAGGCAGATTACCATAAATGTTAGTTAAGCATGAAATATTATTTTCAGTGTAAAAAGATTCATTTATCCAATACTGCTTAGAAATACTTCATAGTGCTCAATGAATAGTGTAA
Source organism: Vesta saturnalis (assembly GCA_036346205.1). Classification (NCBI taxonomy): domain Eukaryota; kingdom Metazoa; phylum Arthropoda; class Insecta; order Coleoptera; family Lampyridae; genus Vesta; species Vesta saturnalis. The sequence continues at coordinate 811,844 of JARFJB010001574.1, forward strand.
AATATAAAAATAATATATCTGACATAAATCTCATTAAGTAAAAGGATTAAGGCATGAAATTATAAGTCAGGAATTAAATATGAAAAATTTACTTTTTATCATTACTATTTAATTAGTGTTTTATAAAGCACCACACTGAACACGAATAGTGGTTTATCGTGTAGGTATTTAAATATACAATGTTATTTTTGAACTATGGTAGTTTTACTTTTATAGCACTAGTCAGTTAGTGCTTTATGGTGCAAAACACAATAACTCTACTCAAATTTTGAATGAACATAATTGTACATTTCTAGTACTGAAATATGATTAGTGCTTTTTCGTTTAACTTATGAATTTAGTTTCTGTTTGAATTGGACTATGTGAAAAGTTTTTGGGCAATCTGCTCTAAAAGACAATTTGCTATTTTATCACTACTATACGATTAGTGCTTTTTAGTGCAATTGTTTAAATATATATTTTTTCGTCTAAATAAATCAAAGGATTCATTGGTGCAATTTTACTTTAGAATATAAATATGCTAATTTTACTTTTATAGTACTAGTCTTTAATGAAAAACAATGTACACTATTCATACTTTGGAATATAAGTTTATGTCTAAAGTGGGCCGTATCCGTACCCATAAGTGTAAATCACTATACAAAATATTTAAATTTGTATTATTTTTTTATTGTAATATATATTCGAGAAGTAGAATGACAATTCTACTTTTATAGTACTGAAATATTGCTTTTAGTGCAAACTATAACTAACAATTGTAAAATTTCAATTTTTCCCAAAATTGAACTATATCAAAAGTCTATACTAACTTGCTCGAAAGAGAATTTACTATCTTAGCATTAAAATACTATTAGTGATTTTTATTGAAAGTGTTTAAATATGAAATATGAGAATTCTACTTTTCTGGTACTAATCAGTTAGTGCCTTACTGTGCAAAACATTGTATACTTTTTAAATTATGAAATTTTAGTTTTTGTATAGACTGTACGAGAAAGTTTATTTGTGCAAACCTGCTCTGAATCTGCTATTTGAGCACTAGGATACGATTAGTGCTTTTTAGTGCAAACCACTATGAACAAGTTTTAAAGATAAAATATAATTTTGTATCAAATTAGTATATTATGAGCAGAGTCTTTTATCTAATCATATTCCGAAATCATAAGACTTATTTTTGCTGCATTAAATTAAGCTTAGTGCTTGGTAGTTAATAATAATGAACACAAGTTGAGTAAGCTTGAAGTTCTGGTTTGTGTTTGAATTGCATTAGAAAGTTAATTTATGAAAATTCACCTTGAAAACAACATTTATGTTTCTAACGCTAAATGACAATGAATAATTTTTAATGCATGAATGAATTGTATTTAAATATGAAACTGTATTCGGTCTAAATTAGGTTAGATGAAAAGATTAAGTTATAGAATTTCATTTCTATAGCACTAATACCTAATTAGCGTTAGTGATAATCGAAGTTAAAGTTCGAAGCACATATTGTTTTGTGTCTTACACAATTCAAGTTTGAAATTCTAGTTTGTGTCTGAATTGAACTATAGCAGAAGATCCATTTGTACAATATTGTGCGTAAGACAGTTTTTCTAATTATTAATACGATTAGTGTTTATTACTGCTAATCACACAACATAATGTTATACTATTTAGATGTCAATGGAATTGTTTCAGTAATCTAGTGTTACTCTGAAATATAATATGAATTTTATTTTCTTAGAACTAGACTAGTGCTTTATAATTCAAATTGCAAGCAACACAGTAACTTTGTAATACTAGTTTAGCCTAAATTGGACTGTATAAAAAGTTCGTGTAACCATACCCTGAAATATAATTTTACTATTTAGCACTAATATACGATTAGTGCTTTTTAGTGCAAATTACTATAGGCATTTACATGTGAATTCTATATAAACAGAATTAGATTATTAGATTTATCAATCAAATCTTATTATGAAATAAATTCATTTTTTTAGCACTTAATTAGTGCTTTACAGAACAAAGTGCAAGAAAAGTGTGATATACTCGTTTACATATCCAAACTGAATTATGTGAAAAAGTTAATTTGCGCTACTCTCTAAAATACAATTGTCTAGTGCTGTTTAGTTCAAAATACTAGGAATTCAAATCATTGGTTGAGTTGATCGGGCTATTTCCACAGTTTTTGCTTTTTGAGCGCGACGTTTCGGAAGCGGGCTCGGCTTGCGTCATCAGGCTTAGTCCTGAGAAGGAATGTTTACGCACTTGAGTTCAAACATATTCCAAAAGGCGCTGGCAAAATATAAAGGGAAGTTCTCCGATTACCAGAGAACTAGACTTACCCCACACTACAGCAAATCTCCGCATCTATACGGCCTACCAAAGATCCATAAGCAAGGAATTGCTCTGAGACCAATTGTAAGCTCGAGAAATTAACCTTGTCACCCATTAGCATACTACCTGCTATGCGTCATCACACCCTTATCGGGAAAAAACGAGTCTATGGTCAAGAATACGCAGCACGTCGTGGAAACCATCAGAAACTTCCAACCAAACCACGAAGGAATATTGGTAATCTTCGACATCGTGAGCATATTCACAAATGTGCCCACAGACAAGACACTAACTATCATACGGGACAGGCTGGAAAAGGAGACTTTGAAGACCAAGCGATATCCGAATTCACGGAAAAACCAAGAATGTGACTTAGATACGTGGACGATTACTTTCGTAGTTTGGCAACACGGCAAACATAAGCTAGATGAATTCCTAGATCATCTAAATAACCGCACACCCTCCATAAAATTCACAATGGAATTGAAGTCGGAACAAAGACTGTCATTCCTGCATGTACTGGTACACAGGATTGACTACACTTTCACGGTCAGTGTATACAGGAAACCTACTCACACGGGGAGGTACCTACACTACAGCTCCAATCACCACAAACGCGTGAAGTTAGGCATGGCAAAATGCTTGTACAATAGAGCGAAAATAATATGCTCAAAACAAGAAGACCTGAACAAAGAAAAAGAAAATATCGCTAAACACTCAAAGAAAATCGCTACCCCGATCTAACACCTAACCTAAACAGGGAAAGGGTAACTGGAAAAGAAGAACTTAAATATACAGCGATAATACTATATCTACAAGGTACCTCAGACAAAATACGAAGGATAGGCAGCAAATACAAGATACGCACTGCCTTCAAATCGACCAGAACGCTCAGGGAAATACTAATTAAAACCAAACCATACAATGAAGATCAGAATTCCAAGAATTGTGTATATAACCTACCATGCGAATGCGGCAGAGCATACATAGGAGAAAGTTCTAAAAAATATATTGGGTTATTCAGTGTCTCAGCGGTAAAGGTGTCAGGCTTGTGAGTGAAAGGTATCAAGTTCGAATCTGAGAGTAGTCAAGTGCTTGGGAAAAAACCATAACATGAATTCGACTCAAGTACGAAAACAGTACTTCTCAGGACTAAGCAAACGTTGCGCTCAAAAAGTAAAAACTTTGGAAATAGGTCGATCAACCCAACCAATATGAAAAACAGTTACAAAACACTTATAATACAACTCAAATTATGTTCCAAATTTTAGTTCGTATTTAAGTTCATTGTATCAGAAGTATTACTTATTTCAGAAAGTTTTACTTGTTAATAACAAAAGACGATTGGTACTCTTCAGTGCAAAACGTAAAGAACACAATTATAGTATGAAATCGTACCGTATCTAAATTGAATTGTATCAAAAGGTTCATGTAAACAAGTTTACTTTGAAAAAGAATTTTACTTCTTAGCATAAAAGTACGATTAGTGCTCTTTTATGAATACCATTGTGAACATTATGAAATATTGTTTTCGTTGTCAATAGGTTTTATATCTGGATTCATTTGTCAACTTTGTGAAAGAGGCTGTTAATTTCATAACCCTAAATTACATTTAGTGCTTTATAGTGCAAGTAAGTTGAAATAATTGAACACACCATACTATCTTTGTAATACTTGTTTATGTCTAAATTAGTCTGCATCAATAGGTTGGATACCCTGAAATAGAATTATATTATTTAGCACTAAAATATGATTAACGCAGTTTAATGCAAAAATCTATACACATTTACATATTCATTCAATATAAATAGAATTAAATCAGTAGATTTATTAATCCAACCTTACTCTGAAATAAAATAATTTTTTTAGCACTAAATTAGTACTTTGCAAAGCAAACTGAAAGAAAAGTTTGATATACTCATTTACAGCCCAAACTGAATTGTGTCAAAAAGTTCACTTGCACTACTGCCTAAAATACTATTAGTGCTTTTTGGTTCAAAATACAAGAAACGTGAAGTTTTAGTTCGTATCTAAGGTCGGCTGTACCTGAAAGATCATTTATTCCAGAATATATGAGTTGTTAATACTGACATACTATAGCACTAAAATACGATTAGTGCTCTTTTATGAAAATGATTGTTAACATTGTGAAATATTGCTTTCGTTGTCAATATGTTCTATGTGACTATCTTGATGGGTATGGAAAAAAAACATAATCGTGTAGGTCATGCCCGTTCCCAACCCTGGTTTGCATTATCGCAAAACTCTATACCAAATGGAAATCAAATAAACCTGTCGAAAATCACGCCGACCATATTACCGCAAAGAATAGTTTCAAAAGCAAGGCCACAAAGGTGTATGAAGAACGTAAATGCAAAGAATTAGTCTCATGTTCTTTGGGTGGTCGTAAATTTTGTTCGTTAGCTAAAGCCATCAGTAAAAACTTTAGTACGTCTTCCTTTCCTCCTATGACGTCTCGCGATGGAGCTGTAGTAGCTGATCCTGCTGAAAAAGCCAACATCTTTGTTGATTACTTTGCATCAAATTCATGTCTCTATGATTCTGGTAAAATTCTGCCGTCGCCCAAATCTACCCCACATCCTATTAAACTAATCCACTTTCGTTACAAGCTCCTAGACTCAATTATCAATAAACTTGACTCAAACAAAGCGACTGGCCCTGACGGTATTTCAGCTATTGTCCTTAAAAAATGCTACCCCGAGTTAGTTCCTGTATTGTCCAAACTCTTTTCAATCTCCATGTGATCTGGAGAGTTTCCCTCATCGTGGAAGTTGGCAAATGTCCAACATATTCCTAAAAAGAGCGACAAAACCGATCCCTCAAACTGTCGACCAATAGCTATCACTTCCATTCTGTCGAAAATTATGGAAAAAGCCAATCAACCACCAACTACTTTCGTTCTTCGAGTCCAATAAACTCCTAAACGAGCATCATTATGGGTTAAGACAGAGTCGTTCAACGGGCGATCTTCTTTCATATGCTACTCAACTTTGGAATAACACATTAGAGAAGTCCGGTGGAACAGTCGTAGTTGGTTTAGATATTGCAAAGTCTTTTGACGAGGTTTGGCACAATCGCCTACTTGCCGAGCTCACTTCCTTGGGCTTATCCGATACGTTCATCAATTGTATATCCAGATATCTTGACAAAAGCCGTATACGCGTTGTCGTCGATGGCTTCTTTTTGAAAGAAACTACTATTAACGCGGGCGTACCTCAAGGATCACACTTTTCCTGATATACATAAATGACCTCATTTCCTCAACAACTAACCCGATCCATTGCTTTGCAGACGACAGCACTCTACAGTGTGGTTCTTCTCAGTTTTCTCACAACAATAGGTCCAGTCAGGACGTTAAATGGCAGCCTCAATCAACGGTGGCTTAGAACGTATCTTTGAATGGGGAAGGAAGAATCTACTCACGTTCAACACCGACAAAACTCAGTGTTGCCTTGCGCCCTCCAAGAAATACCGATCATTTCCTGCTGTAAATATGAATGGCTTAGATCTCGATTTCTATGTTAGAGATGTCCGTATCAACGAACCTTTCATGGGTTGACCACGTTTTGTCAGTCTGCAAAAGAGCTGTCCGTTAACTGTTCCTGTTTTCCTCCAAACTTTGATTTAAGTCAATTTAAGGTAGACATTCATATACATTTCTCGGCAGCCTAACAATATTCCTAAACCCTCCCAGTGTTCCTGAGTTCTTTAGCGCGTTAGGCAAATCTTAGCCTGTTCGGGAGTACTATAAGTAAAAAAGATATTCATTCGTCAACTCTATGAAATAGGATGTTAATTTTCTAACTTTATAAATTACAAGTAGTGTTTTATAGTGAAAAATACAAGGAACACAATTTAAGTTTGAAATTATACTTTAAATTGAACTCTCGGAAGGAACACTTCTATAAGAGACTAGTGCTAAAAATATTTTATTTCAAAAATTAATAAAAATGCTATTAGTGGAATAAAAAAGCGGTAAAAATGTTTCGTTTTTTTTTTCGACTTAGAACCAGATGAAACCTCACCCAAATCATTAGTTCGGTTATTGTACATACTAAATGGGCAATTACGACTTTTTTTAGTGGTACCGAGTTTTTTAAAATCGAATAAACTAGCAAAAATGCGGATATTCAAAAAAAATACTTTTTATCATTCACCCTCTAATAACTCCGAAACTATTCAACATATCCGAATGATCTTTTTTTTAACTTGAAGAGCATGCATAAGCGATGACAACTGAGGTAATATGATTTTCATATTTTTTATATTCAATTTTTTTCAAGACTTCAAATATGAAAATTGGATTTTTTGTGTTGAAATTTTCAGTAAGCGAGAAACTTTTTTATTTGGAAAATTTTGATACTATATGCTGCAAATGAAATGTAGTGAAATATATGAGGAAGTTTTCAAAAAAAACCGCAGCCTTTTATCTATAATAGTTTTTGAAATATGATTATTTGAATAGTAACTTGACAGCCTGGACGCTCGACTTTGCTCATTGCGGGCCGTCTAAGTGGACGGTTAATATAAACATTCCGACGATAACGTAAACAATCTGAAAAAGTGCATTTAGAAGACGATCATAAGAAGTGTTTTTATTGTGCCTTGTACTGTGTTAGGTTGAATACGTGAACTTTTTTAATATAAGTGTTTTTCTGTTCGGTGAATTTGGTTAAAAAACATCGTTTTTAATTAACCTATCCAAAGAATGACGATGGAGTGTCTTTTATGTGGGCGATTAGATAAAAGTGATCCCTTAGTGAAAAAGCCAACTCAAAAAGGCTTACGAATGATAATAAGTTTTGCTGAGAGGAGAAATGACAGATTTAGCCGTAACATCATAGAAAATAAAGATGCGATATTAAACGGTACACTAAAAGTGACTTACCATGTGTCTTGTAGGAAAAACTTTACAAGTGAACAAAATTTAACACAATCAAATGAACCAGAGCCATCTACTAGTACTGCCACTCGGAGTACTCATAAGTTGTTTGATATCCGCCGAATGTGTTTGATTTGTGGTCAATCGGGAACCAAGAAGAAAGAAAAATTAACTGCGATACAAACAGGTTAGTAAAATTAGGTAAAATTAGTTGGACCTGTATAAAAATATGAATAAATATGTAAACAATAATTACCTACGCACATAATATATTCTACCCATAATCCAACTCTACCTTCATCAGTTTACCCTAATTTTTCGATAAATTCGCCTCACTGATTCTTTACTCCCAAATATTTTCTTCAAGAAATTTCTGTTTTTATTTTCTATTCAGGAACGGGAAAAAGTACACATGAAAAAATACTCAAGGCAGCTCAAGAAAGGGACGATGTAACGATGATATCAAAACTGTGTGGTTACGACGATTTATTTGCCTATGATGCCAAGTATCATAAACGATGCTATAGCCATTACATTTCTAAAAACAATATTCGTGCAGTCCAAAACAAACAACGAATATTGACAGACGAAGTTTCGTTATCACAAGAACTACAAAAACAAGATAACTCCACAGATACCTCAGAATCTTCAGTTGAATCCCAGATGAAGTATTTAAATAATGAGCCTTTTGAAGAAAATGAAATACAAATATTACACAGAGCTGCACAAATACTGAAAAACAAATGAGAGATTTTCAACTGAAACAGAAACAATTTCCTATTCCTGGAGACATAAATGAGCAAATTTTCCAGGAGCAAATTCCCAAAATGTTATTTCAATTCATTTCTTGGCTAATTGATGATAAAGCCTTCGAAGAAAATGATGTAAACGTTAAAGCAGCGATTCCATGCAACATAATCATGGGTTTGTATGACAAAGGGTACAAGAAAAATTATTTTCAAATTGGATTGGGTGTATACGTGCATCATTTGGTTCGCAATAAACAGCTTTTGGATACTTTAACCCGGATTGGTTTAAGTTGTACGTATAATGATGTTAGACAATTAACAACTGCTTTGGCTAAAGAAACAATCAATACCAATGATGTTTACATGCCACCTGGCATTCAAACAGTTAACATTATTGAAAAAAACTTCATTCACGCTAGCATCGATAATTTTGACTTGAATGAAGCGACAATAGACGGCAAGAACACTACTCATTCTATGGCCATGGTTTTGTTTCAAGAACGTTCTTCAAATCGTTCTTATGTAGAATCAAATATTCCTATAGAAGGACCCTATGCACTAAGCGAGGATGAAACAGATTTATGGTTTCAGCACATTTTGAAATATAATAAACCACCCAATAGGCCACTACCAAATTTATACCAAAATGTACAACCTGATAAAAAAAATGATGCTGTCTCCAGAAAAATTAACTTAACTTGGACACTTGCTCATTTTTTTAAAAAGGAAGGGCCTTTTTTGAACTGGACAGATTTTAATAACGTTTTATCAAAACGTAATATCTCCGTTACAGATATTTTTTATTTGCCCTTTTTAAATAACCCACCAACGGAATTCGATACAATCTTCACTGCATTGGTACGACTAGTTCAGCTAGCAAATACAATAAATCAAGATCATATTGTTGTAACAGCAGATTTGGCTATTTACTCTAAGGCTAAAGAAATTTTATGGAATGAACCTGCAGAAGTGAAAGGAAAAGTAACATTGATAATTGGCGGCATGCATTTAAATATGGCCTTTATAGCTAGTATAGGGTATCTCTTTAGCGATGGAGGGCTCTTCACATTACTGACAGAAACAGACATCTATGGTGCAAAAACGTGTAAAATGATGCTTGATGGTAAAGAGTACTCAAGGACTATTCGTGGACTAACACTAGCTGCCAATGCTCTGTCTAGATTATTCTTCAAAGACTTCTTTAAATGGTGTGACGGTCTGGAATCTATTAACTTTGATAAGAGTGCAGTGGAAAAGCTATTTGAAAAAGTGATTTATGAGTTTCAAAATGGTCTTCATCATGAAGGGCATTTCAATGATATTCTTGAAATCGTTGAACTTCTACAAGGTCATATGAAAGATTTTATCAATTCTGGCAGTTCAACATCATTGACGTTTAAATACTGGTGTTCTTTTCTTGACGCAATTGATCTATTATGGCGTTTGCTACGATCAGAACGTACTGCGGACTTTGAAGCCCACTTATGTGCAGTTTATAACTATCTACGTAAAGGCAATTTTGTTGTTAAGAAAACTGGTGACAAGAATTTCAATTGCGTGGCATCGGATATGGCTCTTGAGCAATCGGTTAATAAAGATTGTAAAAGCTCCGCAGGAATCATAGGATTCTCCCAAAATCCGGGTGCATTACTTCGATGGATGACGACGCGTCACTCGTTAGGTGAATACTCAAAATATTTTCTAGGTGAGTTGAAAATTGATTATATAGTTCAGAAATAATTTTATACTATTCCCAGATGCGATATTTAATAAAAATCCCGAAGATAAACCACAAGGAATAAAGTCAGTTTGTAGAAATGAAGAAGATGTAATTAAAATGTTGAATGCAGTTGAAGCCAATTGGTGCAATCCATTCGATTTGGATAATGTTCACAAACAACTAATAAATATATGCACGGGAAAAGTAGCCACAAAAGAAATTGAAAAAAGTCTATCTAATTATTTAGAAACAGCTGCAGAAAAAACAACTAACATCTTCGAAATGTCTGTTGAAAGTTTTTGGAGGCCCATAAAGAGGGACACAATAATGACTTTTAAAGACGGAACTAAGAAGCCCATAAGTCTTTCTAAAAAAATGGTTGTAGGGTCGGCATTCATGTTTCGTAGAATAATCTGTGCAGCGAGATTCCAAGAAATTGATTTAAATGACCTATTATCGTATGAGCTAACTTTCGTTCCTTCAGCACTGTTTCATGAAGATGGTTCGGTGAGAAAATCTGCAAAGGCTGAATTGTGTCATAGATTGGAACAAAATACTGAGAAAATGGATTTACCTTCAAATGTAGATTCTTATATTATTGATGGTATGGTACTCATTCAGGAATTGAAACCTACTTCTTCTATGACATTCAACGACTTAGGACAAATATTTTTGAAAAGAATATTGAGTAGCGGCCGCAAATGCAATGCCAGAAGATTTACAGTTATTTTTGATAATTACATCTCCCAGTCATTAAAATCTGCCGAGAGACTAAGACGTGGTGAATCATCTGACATAACTGAATATAAAGTTTCAGGGTTCCGAAAGGTTCCAGTTTTTAAAGATTTCCTCAAATCATCCGCCAATAAGAAATCCTTATTAATTTTTATGGTGGATAATGTTTTGAAGAATGTAGCAAATTTGTTAGATAAAGACGAATCATTGATAATAGGAGGAGGATCTGAAAATCCCGAAAACGTCTTTATCATAACCCGGAATAAAGAACCTGAAGTTTGGCAGAAATTCAAAAGTAACCAAGAAGAGGCAGACACGCGGATCATTCTCCATGTCCTGGCAGAGAGAGAGCATGGTAACACCATTCTAGTTAGGTCTGTTGATACCGATGTTTTTATTTTACTGCTGCATCATTACGTCGTTACGGAGCAAATACACGGTTGCAGACTATTTATGGAGTTGGGGCATTTGAAAGATAAACGTTTCTTATCAATTCAGGACATAGTTGAAAGTTTGGGAGAAACAGTTTCAAAAAATATTTTGGCGATCCATTGTCTCACTGGATGTGACACAACAAGTGCATTTTTCAAAATTGGCAAGAAGACAGCCTTTGATGTACTACTCAAGAATATTGAGATTTTAAAACAAATTATATAATTTGCCGTTTTTACCTGACAGTGAAGCAGTGAACCTGAGCACCAAATATATTTTACTTTTGTATAGAAATAAGAAAAACGATATTTCCTCCTTAAATGGTTTGCGGATACAGTTAACAACAAATTCAAACAGACCTGCGATGGAACTGCCACCAACTGACAATGCATTTCAACAACACTTAAAAAGGTATCCAACTTATTATGAAACATGGGTATATGTTAGTTCAATACTATAATGTTTTTTTTTTTATTATTTCAGATGCATATATCAACTGAAAATTTGGTATTGCAGTCACGAACCCTATACAAATTTTGATAACCCAAATAAATATGGATGGACAAATGAGAACAATATCTGAACACCGATATTTTCGACACAAGATCCTGTGCCACATGAAATCAGAAACATTCTGGTTTTGCGATGTTCTGATGCAACCTGCAATAGCAAAAAAATGTAAATGTATATCGCAAGGCTTGAAGTGCTATGAAGAATGTAATTGCAAATTCTGTAGCAACAAAGATATAATAGGCACAGCGGAATCTTTGAATGAAGATTTCTAAATTCTATGGTTTTGAAAATAATATATTTTGCCTATTTGAAAATTCAGAAATAAAAATGTTCATTAGTTCATTAAAATTACGTTTAGACTTCCTTGATTCTCCTAATCATCGGCTTACATACATTCTTTGCTTCGATGGCTTAGAATAAACATATTTTCTAACGCATAGGTACGTAGCGCGGCGCCGGTAATGGCTCTGGTCCGCGCTACATATGGCGCGGTTCAAAAAATCATATTTCCAAATAAAAAAGTTTCTCGCTTACTGAAAATTTCAACACAAAAAATCCAATTTTCATATTTGAGGTCTTGAAAAAAATGGAATATAAAAAATATGAAAATCATATTACCTCAGTTGTCATCGCTTATGCATGCTCTTCAAGTCAAAAAAAAGATCATTCGGATATGTTGAATAGTTTCGGAGTTATTAGAGGGTGAATGATAAAAAGTATTTTTTTTGAATATCCGCATTTTTGCTAGTTTTTTCGATTTTACAAAACTCGGTACCATTAAAAAAAGTCGTAATTGCCCATTTCGTATGTACAATAACCTAACTAATGATTTCAGTGAGGTTTCATCTGGTTCTAAGTCGATTAAATTTTTTTCAAGAAGGAAGCGACTTTTACAGGCTTTTTTACTCCACTATATAGTAGGATTGGATTAATGAATTTACTAATATAATCTTATTTATATCGAAAACAATACGTTATATTGAAATGACGTAGCACTAAAAAGCACTAATCGTATTTGTACTAAATAGAATTTAGTTTGTTGTACTCTTATCGTACATAAAGGGAACAAGAGACCAGATTAGCAGATTTCTAAAAAACCAAAATCAACTTACAAGATTAGGGAATATACGAGACTCCATGTGGAGACTGTCACCCAACGAACGTTGCTCAAAAAAACAGATGAGTCAGCGATTAACTGTAAGGAAAAATACCACATCTTTGGCTATTATAAAACCCATTTAGGCCTCAAAAAAAAAAAAAAATTAACGAATTATAAAATAGTACTCGTATTTGTAATGTATTATTGCATTTTAACACATTATTGTAATAAATAACAAACCTGCATATTATGTGATGTAAACAAGGTTGTAGCAATTATTATTCCTCCGGTATTCAAGGATCAATTTTTTTCCATTTGTTAAACAATATCTATTATATTTAATATACATTTTTCAATATGCTATTTGCATAGAAACTATCACATTACTACAAAAGGAAAGGTAAATTTATTGGCATGAACTTTAATATAAAAGTTGTTTTGTAATAAATTGTTCTAGCGAGACAAATTCTTTTTTTTTGTTAACTTTACTTCTTTTTGTACCTTTAAATTACACTGAATCCCTGTTTTTTTTCTAATGTTTTTATATAGTCGGCTTGCATCTATCTTGATTTGTTGTTGTAAAGATGATCTTGAACTATAGTATTTTTATTAGTTTTTTTAGTAATCCGCTTTTACGGTTTCATTTAATTTTGATTTATCATTTGTAAAGGTGTAAGTTTCTTCTTACATTGTTTTGCTTCCCACAATGCAAAAATTAAAATGATTGATTGATAGTAAGTATATGCGGCCTTTTGGCCTTTGTATGGGTTTATTTTTTAATGAGACACACGTGTGTTTAATTATTTTTTTACACACCTTTTCATTGTTTTTTTAATGTACTATATTGTCTTTTTAGTTTTTGTACAAGTTTAACCTTGATGTTCGTCACGTAAAGAGCAGAATTATTTGGTGTGATGGTATCAAAGTTTAAGTAGCCACGCAGTATTTTAGTAACTAGAAATTAATGCGATCACAAAGTATGTATGGTTTCTACATCAGCATTTCTTAACTACGTTTTTAGTTTTTTTATTGTCAAGTTTAGCCAAACTCTGGTGTTGCACTCATAATGGAAAAAAACAAGGTGTAGCATTGCGCCTAATGGCCGACTGAAGAATACTCGACAACCAATCAAATTTTTATTCAGAATGTAGCGCCATATTCAAATGCAGAATTAGTCACACTCTGTGACGCAAATCCAAAACAAATTTGCAATATACGAGTGCGGCATTAGTGCGTCGAAGTACTATATATCCGTTATTAAAGAAGATATCAAAAAAAGTATTATGTGTTTTGTAACTGTGATTTCCAATTATTGGAGTTGATCGGCCTATTTCCGCAGTTTTTGCTTTTGGAGCGCGACGTTTCGGAAGCGGACTCTTGCTTAGTCCTGAGAAGGACTGTTTTCGCACTTGAGTCGAATTCATATGTTATATATAATTTTTTCCCAAGCACTTGACTATTCTCAGATTCGAACTTGGTACTTTTCACTTACTAGTCTGACACCTTTAATTCTGCTTAATAAAAAAGAAAGAACATAAAGTGCATTTTCACTTTTTAAAATAAAATACAGGGTGATTCATTAGAAAAAATTGACAAAATCATCTTTTCGCTCTATAGTCAGTTGGTGCAATAATAAAGAAATAGCACTTTCTCGTAACACTGTACCAATGTCAAAAAGTTATGCCTAGAAAAAATTATGTTAGGTTGTTCTGTCTAGGGTATACAGGACGTTGAAATGAGAATGATTTTCGTGTACAATTGACCATAACTTTTGAAATATCCTGTATAACGTAATGAAACCCTATATTGGAAGTATGGGGAAGATGAGCTTAATCTAAATTTGAAATAATGTATAGGGTGTCCCAAAAAAAAAGTTTCTTTAGTTCACCCTGGTAATATGTAAACACCCTGTAAATACGAAAATAATGTTATAATGTGAAGTTTGAAGTTGCCTATAGTTTTTGTAAATAACTTGTTTTGATGTCTCCTTTAATAACGGATATATCGTACCTCAACGCACTAATACCGCACCCTGTATAATACAAAATTATAATAATCATAAACTAAATATACAATTCTTAATAAATTTCTATATCAATTAATAAGATGTAAAGGAAGATGCCATGTTGCTTTTTGTATTTTGGATAAATTTCTGACGTCTGTCGAGCTAGCCCCCACCTTGTAAAAATAAAAAAACAAATACGTGAAAATGACAAGCTATTTATGAGCTTTTATATTCCGCAAATTAAAAATTTTAAGCTCGTCATGCTAGGGAGGAATTTAGGCATTTCAGTGGGGGGGCCTCCCCCTCTCTCCTCCTCCCTGTCTCCCCTCCCCCCCCCCACTAGTGCTGATACAAGTAACATCCATATAGCAATTACGAGACTAAAAGAAGACCTTAAAAAAATAGACAATTGGAGCATAAATGATGGACTGAAACTAAACCCCGGTAAATGTAAATATGTAATATTCAAACATGATAAGTAATTTATCATGGACTGAGCAAACTCTATTGGTATGTAATCGGATACGCAGCAAGATTTATAGATTGAGAAGTATGTTTAGTTACCTACCCAATTGATAGTAAAAAACCATTGTAAATTCCGCCATATTTCCGAGTTTCACATATGCAGTAACCGCTATGTCAAATCTTTATTATACACAACTGTTAAGATTACACAGAGCTCAAAATATTTGTATAAAATACATCTTAAATCTAAAGATAGACAAAATGTACGACAAATACAATAAACTGTCAATTCTAAAAGTTAAAGACCTTCAAGACTTTAGAATAGTGACGATGTTGTTTACAGCAATTAAAAACAGGGAGAGGGAGGGAGAGATGGAGAGGGAGAGGGAGAGAGAGAAGGAGAGGGAGAGGAGAGGGAGGGAGGAGAGGGCAGGGAGAGGGAGAGGAGAGGGAGAGGGAGAGGAGAGGGAGAGGGAGAGGAGAGGGAGAGGGAGAGGAGAGGGAGAGGAGAGGAGAGGGAGAGGGAGAGGGAGAGGAGAGGGAGAGGAGAGGGAGAGGAGAGGGAGAGGGAGAGGGAGAGGGAGAGGAGAGGGAGAGGAGAGAGGGAGAGGGAGGGAGGAGGGAGGAGGGAGCTTGAGAGGGAGAGGGAGAGGGAGAGGGAGAGGGAGAGGGAGAGGGAGAGGGAGAGGGACAGGGAGGGAAAGGGAAAGGGAAAGGGAAAGGGAAAGGGAAAGGGAAAGGGAAAGGGAAAGGGAAAGGGAAAGGGAAAGGGAAAGGGAAAGGGAAAGGGAAAGGGAAAGGGAAAGGGAAAGGGAGAGGGAGAGGGAGGGAAGAGAGAGGGGGAGGGGGAGGGAGAGAGATAACAAAAATGGAATACCAATACATTATAGTTCGTGATGAATAATTTGATACATTTGTCTTATAGTGAGAATCAGTAGCTGTTCGGCAGAAATTGTTTCCGTGAAGTTTGTTGAAATTCTTCAGCTTGTTTTTTACTCTATCCAGTAGCATTTCAAATGTATCGGCACTCATTCTAGCATACTTAAAAACTGATCAGGATAATTTTTTATTTTTTAGACACGCAAGAATTCCCCATCACACTATCTATCGTTATAGAACTCATACATCCACATAGGCCTGATATTTTCCATAATTGAATTTCCTACATAGGAACTATATTCACATAAAAGAAAGCCCACCTGGCTCTACCCACTACCAAACAACCTAACCGCGGTGAGAGAGGGGAGGGAGGGAGGGGAGGAGAGGAGAGGAGAGGGAGAGGGAGAGGAGAGGGAGAGGGAGAGAGAGGAGGGAGAGGAGAGGGAGAGGAGAGGGAGAGGGAGAGGGAGAGGGAGAGGGAGAGGGAGGGAGAGGGAGAGGAGAGGAGAGGGAGAGGGAGAGGGAGAGGAGAGGAGAGGAGAGGAGAGGAGAGGAGAGGGAGAGGAGAGGGAGAGGAGAGGGAGAGGAGAGGAGAGGGAGAGGAGAGGAGAGGGAGAGGGAGAGGGAGGAGAGGGAGAGGAGAGGGAGAGGGAGAGGAGAGGGAGAGGGAGAGGGAGAGGGAGAGGGAGAGGGAGAGGGAGAGGGAGAGGAGAGAGGGGAGAGGAGAGGAGAGGGAGGTGGACCATAATTTATGAACTACCTCTGTTTGAAAGTTATGAATGATCCAACCCAGAGGAACACCTGCAATTTTACTAGCACCAATAAAGAACGCGACTGTAGACCCACCTTGATCACATTAACCACTACAATCTACAAATAGAACTACACTCGAAAATTGTATGTTATGGGTTCTTTTCATCAGTGGAGTCAAGGTAACAGCAAAAAGGGTCTGCGTAAATACTTATTTCGACACCATTTTCTTCAAAGTAACCTTTTTTTCCAAAAACTTCGTACTGTGTACTTCACACGCACACGCAAAATGTAATGGCACATTTCTTACGCGAAAATATTGAAAAAACTGCATATGAACATATGCCGAAAATGCTTCGTGTCCGATATACAGGACGTTGAAATTTTTATTTCATTACTGATTTCCTCCAATAATTCATCAAACGAAAAAACACAACATTAGGTATTGGGGTTTTTTTGAGGTGACAAATTTAAATTGTCATAGTTTTGGTGTCACTAGTAGAGTGCGCCACATACGATGCAACTCAACTTTTTAAAATAGCACAACTTTTTAACGTTCAGCCTATTGTTTTTTTTAGAATTTTGTTCGATCGGCGCAAACACTATCCTAGTGGATACGTTATACTGGAAACTATCTCTGTTTAAAATTTCGAATTTTTGGTAACAAGAGCCACACATAAAGTGAAATTTTAACAAGTATAATTCCCAAGGTCAGTTGTAACTGAAACTCACTGTATATGTTCTAATAATATATATATATATATATATATATATATATATATATATATTATATATATATATATATATATATATATATATATATATATATATATATATATATATATATATATATAATATTGTTTCAATATTTTCATTCAAGGAATCTGGCCTTAAAGGTCCATGCAATATTAATGAATCGCCTTGTATTAATAGTACCGGGTGAGTCATTGGAAGGACCTATATCCAGAAACCGCTTATGTTACGACTTCAAAAATTCTTCAGTAAATGTGGCCAAGAGAAAATGCTGGAAATAATTTTAAAGTTTGTAAATAGATTGCTAGGTGGCGTAAGTGCTGTAGTAAATTAAAAAATGTCTAATAAGTAACAGAAACTGAAGGAAAAGGTATATTGGAAATATTGTAGTTGTATTTTTGTGACAATTTTACCCATTTTTTGTATAAGAAGTTTTTCTCTAACTTCACAGGTTTTCCGTAGGGGGAGCTGCGAAAGTTATCAGACAAACACGTAATTATCTTCAGAACCAGTCATTGAATCTTAAAATGTAATATTTCGTTGGAAAGGTCTTTTCTTGCGTTATTCGTTGATGTATTAAAAAGTTAAGTTTGATTAACGAAAAAACCGCTAGATGGCGCTTATCAAATATTGCTGAAATTTTAGTGATTTTCTTCAAAATATTAAATAGAATAATATGTTTTTTATATTCAAGTCAGAAAAAGTATAAAATTTCGCCTATACCCTGAAAATTTCAAGTCGATATCTCTTTTGGTTTCAATTTTATACCTACTTAGATCCAAAAACAATTAAACGCAAAGTTTTTTGACATAATAGTTTATTACTTAGGCCAGCTTTTATAAACACTCTCCGAGAGTTAACCTCAGAAATTCGATAGTACTGGTAGTTATTATCGTTGAGTTTCTGGTGTTAGTTTATTACCGTTGGTTAATAATTACACCGGGTGGACCATCCAAAATTAACTAGAGATGAGTAGTACGCCATTACTCAGTGGCGACCTAAATGCTCAAATTGTCTGCCATCATTATCAATACACAGCTGCAACCGTAAAACCATAACTTCAATTTTAATCTAGATTACATCCATACCATGTAGTCCTTCAACAATCACTGACTGCAGCTGATTATGAGCAACGTTTAGACTACTGCTATTGGCTGTCGAACTGCTCATAGATAATCAACATTTGTTATCGCAAATATTGTGGACTGACGAGGCTACATTCCGCAGTGATGGTGGAGTAAATCGTCATAACATGCATTATTGGTCCAGAACCAATCCTCGTTGGATGCAAGAAATTCAACATCAGGGCTGGTGGAGCGTCAATGTTTGGTGCGGTATTTTAGGATGTCGAATTATTGGTCCTCACATTTTTGACGCACCACTTAATGGTGAAACGTGCCTTAATACATGGATAGGAAGAAGGAGCTTTTTTCTATGGCCAGCTAGGTACCTACATTTCCTTATTCATTCTTAACTTTAACAGCTTAATAACCATTACCATTGTTACCTTCTAGGTCCCCCGATCTAACTTGTTTAGATTTTTATTTTTGGGGAAGAATAAAGGACTTTGTTTTTACAACCAGGCCAACTACGCCTGAAAATATGGTCATTAGGATAAGAAATTCCATTCGCACCTTCTCCACAGCGGAGATAGAAACCGCTGTTTTGTCAACACAACAGCGGTTGCAGCTGTGTATTGATAATGATGGCAGACAATTTGAGCATTTAGGTCGCCACTGAGTAATGGCGTACTACTCATCTCTAGTTAATTTTCGATGGTCCACCCGGTGTAATTATTAACCAACGGTAATAAACTAACCCCAGAAACTCGATGATAATAACTGTCAGTATTATCGAATTTTTGGGGTTAACTGTCGGGGCAGGGTTAACCCGTGTTTATAAAAGCTGGTCTAAATAATAAACTATTATGTCAAAAAACTTTGCGTTTTATTGTTTTTGGATCTAAATTTAAAGTAGGTACAAAATTGAAACCAACAGAGATATCGACTTGAAATTTTCAGCGAATAGGCGAAATTTTATACTCTTTCTGACTAAAATATAAAAAATATGCCATTCTATTTAATATTTTGAAGAAAATCGCTAAAATTTCAGCAATATTTGGAAAGCGTCATCTAGCTGTTTGTTCGTTAATCAAACTTAACTTTTTAATACATCAACGAATAGCGCAAGAAAAGATCTTTCCAACGAAATATTACTTTTTAAGATTCGATGACTGTTCCGAAGATAATTACGTGTTTGTCTGACAACTTTCGCAGCTCCCCCTACGGAAAACCTGTGAAGTTAGAGAAAAACTTCTTATACAGAAAATGCGTAAAATTGTCCCGAAAATACAACTACGATATTTCCAATATACCTTTTCCTTAAGTTTCTGTTACTTATTAGACATTTTTTAATTTACTACAGCAGTTACGCCACCTAGCGGTCTATTTACAAACTTTAAAATTATTTCCAGCATTTTCTCTTGGCCACATTTACTGAAGAATTTTTTTTTGAAGTCGTAACATAAGCGGTTTCTGGGATATAGCCGGCGTCCTTCCTTAATGACTCACCCTGTACAGTCAATCCGTAAACGAAAAAATGGATAGGAAAATTGCAGGATGAAAATTTAGAGACTATATCTGTAATACTCAGGTTTAGTCCCCGCATACTTCTGTCATGAACTGTTAAAATTGCAC
This sequence comes from Vesta saturnalis, assembly GCA_036346205.1. Classification (NCBI taxonomy): domain Eukaryota; kingdom Metazoa; phylum Arthropoda; class Insecta; order Coleoptera; family Lampyridae; genus Vesta; species Vesta saturnalis. The sequence goes on from JARFJB010001574.1 coordinate 831,859, forward strand.
CATGTTAAACATTTGTTCCTTTCTCAACACAGATTGACTGTATTATAATTGGTGGGACACAATGAAATGAACACATAATTCCAAGTTACGTACAAATGATGAATGGAACGATCAATAGGATTAATGTGATCATTGGCAAGTACTTCACATACTTCTTCTAAAAGTGTAGTTGCCAGCAACGAAGATCTGTGAAATGATTTTGCATCGCTAGCCGACAGTCCATCTTCAAAATACTTGTAAAACTTTTCTTTTGTTAACCCACTGATGCGTAAAAGCTGTACGCCTCAGCAACATGAATTCGGTGAGGGTCTCTGTATTTAGTAAATGTATTTTTTTAACTTTATCTTTGCAGGGCAATCTTTGTTTCGCTCCCTTGTGCTTTCGTTTTTGCGGCTTTTATTCATTTTAAACAAAATCTTACCTATAGTGAAGCCTCTGCAAATTTGCATAATTTTGTAAAACGATCCATTGTATGTTTGTAGCAGCAGAAACCCGCTTATCCACTGCATACACTGTTCATCGTAGCCTGGAGAATTTGCTTTGGGCTGCAAAACTACTTCATATTCACTCTCACAACTTGTAAATTTACACGTATTATCAAGCTTTTTAATTCTTTCTACTATAACGCGAGAGTCAACAGAAACAATAAAACGAGAAATTACGAGACACAACGAGAAATATTACAAAATTATTGCACCACGTTTCAATGAACCTCCAAAAATGACAACGGTAATGAAATAGGATGCAGCGCGTATAATATACTGTTTATTGAATGGATGGTTTCATAGATGGTCGCACAGGATGTGCACTGGCCTAACAGGAAACGCGACGTCAGATATAATTTAACAAGTCTTTTAGGATTAGCGCTCCATGTAGCGGTAATCACATAGGAAATCTGTTCAGTGTCGAACGATATGCTGTAAGAACATGATGAAGACGTCGCCGTATTGGTACTATTGCTGGATGAAGAGGCAGAGCGGAATCAAAAAATACGAAAGAAAATAAGTTGGAGTGCTCTTCCCGTGAGGAGAAAACGACACAGCGAAGGAGAATTCAGGATATTTCGGGGGGTTAATTGATGATGGAAAAAAACTTTTACGAATACATCAGGATGTCGCAGTTCTCCTTGAGTATTTTGCAGTATAAAGTCAAGCATGGTATTGAGAAGCAACATACGTTTTGGAAAACACCGAGCTCGTCTCGAGAGCGGTTAGCTATATGTTTAAGGTAAATTCGTAAGCAAAAGTCATGCTACATTTTTATTTTAATGTTGTTAAACAAAGTTGTGGAAATAGCTACGGTCGTCAGTCTGACATGACTGGAGCATATATGTAAAGCTTGATGACGTTTTAATGGATTACGGTGTTGATATTGCTGTTGTATTCACCAAAATACCGTGCATAGTAGCTTGTTGATTGAGCTGCGCCGTCTTAAATTCCTGCACCATAGCAAAAATCCTACCTTTTGTTGGTGGTTTGGTGAAAATGACTTAACAGTGGCAGCGACTCCAGAAAAAAAGGCGTCAATTGGATGTACTGTTACGGTATAAACTGGCAGTAGAACGGGATAACAGGTAAAATTGGGGTTTTGCGCACAATAGGACAAATTACCATAAATAAGAGAAAATAGGGGTTGGGGTTGAAATAAAAACCGGAAAGGGCGCCAGAGTATTTCAAACGACACAATCGGGGATGAAATGCCTAATTACGCCAGTTCGCAGCTCACTTAAATAATCAAATAACTCGCTTACCTGAACGTAATTACAAGTGGTCCTGCGATCAGCAGGTCTTCGCTATACTTGAAAGGCTACAAATAATGTCGGGCGCTTATCTAACATAATGTCATTGCCGCAAAATCGGTCACTGATCTAATCAAGAAAATAATAATTCTGTTGTTACGTTACCTTACATAATAAATCTGATTTTCAATGAAATGATTATATTTCCAAGAAAAGAAATCACTTTACTTCAATTTACAACCACTTAAATCCATGAAAACTGATGCATTAACGCATCAACCTTTAAATGCTACGTTATAATTAAATAATCACATTTCTTGGTGAGAGACCTTCCATTTTAACCTGAAGCATTAGCCGAAGGATAAAATATAAGGCCGAGCACCAAAAATCTAACAAAATTTGTTCTAATCGTTTACATTAATTATACAACATTATGGGATTTTAAAATCAAATTTGTGAGATTATACAGTTAATCTGATAATTTAGTAACCTAATTAATTACCACATGAATGAGTTTCATTGTTTCATAATTGCAAAAACCTTTATATTAGGATTTAGAGTGTTTCGTTTTTAAATTTTAATTATCAAATTTTCATAATTGGTTTAGTTATCTAGTTATTACGAATTTTGGCAATGGTGAACGTTTGAATATATTATATCAAGGTAATCTATTTTTACGCAGCTCCAAATTTAGATTTCAAGCAACACTGCCCAAATTTTGACCAACACCCATGAGGTCCAAAATTTAGCTCTGAGTAATCGAGTAAATCCATTTTGCCACGACCCTTACGAAATTGGTGTATTAGTGTATGTTTTGGGCAATATTCGGGCCAAATGCTTATGAACCACAGAATTTGGCTCGTGGTGATGGAAAACCTAAATTTTGCCAATACTCTAACAAAATTTGTGCAACAGTCATGTATTACAGAATTTGGCTCTTGGATCAATGAAATTAACGTAATGTGTGTATAAATATAGATTTTGGGCAACGTTCAGCCCAAGATTCAGCACTCCTGGAGACAGTCTATCAATTTTACCGCCACCACAACAATATACATGTGTAAATATATTTTTCGGCACAATTCGTCCCAAACGTTGACCAGCAATTGTGGAACAAAAAGTTTGGATTTTGAGGGTATCAAAATTGGTGTATAAATGTATATTTTGAGCACGAGGGAATTAGTGTTTCCGGGAGTCTAACAAAATTGGTGCATAAATATAGAGTCAAATCCTGACCAACATTCATGCGCCACATAATTTGGTTCTTGCGCAACGAAATTGGTGTATAAATATATATTTTGAGTAAAATTCGACCCAAGTGCTGACCAACAATCATAGAATATAAACTTTGGCGCGATCCCAACGGAATTGGTGTGTAAATATAGATTTTGGGCAACATTCTGTTTAAATGCTGACCAACTCTCATGGGTATAGAATTTGGATTTTGGCTATCGAGAAAATCAATTTTGCCGTGACCCCCATCAAAATTGGTGGACAACATTCGGCACAAATTCGAACTAACACTCATGCGCTAGCTCTTCAGTCACCGAGTAAACCCATCTTGCTTCGATTCCAACGAAACTCGTGTATTAATATACACTACGTTTCAAATAAAATGCACCACTTAGAAACAATAATGCTATGATTTTGAAATTTGTGCAAAGTAATGTTTCAGTATCATATAGAAAACGATGGAAGTTTCAATGAAAAAGAACAAGTCATTATGTACTTTGCACCACTGTTAACATCAGTTATCAACAGTTTTTATTTATAATTTTAAGAAATCTAGTCGCTTAGTGCCAATTTTTTGTTGTTTAACTGACACATTTATTCTGTAAGACAACGACGAAACTTTGCCCAAGTTTCAGATTTTGACAGGGGTAGAATTATCGGCATGAAAGAAGCAGGTTTGTCATTTCGAGAAATCGGCAGAAGACTTAATCGAGACCACACCACGGTGGCCCGCATTTGGTGTTCTTGGTCTGAAGAAGGCATTCAACGACCTGGTCCCAGTGGAAGACCACCACGCAGCGCCATTGATTGTGAAGAACGACTTCTTAGGCGGATGGCCACTAGAGATCGGTTTCAGTCAACAAGGTCTGTTGCAGTGAAATGCACCTATCAATGCCAACAATCTACAGCAGAATTAAGTCTCTTGGCTTACATTCGTATCGTCCGTACCGACGACCCCAGTTAACTCAAGAGCATAAGACTGCTGGATTGGCATGGTGTCAAGAGCGGCGGGACTGGGGCCTTCAATGGAATAACATCGTCTTCTACGACGAATCGCGTTTTTGTTTGTGGCGAAACAATGGTCGTCAGAAGGTGCGGTGGTTTCGAAGAAACGTCAAAATTTAGAGTTTGTTGAAAGACGACCCACAGGCTTAACACTTGGAGTCATGATTTGGGGCGTCATACGTGTTGGTGGAAGATCTCCTCTTGTGTTCATTCTAGATACATTAAGTGCTCAGCGTTACATTGATAATGTTTTGGAGTCAGTGGTAGTACCATTAATTCAGACGTTGCCAAATGGTATTTTGCAACAAGATAATGCTATACCACATACCGCACATGTTACAAGAATGTTTCTGGATCAAGTGCATCTACCAGTATTGCCGTGGCCTGCGCGATCGCCAGATCTTTCGCCTATTGAACATGTATGGGACATGATGGGTCGAAGACTAAGGCAACTACCAAGGCCTCCAAACAACTTGGATGAATTACGATACCATCTCCAGGTAGCCTGGGATGAAATGCCTCAGGAGCATATTGACCATCTCATAGAAAGCATGCCTCGGAGAGTGAACGCCTGCATTGCTGTGCGTGGCGATGCTACACACTATTAACATGTTATTGTTAAATGTTAATATTTTGCCTTCAAAATTTCATCATCTTATACATGTTAATAAAACATTATTTTACCATACTTTCAAGATCATAGCATTATTATTTCTGAGTGGTGCATTTCATTTGAAACGTAGTGTATATTTTGTATCACAAAATTAGGATTTTGGGCATCGAAAGAATCAATTTTGCTGCGATCCCACCAAAATTTTGAGCAACATTGCCGGGCCTCAATGAAATTGTAATTGTAGATTTAGGATAACGTTTAGTTCAAATTTGGACAAATACTCATGGGGCACATAATTTGATTCTTAGTCGTCGAATGGTTCCATTTTAGAGCGACCTGAACGAAATAGGTGTGTAAATACCTCTACAGATAGGAAGACTAGATTTTGTTTTTGGATTTTAGGGACAACCTATGCTTTAAAAAAAGGTTGTACAAAAGTGTTTTATTTCGTTCTAAAACTGTTTCTAGTAGTTTTTTCTCTTATTGAGATACTGACGAGTTTAGAGACCTTTTTGCCCATATCTTCAATTAACAATCCGAATCTTTATTTTGTAATAAAGAATATTCTGTGAAAATTTCAGCCTCGTATATCAATTCTATCAAGAGTTAGAGCGCGAAGAAGAAAATCATCTACTGACGATCGAGCGAGTGAGTAAAAAATCTAATGACGCTATAGTGTTCACTTAATATAAGCCAAATTCTGCATTACAGACAGAAAATATCGACAACTGCAGCACATCATGCGTTGCAATCTTCGGTACTTTAAAATATTTTATTGTAACACTGTTTTTAATAAAAGCAGTTGCACAAAATTCTTATTCCAACACCGAAATAGAAAAAAATATGTATCTGCACTAAAACTATAAGAAACCTGGGCTGTCGAGCAGTTTATAATATCTTGACGCACTGGGTATATTTAGTGTTGTATAGTGCGTTTGACTCATTTCGTATGTATGAACGTGTGTTTGTACGGCAGAATGTTTTTAAGTGTACTGGTGTAATTGTTACGCCACTGGAATTTTCAATAACTCGATGGATGTTATTTGAAAGGATATCAGAATGTTGTGTAAAAATATTGTGAGATGAAAGTATTAAATTTGAATGTGAAATCATATTGAGGTAAAAGCCAAAGCACGATAATGCGTGCTACCATGTATCTACTTTATTTTTAGGAATGCGGGTTCAAAACTGTTATGAACGGGTAGCATAAGCTAATTAATAGTATTTTAGGATTGTAATAGAGTAAAATGAATGTGTATGTATTTTATTTGTATGCATGAGTTAGGATTGCATAATGGAAAATTCTATTTATGATTCAAGGGCAAATAGTATTGAAATTTATTTAAATTTGCGGAAAGAGATTTGGCGCATGGATGAAATTACCATAAAAAGTTTAATTTGACATTGATTATTTTATTGAATTAAATTGAATATCGAATTCGGACATTTTAGAGAGATTACGTTTTCCTTAAAAAATAAAAGGTGGCGTAGATGGGGAATTTGCGTTAGTTCCATTTTCATGCTTTCAGATTTTATGTCGACAAAGAGCACGTGGCGTTTTAATAGTTATGAAAGTGGTTGAAATTGAATTAGAGCCATTTTTGTACAGGAAACCTATATAAGGAAAGCAGTGGATCTAGCGGAATTAACGCAATGCAACCTTGTTTGTCCGTGATCCAACGTCCAGGAACTTGTCTTTTTATGATTTGAAAGGTTGGGTTTTCGTTCATAAATATTGTTTATTTTACTCTTTTAGATATAAAATTTGTCAGCGAACCTAATTCAAAAATTCCTTAAGATTTCATTTTTATTATTGCAAAGGGCGAAAGAAAAGATACTATACTATCTGCTAATCTATGTTCAAGGTTTATGTCATTTGTTGTCTTAATATTAAATTCCTAGCACCAACTTTACAAGTTGGTCTGTCGCAATTGATTTAAAATCAGCTTTAATTAATAATTTTATTAGATTAATAATCCAGAGGCTCAACTTGAAAGATTATACATTGACAACCTGATTTGCTTTCAAAATTTGATTCATTCACTTATGCAATTATTCTAAATGTTATAAGAAGTTATATATTTTTTGTTGTAAAAAATTCTGGAACGTGGGAACTGTGGCAGAACCAGTAACAAACAAAATACAATCACGTGCCACACAAAAATTACCTAACGCGTTTCAATAGCTAAGCTATCATCGTCAGCGATCCACTGATCGATCGCTGATGATGATAGCTTAGTATTGACGGGTTCGGTGTTTTTTAATGTTTGTGTTTTTTTTTTGTTGTGTTTAAACGAAATCAAAGTTACAGGTTTTGTGTTTTGATTATTCAAAGAGCACTCACACATTTGTAATTTTTCAACATAACATCTGCTGTTCATTTAAAAGATAAAAGATTAAAGGGGGTCATTCTATGGGCAACTCTAAGAAAAAAGTTACATGAACATACACCCGCTTCGTTTGCAAGATACATGGTGTAAAAATTTGCAAAAATCTATTTTTTTTAATGTACCAGAAATATTTTAACCTAGTTTATTCGAACTTGGTACTTGACAATATGCCTGGTGCTCCACATTTTGCAGATATTAAAATTTTATGGGACTCACCATTGACGTAGATAAAATAAGTCGGTCAAGGAATTTTTATGGAATCAGTAGTACGTCACTGACTTTTTCAGTGTTCTAACTCAAAATACACAAAAATCGTTTCAATAATTTTTTTATAAATTAAGCCGTTTGTTTGTTCAGAATGACTAAGAATACAAAACTTAAATGCATAGGGTTATTTCTGGATTTTGACTGTAAGACAACAAACATATTGCTGTACAAATGGACTTTCGTAACATATGTATTACCAACAAATAAATGTAAGATTATGATAACAAATAATAATAAAAAAGTTTTATTATACATAGGAGTTACTCATATATGTGAACTACTTCTCAACGTAGTCGCAACAGGTATTGTGGCATTTCTCACAAAGGGGCACCCGCGTTTGTATATCCTCCTCGTACGATGCTGCCTGACTTCTCAGCGAATCTGTCACACTGGTTTTCAGTTCTTCATTAATGTTGAACCGTTGCGTTCCCAACCATACTTTCATCCTGGTAGTGAATAAATGAAAGTCGCTTGAACAACCCCCGTCCGAATTTTTTAGCAGTTCCTTTATTACTCTTGTCGTATGAGGGCGTACATTGTCATGAAGCAAGACAATTCTTCATGTCAACATGCCTCTCCTCTTGATTTGTATTGCTCTCCGTAGACGTTTAAGGGTGTTATAGAACATCGCTGCAGTAATTGCTGTTCCAGGGTCCCAAAACTCTACCTGCAAGAGTCCTCCACATTTCTAAAACACAGTAGCCATAAACTTTTTATTGGACAAGCTTTGTTTAAACTTCTTTAGTTTGTTAGGAGAGTTCTTATACATCCATTGCATCGATTGTTCTTTGGTCTCGACATTCACGAACTGAATCCACGTTTCATCTCCCGTTAGGATTGTTCCAAAAAACACTTATCGTTCGTCTTGGTAACTCTGCAAAAATGCAGAATCCATTCGGTACAGCTTGTAAACATCTGTAAGCTATTTGGGGCCCTATCGTGCACAAAATTTGTGGTAGCCGAGTCGTCCTGTAACAATGTTATAAAGTGCTGCTCGAAAAATTCCGAGAAATTCAGCGGACAGTTCAAAAATTGTGAACTGGCGGCGTGCTCGAACCACAGTGTTCACTTTTTCGACAATTTCGTCTGTTGCTCCGGGCTTCCTCCATTGGTCCCCGTCATCGTGGACATTAGTTCGCAAAATTCCACATCACTTTCGCACTTCACTACCACTTACAATGCCTTCCCCATACACAAAACATAATCTTCGATGAATTAGCCGCAGTATTGCTTTTAGCTTGAAAAAAACGAATCACTGAGCAAATCTCGCATTTGGCGGGAGCGCGATGATAGTAGCCATGATCATCACATTAAAACTACGCCACGTAATGTCCGACCCGATTGTCAGGTACTGACAGATAGATTACCAAACACTACCGAGCAATCGCCACGTCAAAATGACAGCTGAGCATCCATTAGCAACCTAACGGAACTTGAAAGAATAGCCCTCGTAAAAAGTAAATCGATTGTAATGGATTCGCGGGCACGCTCAATAATACTAGAGGTGTTTTTGTATTTATTTCTAATTTTTTTTTGCGAATTCTAACACCCTGTATCTTGCAAACGAATAGTCTTCCTTCAATATCCTAGGAATAATCCCTTTGAATTTGATTAATTTTGTATTCTTTTTTTCTAAACATGCAGCGATAATATCATAATTATACAAGGTAGCTCGGACAAAATACGAAGGATAGGCAGCAAATACAAGATACGCACTGCCTTCAAATCGACCAGAACGCTTAGGGGGATACTAACCAAAACTAAACCACACAATCAAGATCAGAATTCCAAGAATTGATACAACCTACCATGCGAATATAGCAGAGCATACATAGGAGAGAGCAGTAGACTACTTAAAGTGAGAACACCGAAACGTAAGAAGAAGAATATTTTATATATGTATGTATGTATGTGTATGTATGTATATATATATATATATATATATATATATATATATACATATTCTAAAAAATATATATTGGATTGCTCAGTGGCTCAGCGCTAAAAGTGTCCGACTTGTAAGTGAAAGGTACCAAAGTTCGAATCTGAGAGTAGTCAAGCGCTTGGGAAAAAATCATAACATATGAATTCGACTCTAGTTCGAAAACAGTCCTTCTCAGGACTAAGCCTGATGATGGAAGCAGAGTCCGCTTCCGAAACGTCAAAAAGCAAAAACTGTGGAAATGGGTTGATCAACTCAACTAATATGAAACCACAGTTACAAATCACTTATAATACAGAAGAAGTACACGATAAATGTAATTATCTTGCAACATTATACCCAAATGAATCGCAATAAGAAATTAAGCAACATGTTCATGATTATTCTGGAGTATCATTAAGAACGATTGAACCAATTACGAAAGAAGCAAAGGTAACGTCTGCGGAAAATAATGGAAATTCAGTATTCAATTCACCAAAAATCTCCCACAAAAATCGGAAAATAAACTGCAGTGAACAGGCAAGAGGTCTACGTTGTACCGACTACTAAGAAAGTTGGATTCAAAGGAAAAAAATAATTGGCAATTTAAATAAAAATTGACGTACGCCAGTGAAAATAGTAGCACTCAAAGGCGGAGTTACCGGTGATAAGTGTCGCCTGAGCTTGAAGTATGACTATTGCCTTTTTTGTGCGCAGTATTTAAAGCTAATTTTAAGCGGTTTCTTAATTTCTTAAGACAATTATTTAATTTAAATGTCTAAGAGAATAACCAGGTGTAATAGAATGCGATTGCGTAGTGCATTTAATAAGTGTTGCACTTGTGACGACAAGCTGCAAATAGCGGAAAAAGAAGTTACTCTTTAAAAAAACGACATGTAAAAATTGACTCTCTACAAAAGTAGCAAAATGATTGTACCTTAGAGGAATAGCGACATAGAACAACCCCTTGAGACGAAAATATATGCATTTTTGAACAATTTCAGCAAGGCCAATACCTTAATCAATCCCTTCGTTAAGAAATTCTGAATCTAAAAATGTCTCTTTTTACCCTCGACGTAAACGAGTCTTCTACCAAAACAATCTTAAGTCGAAAGAAGATAATGTACTTAAGAATGAGAAATCTGTTACACCCACTTCTAAAGATAATCAATCTCTATTAACTGGTTTTATATGTTTGGATTATAAGATGTAGGGATTCCTTAGTCTAAAGGTTAAAAGAGAACCGATATTATAAGAGTTAATTGTTGTGTGAAATTACATAAATGATTACATAGTTTTAGAGTACAATCAGTTGTTAATTTGGTTTAATGATTGATCTGAGAATTGTTTATTTTATATTACAAATCATTACATACATAACACTGATAACAAGATATTTATCAAGCAGAAACTGCAGATTTGAATTTTTACAATACATTCATGTTGGTGAAAGTTTAAACACAATTTTAAAGAGAAAGTATTCAAATATTATTTGATACACTGTTCGTTAGGTCTTTAATATTTTTTTGTAAATACGAATTAATGTTTGTCTGGTTAAAAATTAATAGACCGAAGTGTTATTTTTTTCTAAATTGGGTGATATCTATTTATTTCAGAATTTTATATCAGAAATATTAATCTACATGTATACGAGGGGAAGTTAGAAAGTATCCAGATAGCGTTTTATTACTCTGATTTTCCGAATATACAAAATATTCCATGTTTATCAAATAAGCGTGACAGCAGAACTTGCTATACAGTGTCGTAAACTATTGTGCCGGCTAGGCGCAAGGGTAGGGAATTGGGTGTGCGGACTGGAAAAAACATACAGCAGGTAGCAAGAAAAAAAAAGAAATGATTTCGAGCGCCATAAACTTTGATTTAGCCCCCAAAGTTTGAAATAGGACGAGCAAAGAAAAACAAGAAAAAAAGTAGGTTTAAAATAATCGTATAATGAAAAAATAATAAATAAATATAAATCAATAAACACTATAAGCGGCGATTGTGTTGAGAATAATTGTTTAATGTAAAAATATAAATATAAATTAATAATCCCTATGAGAGACTTATTAGTTTGCTTTGCGAGTCCTACTTGAAGATAAAATTCACGTGAATCTAGATTTAAGTTACAAAACATAATTATTATTGAATCAAATTTCTATGCAAAGTAAGTAAATCTAACTTTAAGTTACAATAAAAGAATAATTAGTGAAGTAGTTTTCTAGTGGTTCCAATAGAAAAAATGTATAGCCTTAAAAATACATTACTATAACGTCCAAGTAAAACGTTGATATGGTAAACATCACATGAGATATAAGTGCTGCTGCTTGAGGAAATCTCAAATCATAGCACCTATTTCCTTTGTCAAGTCTATTAACGTGATTTATGGATTCACTTTCTGTTGAAGCTCGACCACGTGCACGGAGTGAGTAATTATATCACTGAACTAATAGCTAATATACCGTAAATAACCCAAAAATCTTATAAATCCTTAGCTTTAATTGTAGTGAAAATTAATTGAATTACTTTGACGTTCACAGGTGATCGTAGATGGAAATTGTACATGACGTTGAAGTATCAGTTATCGTTACCACTCGATATCCTTTTTTTTAAAATCAAGAATGTTAGTAGTCAGCAAAAAAAAACCTAAACGAAACCGTAGAATGTAAGAGCCCTAAAAATGCAATGCATGATTTATTAGTATTCCATATGGGGATCAATCCGAAGTCTGTCCGATTTACAATTTAGGTACCACGTAGTAATTTTAGTAGTAATCCATTGAATTGTTTAATGCTCGGTAAACCAGGAAATCTCAAAGAAACTTGGTACGAGTTAAAAACTCAGAAAATGTGCTTTTACCCTTCACACATGCACCTTGGAAAAGTGAACACCAAATGTCGTGAAAATTCTTTTTGCGATAAAGACAAAAGGATTTGTAATGTAGGAAGAAATGTAAATAAATTGAAGCTTTTTACTGAACATTGGCAACCCCATGAAAAACTTTTAAGATATATCAATACTGGATAGCCTGTCACTACTGCTAACCTACCATGAAACACGATGGTACTGTAATTTAAAACCTTAAAACCGCGACATTTAAAACAAAAATCGTTGTATGTGAAGGTCATCTTAAATTTTGTGGAATTAGGGTGTTGGAGTAAAATTTAGTTATGGTAGCTATATACCGGCCTCCAAATAGCATTTTTCAATTTTTTATCAATCCCTAGGTGTTATCTTAGATGAAATATTTAAGTTGACATAATACTGTGTGGAGATTTAAACATTAATTTCTTTGACAAAGAGCATACTAACACCGGATTACTAACTGTTCTAGTATCAATGTTAAAGTTTTAAATGAAACTGCCGGAGTTATTGACAAATCTAAAACTTAATCAACCAATACTGTGCTATGTGATTTTGTCCGTCAATTGGTTACTTATGTGGACAATCGTTTTCTCATTGCCTTCTTTATTGTTGACCATAACTACTTATTGCTTAAGTTGTATTGCCCCTGTTTTGCGAATTACAATTTAATTCTTTTTGCCCTATTTTCGACTCTCAGGGCGAGTTCATTATTGTCACTACCTTGGTGTTAGTTGTGTTGCCTATCTCGGAAATAAAACTCAGATGGTTTATAACAAATTTATTAGGTGACAATAATATAAAAATAAGACGATTCTGCAACAGGAAGTAATAAAAATAAATAAAATTAACTCTATTGGATTCAATAAACAAATATAAACTTAAACTGGAAATTATTCAGGTCCTGGTTATGTATTATTAATACATGGGACGCCGCTGTCTGGATTCCCGGGGTGTCCTCTGTGATTAACCTTTGGAAATATACAATTAAATCATATTTTTTGTCCACATTAATTGTTTTGCAACTAAATATATTAATTACCGTGAAAATATAAGAGAAGTGTAGTGCATTACGTTTTATATGAGTTCAGGATTATACGAGAATTAATTACAGGTGAGTATTAAGTTTATTCTGTTAATTATGTGTAAACGTTAAGTTATTGGTAAAGAACAGCTGATTCACAAAACCTTCTTTCTTTAATTGAATGATATAAGCTCAGGAAATTGCTAATATGTAGTAATTAAAAATGAATGAAATTATAAAAGGGGATTGGAATTTATCCATAGTTGAAGGTGTTTATAAATACAGGTGAGTGATGTGTGCTAATGGAGTATGAATATATTCTAGTTGCTTATAATTAAATTAAATCTGGTGTATAGGATAAATTGTATAGAATGTATATATATATATATATATATATATATATATATATATATATACGAGGGGATTACAGAGAGTTTCGATATAATCAGGTCAGATAAATGTATCTTCTAATTAAATTTAATACCCTTTTCGGAGTCATAATTGCCGGCGAAGGATTGTTAAGGGAGGTTTACTGGTATGAGAAGTGATTAATTGTTCGAGGCGTAACCACCGTCCAATGAATAACGTGTCTCGACAACTCTGAGATACTCTCCTCGGGGCATATAATACCTTCAAGATGACCGTATTCAGGATTGTGTCTTACTCGTGGTTGATGGACAGGTAATTAAGTTTTCGGGGCAAAACCACCGTCAACCTAAAAGCGCCTCTTCCTGTCAAACTTTAGGTGTTCTTCTCGGAGCGTATGACACCATCAAAAGGACTGTACCAAAGAATGCTTGTATCGATATTGGAATTGGGTATGTGACTGTGTCTGGTAACAGGGATTCTGGTAAATGGGAAATAATAGTAGTAATCGAGATACTGGTTGAGATGCTGGTCAGGTTCGTCAGGACAGGTTAATAATACTGGTCAAGGGATATTGGACAGGCTGGTCTGGTTACTGGTCAGGCTAAATAATAATAAAGGTATAAGTGAGGTGTAATCAGTGAGGTAAAAGTAAAAGTGAGAATGTAATGCGAGCGGTCTGGTATTTGTAGGTAATTGGGATTAGTGGGAAAGGAGCGTACAACTGATATCATTTATTAACAATGATAAAATAGTTGTGGGAGCAAATAGGAAATACGTTTTGATAGGAATTATTTACTAGGATAGGAAAATTTATAGTACGGATTTTCAGGATCATCGCAAAGTTAAGTAGGTGTGGAATTCGTGGAAATTCTTTAAAGTTATTTGAACCCTATCTATCAAATAGATCTCAAATTGTGGATACACCAAATGGTAATTAAAGTAACACCTCTCTAGTCTTATCAGGAGTAGTTCAAGGATCTATCCTAGGGCCATCTCTATTTTTAATCTTTGCCAGTGGTTTAGTTCCTTACCTTAAATGCAAAGGTACGTATGAGAATATCTTTACCTGTTACGAAGATGATACAAACATTTTAATTAGATGGGAATCCACGCAGTACTCTATGTTTCGAGACTGTTGCTAGTTTTACAATTTCGAAATCGACCAAAATGCATGAATTAACGATTAAGTCAGATCTTAATTCGCCTTCCCAGCTCTGCAGGAGTGATTGCTTCCAAAATTTTTTTTAAAACTTTATGCAACTAAAACATTTTACTTTTACTATACTATTCCCACTTTCATATTTATCCTACAATATAGTTAATTGGGGGGGGGGGGGAGGTTCTCATGCTGAACGAATCTTAAAAATACAAAAGCGCGCTGCGAGGATAATATGTGCCCTTTCATCTAAACCGTCTTGTAAGTCATACTTCAAGAAATTAACAGTTATGATGTGTACGTCCTTAAAATTTGCTGCTTCTCATGCACTAAACAAACCTCTTATAAAGACGGAGAATGCATACAGTACTAGATACCAGAATTTACTAGGCCCATGTAAACACGACTCTACCCTACTTCAAAAGAATATTGTGTTCACTACTTGCCAGATATTTAATGCACTCCCTCAATGTTTCAAATTATTAAACAGTTTTTCTAGTTTTAAAAAGAATTTAAAACAATACTTAATAAACACTTCTACCGTTTAAAGGAATATCTTCAAGCTTAATAATCTAATCTTGACTGTATCTTTGTTTTCTGTATATCTGTTTGACACCTATTACTTGCGTGATATACTTTAACCAGCGTGAAGTTGGCAGAAGAAAAAACCGAAGATAACCGATGAGAGATATCAGTGGCGTACTAATCAATTGCATCAGACATATATAATTGCAGTGTGGTTCGAATAAAAAAGCAATTTAAGAATTTTGAAAATCAACAGTATCTCCTATTCTATCTTCTACAACTTGAAGCGATGAAATCCACTCTCGATACCTAAAATAATTAATTTTATAGCCAGTACAACGAGATCCAACCTAAAAATATCGTGAATAATTTACGACCCATCTATGGGGGTTAAATGCATCTCTGTTGTATAAAATAATTAGTTGCACAGTAAACAAAGGATAAGATCTCAATCTTAAAATATCTTTCAAAACATACCAATAAATTATATCACTTTCTTTAAAATTTGGAATGATTAAGGGCCTGTTGCGGGGGTTGAAATACCAGAATGAGGGGCTGAAATGCAAATAATGAATTTTGCAGTGAACACGATGGGATCACAAACTGAAAATAGCTTTGAAAAATAAAAAAATAATTGATATCATGTACTCTAAAAATGAAAATGAATTAGGACCAGTCTGAAGGGGTGAAATAGGTCCCCCGAAACCAAAAATAATTAATTTTGTAGAGAACACAATGAGATCATAACTTGCAAAATTCCTTCAAAAAATGAAGAATGATACATTTCACGTACTATAAAAATCAGAATGAGTTAGACCAGTCTTAGGGGCTGAAATACACCCCAAAATCAGAAAATAATCAATTTTTCGGTGAACACGATGAGATTCAACCTTGGGAATAGATGCTAAAAATAAGGAATAATCTATATAACGTGCTCTAAAAACCAGAAAGACTTGAGACCAGTCGGGGGTAGAAATAAACCCTCAAACCCAATAATAATTAATTGTTGGTAAACACGATGAGATTCCAACTTGTGAAAAGCTTCTAGAAATAAAGTATAATTCATATCACATACTCTAAAAACCAAAATGAATTAGGACCAGTCTGAGGGCCAAAAATACCTCCCCGAACCGAAGAATAATTAATTATGCGGTAAACATGATGAGATCTCAACGTGAGAATAGCTTCTAGAAATAAAGAATAATTCATATCACGTACTATAAAATCAGGATGAGTTGGGAGCAGTTTTGAGGGGCCGAAATGGACCCTCGAACCGGAAAATAATTAATTTTGCAGTGAACACGGTGAGTTCGCAATTTGAAAATAGCTTATAAAAATAAACCATAATTTATGTCACGTTCTGTAAAAATGAGAATGTGTTAAGAGGTGTCTGAGGGGCGGAAATACACCCCCGAACCCAAGGATAATTATTATGCGGTAAACAGCTTGTACTCTAAAAGACATTTTGCATTATTACTTTCCAACTTACATATGTAGGTATAGAAGGTCATGCAATCGATTTTTTTTCACTAAATCGACTTACCTATCACCTCATCTCACGTACTTTGACGGTTTTGCCGACATGGATCATTCTCAAGTTGAATTCTCATCGTGTTGACTGGAAAATGAATTAATTTCTGGGTGGGGGGTGTATTTTTACCCCTAAAATTGGTCCTAGTTCATTCTGGTTTTTAGAGTACGTGATATACATTATTCTTCATTTTTAGAAGCTGGAAGCTAGTTAGATTCTCATTATGGTTTCTGCAAAATTAACCATTTTCGTGCTCGGGGCTGTATTTCTGCCCCTTGGCTGGCCCAAACTCATTTTAGTTTTAGAGCACGTGACAAGAATTATTCTTCATTTTTAGAAGATATTTTCGAGTAGGAGATCATGGTTTCTGCAAAATTAATTATTTTCGTGTTCGGGTCTGTATTCCAGCTGGTCATTCTGAGTTTTAGAGTACGTGACAAGACTTATTCTTTATTTTTCTTTTCTTTATTTTTTGAAGCTATGTTCAATTTGAGTATTGTAAAACCGCAAAATTAAATCGTAACTCAATCTGAATTTAAGAGTACGTGATATGTATTATTATTTATTTTTAGAAGCTATTTTCGAGTTGGGATCTCGTCTTCACTGGAAAATTAATTATTTTCTGGTTCGAGAGTGTATTTCAACCTCTCGGACTGGTCCTAACCCATTATAGTTTTTAGAGTACCTGATATGTATTATTCTTCATTTTTAGAAGCTATTTTCAATTTGGGATTTCATCGTGTTTTCTACAAAATTAATTATTGTTGGGCCCTGGGGTGTTGTTACACTAGGCGTCGTGCAGGCTTACCGTAGTAAGCGGGTTGCCAAGCCAGCTACAGTAGAAATGGGCGGGGTCGATATAAGGAGTAAAATGATTGAAAGGTAGTTTCAACCACCATACACTTACTTAAATTTTGAAATACACGGGTCGTCGTAAACTTATTGAACACACCTCGTACACCTGAAAATTCCAAATCATAAAATGTTAATCTAAATACTGTTTAAGTATCCCTCGTATACCTCTAAATTTATATTTATAACTGCTATAAAACTCTGAAGTAAATAAACAATACGCAATTTAGAAAGGAATCAAAATAATGAAAGTCGGTTTAATAATTTTTATCTCAACAAAATATTGGTTAGTTGCTGAAAATTTTAAAAATAGAACGGTCAGTACTTTCATCATAAATAATATCTTTATGTTTTATTAATACTTTATCTTTAAAAATCGTATTTAGACATTCATTAATAGGTTTATATTGTAATACTCCAAATCTGTAATGTATGCTTAATAAAAATATGTGGTCAGTAGTGTTCTGTATTTGATTGACTGTAAAATAATTCAATGTAGTTAAAATAAAATTTTGTAATCGATCTGGCATCCTATACTTAAATATCAAACATTCCCCAAAATCAATTTTGCCGTGACCCCATCGAAATTGGCGGACAACATTCGGCACAAATTCGAACTAACACTCATGCGCTAGCTCTTCATTCACCGAGTAAACCCATCTTGCTTCGATTCCAACGAATCTCGTGTATTAATATACACTATATTTCAAATAAAATGCATCACTTAGAAATAATAATGCTATGATTTTGAAATTTTGGCAAAGTAATGTTTCTGTATCATATAGAAAACGATGGAAGTTTCAATGAAAAAGAACAAGTCATTATGTACTTTGCACCACTGTTAACATCAATTATCAACAGTTTTTATTTATAATTTTAAGAAATCTATTCGCTTAGTGCCAATTTTTTGTTGTTTAACTGACACATTTATTCTGTAAGACAATGATGAAACTTTGCCCAAGTTTCACATTTTGACAGGGGTACAATTATCGGCATGAAAGAAGCAGGTTTGTCATTTCGAGAAATCGGCAGAAGACTTAATCGAGACCACACCACGGTGGCCCGCACTTGGCCTTCTTGGTCTGAAGAAGGCATTCAACGACCTCGTCCCAATGGAAAACCACCACGCAGCATCAATGTTCTTCTTAGGTGGCTGGCCACAAGAGATCGGTTTCAGTCAACAAGCTCAGTTGCGGTGAAGTGGACAGGAGCTATTGGTCGTCACCTATCAATGCCACCAATCTACAGGAGAATTAAGTATCTTGGCTTACATTCGTATCGTCCGTACCGATGACCCCAGTTAACTCAAGAGCATAAGACTGCTAGATTGGCATGGTGTCAAGAGCGGCGGTACTGGGGCCTTCAATGGAATAACATCGTCTTCTGCGACGAATCGCGTTTTTGTTTGTGGCGAAACGATGGTCGTCTGAAGGTGGGGAGGTTTCGAGGAGAACGTCGAAATTTAGAGTTTGTTGAAAGACGACCCACAGGCTTAACACCTGGAGTCATGGTTTGAGGCGCCATACGTGTTGGTGGAATATCTTCTCTTGTGTTCATTGTAAACACATTAAGTGCTCAGCGTTACATTGATAATGTTTTGGAGTCAGTGGTTGTACTATTAATGCAGACGTTGCCAAATGGTATTTTGCAACAAGATAATGCTAGACCACATACCGCACATGTTACAAGAAGGTTTCTGGATCAAGTGCAGTTACCAGTATTGCCGTGGCCTGCGCGATCGCCAGATCTTTCGCCTATTGAACATGTATGGGACGTGATGGGTCGAAGACTAAGGCAACTACCAAACCCCCAAACTACTTGGGTGAATTACGACTCCATCTCCAGGTAGCCTGGGATGAAATGCCTTAGGAAGATATAGACCATCTCATAGAAAACATGCCTCGGAGAGTGAACGCCTGCATTGCTATTAACATTTTCTCGTTAACTGTTAATATTTTGCCTTCAAAACTTCATCATCCTATACATGTTAATAAAGTATTATTTTACCATACTTCCAAGATCATAGCATTTTTATTTCTAAGTGGTGCATTTCATTTGAAACGTAGTGTATATTTTGTATCACAAAATTAGGATTTTGGGCATCGAAAGAATCAATTTTGCCGCGATCCTACCAAAATTTTGAGCAACATTCAGCCTAAATGTGAACCAACATCCAGGTCCCCGCTTTTGCCGAGCCTCAATGAAATTATAATTATAGATTTAGCATAACGTTTAGTTCAAATTTTGACAAATACTCATGGGGCACATAATTTGAGTCTTAGTCGTCGAATGGTTCCATTTTAGAGCGACTTGAACAAAATTGGTGTATAAATACCTCAGATAGGAAGACTAGATTTTGTTTTTGGATTTTAGGGGCAACCTATGCTTTAAAAAAAGGTTGTATAAAAGTGTTTTATTTCGTTCTAAAACTTTTTCTAGTAGTTTTTTCTCTTGTGCTACCATGTATCTACTTTATTTTTAGGAATGCGGGTTCAAAACTGTTATGGACGGGTAGCGTGAGCTAATTAATCGTATTTTAGGATTGTAATAGAGTAAAATGAATGTGTATGTATTTTATTCGTATACATGAGTTAGGATTGCATAATGGAAAATTCTATTTATGATTCAAGGGCAAATAGTATTGAAATTTATTTAATTTTGCGTAAAGAGATTTCGCACATAGATGAAATTACCATAAAAAGTTTAATTTGACTTTGATTATTGTATTGAATTAATTTGAATATGGAATTTGGACATTTCAGAGAGATTACGTTTTCCTTAAAAAATTAAAGATGGCATAGATGGGGAATTTGCGTTAATTCCATTTTGATGCTTTCAGATTTTATGTCGACAAAGAGCACGTGGTGTTTTAATAGTTATGAAAGTGGTTGAAATTCAATTAGAGCCATTTTTGTGCAGGAAACCTATATAAGGAAAGCAGTCGATCTAGCGGAATTAACGCAATGCAACCTTGTTTATCCGTGATTGAACGTCCAGGAATTTATCTTTTTATGATTTGGAAGGTTGGGCTTTCGTTACTAAAAATTGTTTATTTTACTCTTTTAGATATAAGATTTGTCAGCGAACCTAATTTAAAACTACATTAAGATTTCATTTTGATTATTGTAAAGGGCGAAAGAAAAGATACCATACTATCTGCTAATCTATGTTCAAGTTTTATGTCATTTGTTGTCTTAATATTAAATTCCTAGCACCAACTTTACAAGTTATAGAAAGTATAATACTAGTAAGAATTAAATTTTTCGGTCATTTAAGGTAACTGTGATTAGAGGGTTTGAGTTCAAGTCTGTCGCAATTAAATAATTTTATTAGATTAATAATCCAGAGGTTCAACTTGAAAGATTATACATTGACAAGTTGATTTGCTTTCAAAAGTTGACTCATACACTTATGCAATTATACCTCTTAAAGCTATTAAATCATAAGTATAAAGATTCTAAATGTTATAAGAAGTTATATATGTTTTGTTGTAAAAAAATCTGGAACAAGGGAACTGTGGCAGAACCAGTAACAAACAAAATACAATCACGTGCCACACAAAAATTACCGAACGCGTCTCAATGGCTAAGCTATCATCGTCAGCGATCGACTGATCGATCGCTGATGATGATAGCTTAGTATAGAAACGGGTTTCGTGTTTTTAATTTTGTGTGTTTTTTGTTGTATTTAAACGAAATCAAAGTTACAAGTTTAGTATTTTGATTATTCAAAGAGCACTCACACATTTGTAATTTTTCAACATAATATCTGCTGTTCATTTAAAAGATAAAAGATTAAAGGGGGTCATTCTATGGGCAACTCTAAGAAAAAAGATACATGAACATAAGTCCGCTTCGTTTGCAAGATGCAGGGTGTAAAAATTTGCAAAAATCTATTTTTTTAATGTACCAGAAATATCTTAACATAATTTATTCAAACTTGGTACTTGACAATTGTGCCTTGTGCTCCACATTTTGCAGATATTAAAATTTAATGGGACTCACCATTGGCGTAGATAAAATAAGTCGGTCAAGGAATTTTTATGGAATCGGTAGTATGCCACTGACTTTTTCAGTGTTCTAATTCAAAATACTCAACAATCGTCTTAATAATTTTTTATAAAATAAGCCGTTTGTTTGTTCAGTATGACTAAGAATACGAAAACTTAAATGCATAGGGTTATTTCTGGATTTTGACTATAAGACAACAAACATGTTGCTGTACCGGGTGGCCAACGAAGAACGGCCGTCGGCCATATCTCAGGAATGGATTATAGCACAGGTTCGGGAAAAAAATTTTCATAACAAAAGTGGCCTCGAGAAACGCCTGGAAATTATTTTCAGAATTGTAGGTCCATCGCTAGAGGGCGTATTTGACAGTTAAAATTTTAAAAAGCAAAATTTTTTAAAATTTACTCAATTAAGAGGCATATTAAATATTATAATCAGATTCCTCGACAAATTCTGCATATTTTTTATTTGACAAGTTTTAGTCTATCTCTTTAAATAAGGGGAGGGGGAGAGTGGGAACCTTGTTACAAAAAAACGCCTTTAATTCAGGTTCTGCTTGACCGATTTAATAAACTTGATGTTGTTTGAAAGAGCTTTTGTTAAACAATAGTAAATTTGAAGCAATCTGATTAATAACATAAATGCTAGAGGACGCTGTTTAATATTTTTTTAATATTGTGTTTTCTCTTTACAATTTTAAATGGAAGCATACAAATTTAAGTAGGTCTTTAAAAAGTAGACTAAAGTAGTAATAAAACAGTGAAAACTGCAAGTCGATTTCTTTTTCCTATTCTAAGATATCGTAAGAAACAGGTAAATGGCGAGAATAGTTCTTCCAACGTCTAGTAGGCTAGTTCGCGTTAACGGAAATTATTAAATTTAGCCTGGATTAAAAGATCTTACATTGGTCTGCAGTAATTTAAACTGTTATCATACTAATGTTATGGTTGCCGCTAGATTACCTAAATGTAATGCTGTCGCTACTAACAATGAGAACAAATTATAAAATAATAATGTGATAAATCTAACAATTAAAACCTTAAATAAATAACTACGTAATTAGTGTCGCCTTAGATGTTCGAAATGTCGTCCATCATTTTCAATGCATGAAATCAATCGCTGACGGGTAGAGAGAACTGCAGTTTCAATTTCTGCCCTTAAAATACTTCGTGTTGTCTGTCGTATTCTTTCAATCATGTCAGCTCTTGTTGTGGGTCTATCGGCATAAACGAGATCTTTTATTCGCCCCCACAAATAAAAATCTAAACAAGTTAGGTCTGGAGACCTTGGTGGCCAAATAAATAAACTTCCGCGTCCTATCCACCTTTCAGGGTTTGATTGATCTAAGAAATTCCGAACATCTCTAGAATAATATGCCGGGCATCCATCATATTGCAAGAACATGTCACGACGAATGGTCAAGGGTACGTCATCTAAAAGAAGTGGCAATTCGTTGCTTAAAAAATCTAAATATCTTTCCCCATTAACAGTCTCATTAAAAAAAGGCCCAATTATTTCTCGACCTAGAATCCCGCACCACACATTTACAGACCAACGACCCTGATGTTGGACCTCCTGCATCCAGTGGGGATTCGTTTCTGACCAGTAGTGCATATTATGTCGATTTACACTACCATCACTATGAAAAGTAGCCTCATCTGTCCACATAATTCGTGAAAGTATTTCAGGATCGTCGTGTATCATATTTGAGAGCCAGTTGCAAAAATCCAACCTGGTATCGAAATCTTGAGCATTCAAGCTATGGTGTAGGACCATGTGATATGGGTGCAATCTAAAATCGCTGCAATAATTGCTGTTCCAGTCCTCCAGATTCCTGAAACACAGTAGCCATAAACTTTTTGTTGGACAAGGTTTGTTTAAACTTCTTTAGTTTGTTAGGAGAGTTCGTATACATCCATTGCTTCGATTGTTCTTTGGTCTCGACGTTCACGAACTGAATCTACGTTTCATCTCCCGTTACGATTGTTCCAAAAAACACTTATCGTTCGTCTTGGTAGCTCTGCAAAAATGCAGAGAATCCATTCGGTACAGCTTGTAAACATCTGTAAGCTATTTGGGGCTCTATCGTGCACAAAATTTGTGGTAGCCGAGTCGTCCTGTAACAATGTTATAAAGTGCTGATCGAGAAATTCCGGGAAATTCAGCGGAATTGTGAACTGGCGACATGCTCGAACCGCAGTGTTCACTTTTTCGACAATGTCGTCTGTTGCTACGGGCTTCCTCCCTTGATTCCCGTCATCGTGGACATTAGCTCGTACTTTTCGCAAAATTCCACATCACTTTCGCACTTCACTATCACTTGCAATGCCTTCCCCATACACAAAACATAATCTTCGATGAATTAGCCGCAGTATTGCTTTTAGCTTGAAAAAAACGATTCACTGAGCAAATCTCGCATTTGGTGGGAACGCGATGATAGTAGCCATGATGAAACGGCGGTCCCATCAAAACTACGCCACGTAATGTCCGACCCGATTGTCAGGTACTGACAGATAGATTACCAAACGCTACCGAGCAATCGCCACGTCAACATGACAGCTGAGCATCCATTAGCAACCTAACGGAACTTGAAAAAATAGCCCTCGTGAAAACTAAATCAATTGTAATGGATTCGCGGGCACGCTCCATAATGCTGGAGGTGTTTTTGTATTTATTTCTAATTATTTATTTTTTTGCGAATTGTAACACCCTGTATCTTGCAAACGAATAGTCTCCCTTCAATATCCCAGGCATAATCCTTTGAATTTGATTGATTTTGTATTCCTTTTTCTAAACATGCAGCGATAATATCATATATATATATATATATATATATATATATATATATATATATATATATATATATATATATATATATATATATATATATATATATATATATATATATATAACAGGGTGACATAGAAAAAGTGCCATACATAGTGCCGCGCGATAGAGGACACTAAAGTAAAAAAAAAGTTCCTATGAACTTAGGTCCGCAACACCTTCGTTTAAAAGATATAGGGTATTGAAGTTTAATTATTTTTTTGTTTTTTTTTAATATCTTTTTACAATGATGTAATAAACGGAAGAAATTTTGTATACAAGGGCATTTTATCACGCAGAATTCAAATATGACCTTAGTTCTTTTATTACCGATAGTGGGCGTCATATATAGGTTTCCATCTTGTTTGAATCGGTCCTAACTTTTTTGCCTTATACTGTATGTCATTTTCGACTGGGAAAATTTATTTCCCCATCTTTTCTGCTTCAGAAAGGTATACCTTATTGAAGTCGCTAGGACCAACGGCCAAAGTAACTTATTCGCAAAAACAATGACATAACACTTCAACAATTAAATTTTAATAGCAACAATGAAGGGCAGTGATTAAAAAAAACATTAAATTTTTAGAAGGAAGCATGTGATGTTAGAAAATAGAAGTTACATTCGACAAACTATTGATTTGGTGTGACGACAACATTTTAACAATAAATCCTACAAAAACAACGTTAATTAAATTTGGGAATCTACGCAGTACTCTGTGTTTCGAGACTTGTTGCTAGTTTTACAATTTCGAAATCAACCAAAATGCATAAATTAACGATAAGGTCAGACCTTAATTCGCCTTCCCAGCTCTGCAGGAGTTATTGCTTCCAAATTGTTTTTTAAAACTTTACGCAACCAAAACACTTTACTTTTACTATACTATTCCCACTTTCATATTTAGCCTACAATATAGTTAATTTGGGCGGAGGGAGAGGTTCTCTTGCTGAACGAATCTTAAAAATACAAAAGCGCGTTGCGAGGATAATATGTGCCCTTTCATCTAAACCGTCCTGTAAGTCGTACTTCAAGAAATTAACAGTTATTGATGTGTACGTTCTTAAAATTGCTGCTTCGCATGCAATAAACAAACCTCTTATAAAGACGGACAATCATACGGTACTATATACCAGAATTTACTAGGCCCAGGTAAACACGGCTCTACCCTACTTCAAAAGAATATTGTGTTCGCTACTTGCCAGATATTTAATGCACTCCCATAAAGGTTTCAAATTACTAAACAGTTTTTCTAGTTTTAAAAAAAATTTAAAACAATTCTTAATAAACACTTCTACCATTTAAAGAAATATCTTCAAGCTTAATAATCTATTCTTGACTGTATCTTTGTTTTCTGTATATCTGTTTGACACCTATTACTTGCGTGATATACTTTAACCAGCGTGAAGTTGGCAGAAGAAAAAACCGAAGATAACCGATGAGAGATATCAGTGGCGTACTAATCAATTGCATCAGACATATATAATTGCAGTGTGGTTCGAATAAAAAAGCAATTTAAGAATTTTAAAAATCAACAGTATCTCCTATTCTATCTTCTACAACTTGAAGCGATGAAATCCTCTCCCGATACCTAAAATAATTAATTTTATAGTCAGTACAATGAGATACAACCTAAAAATATCGTGAATAATTTACGACCCATCTATGGGCGGTTAAATGCATCTCTGTTGTATAAAATAATTAATTGCACGGTAAACAAACGATAAGATCCCAATCTTAAAATATCTTTCAAAACATACCAATAAATTATATCACTTTTTTTAAAATTTGGAATGATTAAGGACTTGTTGCGGGGGTTGAAATACCAGAATGAGTTACCAGCAGTCCGAGGGGCTGAAATGCATCTCATAACCAGCAAATAATGAATTTTACAGTGAACACGATGGGATCACAAACTGAAAATAGCTTTGAAAAATAAAAAAATAATTGATATCACGTACTCTAAAAATGAAAATGAGTTAGCACCAGTCTGAAGGGGTGAAATAGGTCCCCCGAAACCAAAAATAATTAATTTTGTAGAGAACACAATGAGATCATAACTTGTAAAATTCCTTCAAAAAATGAAGAATGATACATTTCACGTACTATAAAAATCAGAATGAGTTAGACCAGTTTTAGGGGCTGAAATACACCCCAAAATTAGAAAATAATCAATTTTTCGGTGAACAGGATGAGATTCAACCTTGGGAATAGATGCTAAAAATAAGGAATAATCTATATAACGTACTCTAAAAACCAGAAAGACTTGGGACCAGTCGGGGGTAGAAATAAACCCTCAAACCCAATAATAATTAATTGTTGGTAAACACGATGAGATCCCAACTTGTGAAAAGCTTCTAGAAATAAAGTATAATTCATATCACGTACTCTAAAAACCAAAATGAATTAGGACCAGTCTGAGGGCCAAAAATACCTCCCCGAACCTAAGAATAATTAATTATTCGGTAAACACGATGAGATCTCAACGTGAGATTAGCTTCTAGAAATAAAGAATAATTCATATCACGTACTATAAAATCAGGATGAGTTGGGAGCAGTTTTGAGGGGCCGAAATAGACCCTCGAACCGGAAAATATTTAATTTTGCAGTGAACACGGTGAGTTCGCAATTTGAAAATAGCTTATAAAAATAAACCATAATTTATGTCACGTTCTGTAAAAATGAGAATGTGTTAAGAGGTGTCTGAGGGGCGGAAATACACCCCCGAACCCAAGGATAATTATTATACTTTCCAACTTACATATATAAGTATAGAAGGTCATGCAATCGATTTTTTTTCACTAAATCGACTTACTTATTACCTCATCTCACGTCCTTTCACGGTTTTGCCGACATGGATCATTCTCAAGTTGAATTCTCATCGTGTTCACTGCAAAATGAATTAATTTCGGGGTGGGGGGTGTATTTCTACCCCTAAAATTGGTCCTAGTTCATTCTGGTTTTTAGAGTACGTGATATACATTATTCTTCATTTTTAGAAGCTAGAAGCTAGTTAGATTCTCATGATGGTTTCTGCAAAATTAATCATTTTCGTGCTCGGGACTGTATTTCTGCCCCTTGGCTGGCCCTAACTCATTTTAGTTTTAGAGCACGTGACAAGAATTATTCTTCTTTTTTAGAAAATATTTTCGAGTAGGAGATCATGGTTTCTGCAAAATTAATTATTTTCGTGTTCGGGGCTGTATTCCAGCTGGTCCTAATTCATTCTGAGTTTTAGAGTACGTGACAAGACTTATTCTTTATTTTTCTTTTCTTTATTTTTTGAAGCTATTTTCAATTTGAGTATTGTAAAACCGCAAAATTAATTATTTTCTGGTTCGGGGATGTATTTCTGGCCCTCAGACTGGTCGTAACTCAATCTGAATTTAAGAGTACGTGATATGTATTATTCTTTATTTTTAGAAGCTATTTTCGAGTTGGGATCTCGTCTTCACTGGAAAATTAATTATTTTCTGGTTCGAGAGTGTATTTCAACCTCTCGTACTGGTCCTAACCCATTATAGTTTTTAGAGTACCTGATATGTATTATTCTTCATTTTTAGAAGCTATTTTCAATTTGGGATTTCATCGTGTTTTCTACAAAATTAATTATTGTTGGGCCCTGGGTTGTTGTTACACTAGGCGTCGTGCAGGCTTACCGTAGTAAGCGGGTTGCCAAGCCAGCTACAGTGGAAATGAGCAGGGTCAATATAAGGAGTAAAATGATTGAAAGGTAGTTTCAACCACCATACACTTACTTAAATTTTGAAATACACGGGTCGTCCTAAACTTATTGAACACACCTCGTACACCTGAAAATTCCAAATCATAAAATGTTAATTTAAATACTGTTTAAGTATCCCTCGTATACCTCTAAATTTATATTTATAACTGCTATAAAACTCTGAAGTAAATAAACAATACGCAATTTAGAAAGGAATCAAAATAATAAAAGTCGGTTTAATAATTTTTATCTCAACAAAATATTCGTTAGTTGCTGAAAATTTTAAAAATAGAACGGTCAGTACTTTCATCATAAATAATATCTTTGTTTTATTAATACTTTATCTTTAAAAATCGTATTTAGACATTCATCAATAGGTTTATATTTTAATACTCCAAATCTGTAATTTATGCTTAATAAAAATATGTGATCGGTAGTGTTCTGTATTTGATTGACTGTAAAATAATTCAATGTAGTTAAAATAAAATTTTGTAATCGATCTGGCATCTTATACTTAAATATCAAACATTCCCCAAAATCAATTTTGCCGTTACCCTATCAAAATTGGTCGACAACATTCGGCACAAATTCGAACTAACACTCATGCGCTAGCTCTTCAGTCACCGAGTAAACCCATCTTGCTTCGATTCCAACGAATCTCGTGTATTAATATACACTATATTTCAAATAAAATGCACCACTTAGAAATAATAATGCTATGATTTTGAAATTTTGGCAAAGTAATGTTTCAGTATCATATAGAAAACGATGGAAGTTTCAATGAAAAAGAACAAGTCATTATGTACTTTGCACCACTGTTAACATCAATTATCAACAATTTTTATTTATACATTTTGAGAAATCTAGTCGCTTAGTGCCAATTTTTTGTTGTTTAACTGACACATTTATTCTGTAAGACAACGACGAAACTTTGCCCAAGTTTCACATTTTGACAGGGGTAGAATTATCGGCATGAAAGAAGCAGGTTTGTCATTTCGAGAAATCGGCATAAGACTTAATCGAGACCACACCACGGTGGCCCGCATTTGGTCTTCTTGGTCTGAAGAAGGCATTCAACGACCTCGTCCCAATGGAAGACCACCACGCAGCACCAATGTTCTTCTTAGGCGGATGGCCACAAGAGATCGGTTTCAGTAAACAAGCTCAGTTGCGGCGAAGTGGACAGGAGCTATTGGTCGTCACCTATCAATGCCAACAATCTACAGGAGAATTAAGTATCTTGGCTTACATTTGTATCGTCCGTACCGACGACCCCAGTTAACTCAAGAGCATAAGACTGCTAGATTGGCATGGTGTCAAGAGCGGCGGTACTGGGGCCTTCAATGGAATAACATCGTCTTCTGCGACGAATCGCGTTTTTGTTTGTGGCGAAACGATGGTCGTCTGAAGGTGGGGAGGTTTCGAGGAGAACGTCGAAATTTAGAGTTTGTTGAAAGACGACCCACAGGCTTAACACCTGGAGTCATGGTTTGGGGCGCCATACGTGTTGGTGGAATATCTCCTCTTGTGTTCATTGTAGACACATTAAGTGCTCAGCGTTACATTGATAATGTTTTGGAGCCAGTGGTTGTACTATTAATGCAGACGTTGCCAAATGGTATTTTGCAACAAGATAATGCTAGACCACATACCGCACACGTTACAAGAAGGTTTCTGGATCAAGTGCAGCTACCAGGTAGCCTGGGATGAAATGCCTTAGGAAGATATAGATCATCTCATAGAAAACATGCCTCGGAGAGTGAACGCCTGCATTGCTATTAACATTTTCTCGTTAACTGTTAATATTTTGCCTTCAAAACTTCATCAACCTATACATGTTAATAAAGCATTATTTTACCATACTTTCAAGATCATAGTATTATTATTTCTAAGTGGTGCGTTTCATGTGAAACGTAGTGTATATTTTGTATCACAAAATTAGGATTTTGGGCATCGAAAGAATCAATTTTGCCGCGATCTCACCAAAATTTTGAGCAACATTCAGCCTAAATGTGGACCAACATCCAGGTCCCCGCTTTTGCCGAGCCTCAATGAAATTATAATTATAGATTTAGCATAACGTTTAGTTCAAATTTTGACAAATACTCATGGGGCACATAACTTGATTCTTAGTCGTCGAATGGTTCCATTTTAGAGCGACTTGAACAAAATTGGTGTATAAATACCTCAGATAGGAAGACTAGATTTTGTTTTTGGATTTTAGGGGCAACCTATGCTTTAAAAAAAGGTTGTATAAAAGTGTTTTATTTCGTTCTAAAACTTTTTCTAGTAGTTTTTTCTCTTGTGCTACCATGTATCTACTTTATTTTTAGGAATGCGGGTTCAAAACTGTTATTACCGGGTAGCGTGAGCTAATTAATCGTATTTTAGGATTGTAATAGAGTAAAATGAATGTGTATGTATTTTATTCGTATACATGCGTTAGGATTGCATAATGGAAAATTCTATTTATGATTCAAGGGCAGATAGTATTAAAATTTATTTAATTTTGCGCAAAGAGATTTCGCACATAGATGAAATTACCATAAAAAGTTTAATTTGACCTTGATTATTTTATTGAATTAATTTGAATATGGAATTTGGACATTTCAGAGAGATTACGTTTTCCTTAAAAAATTAAAGATGGCATAGATGGGGAATTTGGTTGAATTCCATTTTGATGCTTTTAGATTTTATGTCGACAAAGAGCACGTGGTGTTTTAATAGTTATGAAAGTGGTTGAAATTGAATTAGAACCATTTTTGTGCAGGAAACCTATATAAGGAAATCAGTGGATCTAGCGGAATTAACGCAATGCAACCTTGTTTATCCGTGATTGAACGTCCAGGAATTTGTTTTTTTATGATTTGGAAGGTTGGGCTTTCGTTCCTAAATATTGTTTATTTTACTCTTTTAGATATAAGATTTGTCAGCGAACCTAATTTAAAACTACATTAAGATTTCATTTTGATTATTGTAAATCTGTAATTTATGCTTAATAAAAATATGTGGTCAGTAGTGTTCTGTATTTGATTGACTGTACAATAATTCAATCTAGTTAAAATAAAATTTTGTAATCGATCTGGCATCCAATACTTAAATATCAAGCATTCCCCAAAATCTTAATACTAAACACATTAAAAATAGATAAAGCTCAATTATCCCTTTTACTTACAATGAACAATGATTAACGCAAGAATCAAAAATGTACTTAAAAGATTTATATTTCTATCTGTCAAACAAAATCTAAAACTCATTCTTACACATTACGATAATTAGTTCTTTATCCGTAGGTATAGTGAAGTCCATACGGTCTGCTTCCAGTAATACTTTTTAAATTTACAAATGCACTATCCACAGCACAGAAGACAGCCGTATCCGTTAATGCATTCGGCTGTAACACTAGCGAATGTAGTGTCTATCGTTCACTCGCGTATCTTCATGAGTTCTTTGATTTAATATAACATCACATTATGCTTTAATGTTTGCCCTTCAACGTAAACGTTTAACACACTAAATAATACTTACTTCCACATAAATATATTAAAAATCGACCTATATTGCTAACGATTGTACACCTGTTTCAATGTCACTGTTGATCACCAAAGCCTAAATTTTACAAACTTTTAGTTCGATTACTTAACGGGTTACTTTAGGCTTTCTTTATATTATTATTGTCGCACGCTCTACTACTGAAAACTATCAATAAAGTATTTGCTGTGTTATTTTCAAATCTGCTTTCGCACTTTTTTAATTTCTTGAAGAAAATCACTGTTCTTCAAGTCACAATAAAACTATTTATTTATGAATGTCTATCGATATTTACTTAACTTTCACCCATCAATTCTGACTAACTATCCCTTCAATTGGGCACTCGCTTATATACCTTCTGCCCGCCATATTATCAAAGCGTGACAATATATACGCGGTAACATTAACATTCACCTATCACAATCGCGATCTCATACGTTTCTTTGCCGCGCAGACGTCCGAAACGGAATCACCGCTACGCAAAGTAACAAGAACGTAGCCATTTTGAATTTACTTTTAAATTCACTAAAAACTCCGAAAAAACCATTAATTGCAGTTACATTTACTCGGTACAATCTCCAGACCATATCTCAACTTTCTGTGAAAGTTTCACATGTGGACGAAGCCTCCTTCCGTACAATTTAGGCAAATACCACACATTCTAACAACTTCAGTCTTGAACATGCATTAAATTTTCCTATTGCACAATATTACAAAAATTTCTACCAACAAAAATATGCATACATACTCCTTACTGTACGTTAATACAATATCACTATATCATAAACCAACTCACTCATACGTCTACCACCATTTCTTTAATCCAAATTCTTTTATACACAGTAGCAAGAACCAGTAGTCTCTTACCAGTACCGTCCCAGTAAAAATTGTCACAAAACATTATTTCACAACACGAAAATCTCTCTACAACATTCAAATTTTCTTTTATATTTGCTTCATTAAATTCCAGTGGCGTATCATTTACACCAACATACATTCTGCATACACAATAAATTTTTATTCCATGCAAACTCACTTCATTTACATCCAAAATACGTTACATACGTTATCAAAATACTGCATATACATGGTGCGTTAAAATAACCTTACAGTATCTTTCAGCCCCACACATCTGTTCCTAAATCATTCTGGATTTTAAAGGGCCTGATTAAATTATTGTTATTAAAAATTATTATTAATTTTATTAAATACATAAATGAATTATTGTTGTTTTAAAGTTATTTTTCCGCTGGGATCTTGTTGTTCGTTTATTGTGCAAGTAATTATTTTATACAACAGGGATGCATTAAGCCCCTCAGGCGGGTCTCAATTTAATCTGGTTTTTAGCGAAAGCGATATGAATTGTTATTGATTTTTAGAAGATATTTTTTGGTTGGATTTTATCGTGTTCACATTAATTATTTTAGGTATCTAGGGTGTATTTCACATCTTCAAGCAGTAGAAGATATGATAGTAAATAGTGTTGATTTTTAACTTATTTAACTGATGCAACTAAATAGTACACCTCTGATGTCTCTGATCGGGTATGTTCGGTTTTTTCTACTGCTCAAAGTTACTGCTAATTTCACGCTGGTCATACTTTGTGCATCAAATCTATTAGCAATAAATATTATTATTATTATTATTATTACTATTATTATTTACCACTGCAGTGCATAAATGGGTCGCTGTATTAACTAAATGTGCCGTGTAATTTTTATCGACTAGGTAATTAATAATTAAAATCAATCTTTAAACGTCGGCACTTCTATGTCAGA
This sequence comes from Vesta saturnalis, assembly GCA_036346205.1. Classification (NCBI taxonomy): domain Eukaryota; kingdom Metazoa; phylum Arthropoda; class Insecta; order Coleoptera; family Lampyridae; genus Vesta; species Vesta saturnalis. The sequence continues at coordinate 865,209 of JARFJB010001574.1, forward strand.
AGTTCACGTCTGAAATTACCCTTCCAGCATATTTTGTGTGCTTGTGTAAAGTAAATGCAAAATGGTTTTATTGTAATGGAATTGCGGTTTAAAAACCGAAATGCTTCCAAATCTTCTACGTACATTTGTACAAACTGTCATTTGTTTTACGCATAGGTTTTGAGTGGAGTGAATTTTTCCATAATATGCAACGTGTCTAACCACCACACGGCACAATACGGGAGAAATGAGTGAGCTCGGAAAAAACTCAATCAAACGGACCGAAGACCGCAGAGCACTCGGATTGCATGGGTGTTTTGGAGGTATCGATAAAGTAGGTTATATTAGAATTTGGTTAGCGAGAAAAGAACCGAAATTAGCGCCACAAGCTTTAAAGAAAGAACGAAAATAAAATAGGTTGAAACAGGGAGTAATAGGGATAGTAATTAAGTGATAATTCCCTCAACAAACGTAAATTTATTTCTCTCCTTAAATTCCCAACTAAGGAGGCAATAAGCCAAACGTATATATATATATATATATATATATATATATATATATATATATATATATATATATATATATATATATATATATATTATCCCCAAAACCACAGAAATATAAATTAAAATGAACTTGACGAGGGCAAGTCGTGAGCTTGTACTTACGCCCACAGTCAAATTTATAATTTATCATTATAATACCAAAACAATAATACCCCTTCCGGCCGACGCAAGATCTTACGTACCTTAGCCTGAAAAGGCCAATTTAATAAACCTATTAAATTAGTTTATTATAAGTTTTTGTTATGAACGAATAAGTTCAAAGGTAAATATGTAATTAAAAATTATTATTAATTTTATAATAATAATTTTTCTTAAATTAGTTATTTACAAGAAAGAAAAATTAATTAAATAATTCAGCTTGCCTTTCATTTAACAAACTGAATACTAACCCCTTTTGATACAAATACCTAAATACAATTGGAAAAGCTTGTTTAGTCCACTTAATATATCTCGAATAAAAAGAATATTAGTAATTAAGCAATTTCAATTAAAAAAAGAAGTTGGTCCGAACAACCTTATCCATAAACAATCGTGTTTATTATGTATTTGACTTACCGAATAGCATTTAAATTAGCACGAACTTTTGTTTGTTTGATTCAGTATCACGCCACATAAAAAAAGTTATATCTAGTATAAACATAAAAGTTGCAGCATAACTTCTGCGCACGACCACACAACCCTCCAAATTGGTGGTTATACATGAGCTCCGTACAGGCGTGGCACGTAAAACTAATTTTAACAAAAATTATTCAAAGTGATTGTTCAGTGTGTGTAAAATCTTAAATAATGGTTTAATTAACATATAGTAGTTCTACATGAGAGAATGGTGTTGAGAATTAGCTAAAGCCAGGTATCACCGAACTTATACTCGTTAACATAATTAATATAAATGTATTTAATTTCGTTGTCGGCAATCGTAACTTGCTGAAGGCAATTTAAATACGAGTTACTTATTTGGGTAAAAAGGTTTGTCAAATACTTGCTAACAGAATTAAGGTAAATGTATTTAATTTCGTTGTAGGCGATCGTAATCTGCTGAAGGCAATTTATACATGCGATAAAGGAAAGAGCTGACCTGTGTTTACGAAGACTTATGTGTTATTCAAGGTAGCCAGGATTTCACCAGCTTCAGTACAAATATAACTTCAACGATGACGCAATCCCAACTACGTGAGCCACAGCTATCCGCAGTGCGCTAGTAGCACAATCCAAATAATAAGTTAAAGAGATATAGAACGGATAATCTTGTTACATCAATAAAGTCAAAACCAGACGTAAACATGAACTTGATGTAAATATGGTAACGTAGTTGTATGTTAACGTAATCGCATGGAACCCTAATTGTTAAAACGAATATAAAACATTGCAACGGTGTTTATTCATTGATAATATGTTACCTCTAAGGTCGAATGCGAGCGTTAGTGTAAATGTTTTAATCAATTTGTTAACACTATTTCTTTGAAGACGTATTGTGAAATTTTTTTTTGTTTGAAACCTGAAAGAGAAGTTCTAAATACAACGAGGTTCACAAAATCTAATACGGCTTACCTTGTAATGATCCTCCAGATCCTTCCTAAACATTCGTATCCTTGTAAATAAATTCCTCAAAACTTATTTCCTACTTCCTTCCACAATAGCTTCCCATCCAAGAATTATTCTTATTAATATTTTATTATTATTAACATTCTTATTCTTTATTAGTATTATTATCCTTCCTGAAATACCTCATCATTATTCCTGCCTTAGAATCATTCCTGAATTCATTTTCTTCCGTCCACCTGAAATCACCCATATTCCTGTTTATTCACATTCATTCATCATCATCTCTCAGTTCCTATTAATACCCTGAAAACCATTCACCTGACCCACCTAGATTATACGATCCTGAACACCCAGCCAGACAATCCTTTAAAACCCTTATCGACCAGTCTACCCAAGTTATGCCTACACCCATACTTTAACACCCTGATTATGGGTTATGGCCCCGATTTGAGTATAACTAAAGTAAGTTAAGTGTACAGAAACAGACGGAGGTCATTTACACCCCGAATGCTTCTAGATACTAAACTACACCTTTTCTACTTAATTTTACCAAGTTAAACAAGGATTCTACCCCTATGAGCTTGTTGAAGGTCTAAGCCGCGACAAGGATAGGTTGTAGATATTCTAGCGACTGTAGTGAAGTGACGGTGGTATCTTGCTCGGAAACATTCTCAACAGAGGTGGTAAAAAGTAGAGCCCAAAAAGGTGATTATTGTAAATACCTATACAGACGTTCACACTAAATTCTTGTTGGAAATGTCTCGGGCGAACTACATGTGGATTTTCATGTACCCAAACGTGTTGGTTGTGAAAATTTACCACACCACGGCGAGTGAAGCAGGATTCATCGGTCCATAAAACATTATTTAAAAAACCTGGATTGTTATTATTTTTAGCAAGAATCCATCAACAATACGCAACTCTACGTTCTGCATCCCCTGGTTGTAGTCCTTGAACAGGTTGTAGATAGTAAGGATATCGGTGATCCCGTCTTAATGTTCGGTGAATAGTAGTATTTGAGACTCCACATAAAGCTACGGATACTCTTCTAATGCTAGTTGTGGGATCTCTGTCGAATTCACGCAAAATTTGTCGTGCAATATTTCTTTGCTGCCTATGATTATTATTTTGACGACCATGCACATTATTTAACCCCTGACTTATAATTTGTTGGTGAACTCTTACAAATACTGAAGGATGCGGAGCTCTTTTAAAAGGAAATCTTTGCCTATATTCACGGGCTGCTGCTGTTGAACTTCCATTTACAAAGCCATAAATAAAATGGATATCCGCTATTTCTTGATTAGAAAACAAAAATGGCAATTTAAAAGATCACTTTTGCAATAAAAATTAACACAATAAAATATATAAATAAATTACATTCTTTCTTATGCACAAGTCTTATTTAAAATAAAACGTGAGATTTGACATAATTTGATTCTTTTTTTTTTATTGTTCTTTTCACGGCACACTATTTTTTGCGGGAGCATCAGACGTTCTTTACTTACCGTTTGGAAGCTGTTCATGGATTATAGCTAATTCATCTCAAAAACTATGCATTTTTCGAAAAAAAAGCAGAAGACAAAAAAGTTCCTAAATCAAATGGGCAATCTAAATTTTAAGAGTTAGAGGCGTCGCATGAAAAAGTTTGGGGGGGGGATAAAGAGTGTACCACGCCAGAAAATGTACTACCCTGTAGAGATTGATAATCGTTAAACTACTCTTAATATTGAGTTTAAGAAGTTTAATATGTGTACTAAATTTGGATTTATTATTTTAAATAGTTTTGAAGATAAATTAAAAGAACTGAAAAAAAATTAAAACTTTGAAACCCTGTATCCCCAAAACTAAGCGTTTGGCAACGTATGTTTATATGAACTTTTTGTCTTAATTTTGAAAGCTCTATCGACTATCAAAGTCCTGCTACAAAAAACTGGAACACCCTGTGTGTGTATATATATATATATATATATATATATATATATATATATATATATATATAAAATTATATGTTTGGTATGTCACTCGTTTTTGGACGAACCTGTATACTTACTAATATTTTCCGATTGCGCATCTCTAAAAACTGTACAACTTTTGTGAAGAAAGTTTTTCTCTGTCTTTAATACGTTTTTACTCATTTGCCGACCACACACTAATGGGCCACCCTGTATATTAAATAATCGGGTCATTTAGTTCACGCAGATTGCGAGACAACCGCTTAATGGATTTCGATGATTTTTTTTGTGATATGAAGATAATTTTGCGTAGAAGTAAATAAGGGAACTAGAATTTTAAATAAAGGTAAAAATTAAATAGATATGATTAAAAATGCTTAAGCTGTATTATCGATATTTTTATAGAAGCGGACAGCTTTGGAAATTTTTTAGTTTAACATATATTTATGAGTATTAATCTTTATCTGACATGAAGTTTTAAACGTCATTCTGGCATAGATTATTGTTTTTGTTTCTACAATATTGTAAATCGAATTTTAATCGCAAAATTTTGCGTGAGAAACGCTAGTTTCTTTGAATTTTTTAAGTTAACTTGAAGTTTTAAACGTCTTTTGAAATTATTTCATTTCTTTTAATTTTCATTTCGTGAGTTGGAAGGTCGTGTGGTGGTCCACACCACGTACTTTAAATAACTGTAATCGATGTCGACCAGATTCTGTTAAAGAAACTAGTTTGGTATGCTCCAATTTTTTTTGCGAAATATGTAAAGTCAGAATTAGCTCTTAAAGGCCCACGCCATTTTCTTATGGAAAGTGGCCTTCGGTTAATATGTCTAATTTTTTTATATGTATTAGTTCTTGTCATACTCATCAATATTGTTCATAGGCAATAAGTCATTATATTGCTAGTTTTAGAAATACAGGGTGTTAGAGTTTCAAAATACTTACCTTGCCATGTTCATTATTTTTGGTTTGAAGTTATTGATGTTCATTTTATCTTCCAAATGCGATTTTTACATCTCTATAGGATATGCAGTTGTACACACATGGTACCATTCAATCTTATTTACAGGGTGATACACATTTTGACATTAAAGTTTAAAAAAAATATATATTTTGTTGTATTACGGCCACATAATTGCTACTGTGAAAGACTCTTCATTGGATGTGGTATTGTGTTGGTTAATTAAATAGTTATAAATATATATTATACAAGGTGATTCATAAGTTTTCTCCCAATCATCAATTCTTTTTAAAATCAAATAACGGAACTCTCTGTATGTGGGAATTGATTTTGACTTACCCTTTGTTAGACAAGTTAGGTACTTCTTAAGATTATAGATGGCGATTCAATAATTGTGCAAAATATTAAATATAACAATACGTCGAAAAAACTTTCTTTTTTTCATCACCCTGTATCTAAAAATTGGCTCGATCAAAGTATATTGATTTTAAAATCTTCGAATACAGTATATTATAATGATCTCGTTCCTAAAGTTTCATTTCAATCCTATGAGTAGATTTGTAGATAGAATATGGCAGGTTTCACCAAGACTTGTCAAATGAAATTATCAGCGTTTTTAAATCCTTATGGAAAGTGGCCTTTGGTAAAAATTTATAATTTTCTGATATGTATTAGTTCTCGGCGTACTCAGCAATATTGTTCATGAGCATAAAATCATCCTCTGACTAGTTAAAGTGTTAAAGTTTCAAAATACCACGATTCGCATGTTCATTGTTTTTTATTTTAAATTACTACGTTTATTTTTTTCTTCAACATGCGATTTTTGGATCTTTATGAGATATGGGATATACACAAAGGATATAATTGATTCTTAGTTACAGGGTGATACACAGTTTAACGGTATACATTTTATAAAAAAAAATATTTTGTTTTATAACAGCCACATAATTTCTACTGTGGAAGGCTTTTCATTGGGTGTCGTATTGTGTTAGTTAAATTAATAGTTAAAAATATATATTATACAGGGTGATACATAGGTTTGTCCCAATCATCAAATTCTTTTAAAATCAAATAACGGAACCCTCTGTATACGGGAATTTATTTTGACTACATTTTATATTTTAGTTAGACGTATTATGTACTGCTTCAGGATATACAAGGTAATTCAGTAATTTTACAAAATACTAAATATGACAATAAGTCGAAATACCTTTCTTGTTTTCATTACCCTGTATCTTAAAATTAACTCTTTGAAATTATGTATATAGATTTTAAAATCGTCGAATACAGCTTATTATACTGATTTTGTTCCGAAAGTTTCGTTTCAATCCTGAGATAGAGCCTGGCAAGTTTCACCAAGACAAATCAAATGAAATTGTTAGCGGTTTTAAAGGAACCAATGTGTTATCTTCTATGGTTTATTGTTTAAGCTGGATTTAATTTATAACGTCCAGAGAGTAGTTTTAAATTATGGTACACAAGTCAGCATGTGCACATGCTGTGCAAAGTGAAAATCAGAAATATATACCAGACACATTGTTTAACTCGCGTATAATGTACCAAAAGTCAGTAAAACTGTTAACAGGGAAAAGGAATACGTCTACTATTTGTACTGCACCTACTATATTGATCATGGTACGTTAAGGTATAAAACAACATTTACACCAAAAACCAACACTAGGACTGTGAGTGGTAAATGTCAAACTCACCAGTCCTCAGGATTTCGAAATAATTATAGATTAGAGGGCTACCTAGATATAGATTGGAACATGTATTATTGTTATTAAGAATTTCAAGTGACAACTAAAACTGTTCCAATCTATATTTAGTTAGCCCTATATACTATAACTAACCATTTCGAACTCCAAACGACTGGTCGGTTTGACTATTACCACTCAGTCACACTCCTAGTGTTATTGGTGTAAATATAGTTTTATACCTTAACGTATTATGATCAATATATGTCAATACTATATTCCTTGTTTTTTACTGATCATATACATTTGTTTTTACTGACTTGACTAAAATTGTATACAAATCATCAGAAAAATAAACCATAGAATAACGTTTTTCTTTAAAAACTGATACATCATTGAATTACTTGTATATCTGTATGTTAAAACTAATTAAACTATCCGTCTAGAATCAATTTACCCTTTGTATATCAATATCCCATAAAGATGCAAAAATCGCGTTTTGAAGAAAAAATTCACGTAGTAACTTCAAATAAAAAATAATGAACATGCGAATCGTGGTATTTTCAAACTTTAATATTTTAACTGGTCACAGGATGATTGATTCTATGCTCATGAACAGTATTGATAAGTACGTGGCGAGCTAATATATATCAGAAAATTATACATTTTTACCAACGGCCATTTTCCATAAGGATTTAAAAACGCTGACAATTTCATTTGACATGCCAGATTCTATCTGTAAATCTACTCATAGGATTGAAACGAAACTTTAGGAACGACTTGATTACAAGATACTGTATTCGAAGATTTTGGTGGTGATGAAAGAAAGAAAGGTTTTAAGACTTATTGTTATATTTAATATTTTGCAAAATTATTGATTCGCCCTGTATCTTAAGTAGCACCTAATCTGTCTAACTAAAGGATAAAATGATGTCAAAATCAATTCCCACATGTAGAGGATTCCGTTATTTCATTTTAAGAAGAATTGATGATTGGGACACAACTTATGAACCACCTTGTAGTATAATATATATTTATAACTATTTACTTAACCAACACAATATCATATCCAACGAAAAGTCTTTCACAGTAGCAATTATATGGCTGTAATAAAACAAAATAATTTTTTTAAAAAGCTATAATGTCAAAATGTGTATCACCCTGTAAATAAGATTGAATGATACCCTTTGTGTACAACTACATATCCTATAAAGATGTAAAAATCGCATTTAGAAGATAAAATCAACATCAGTACTTTGAAACCAAAAATAATGAAGATGGAAAAGAAGGTATTTTGAAACTTTAACACTCTATATTTCTAAAACTTGCCATAGGATGACGTTGTGCCTATGAACAATATTGATGAGTACGACAAGAACTGATACATATAAAAAAATTAGACATTTTAACCGAAGACCACTTTCCATAAGAAAATGGCTAGGTCCTTTGTGTACTGAGGGGTTAGGACTAGTGAAGAAAAGACTAAAGCATTGGATTGCATAATTGTCCGTACCTACTTTGGTTGTATAGCCATATTTATGTTTTATTTCAATAATTGATATTGTATTTTGTTTTCTTTCATTTGATCTGCATGTAGGCTAACGGGTATGTATGGTGTGTTGCCTAGCATTAGGTGCAATATTGCAACAACCAAAGTATTTGTTCAATTTACAACAATTTAATTTGGTCACAGTGTATAGTGATTCCCTTACATTAATTTTAGTTAATCAAAAAATACATTCTAAATATAAGTAAATTTATAACAATCTATAAACTTTATATTCAAGAAGTTATAGATATGTGTAATAAAATCAAGCAGTTAAATGAAACAAAGCATATATCTAGTAAAATATAATTTTTAAATTTTAAACACAAATTTGTTCTATGTGAAATTATTGCACTCACTTTTTTTTAAATAAGTTATCTTTATTGTATTTTAGTATGTGTTAAAGATTATACCCCACTTATTTACCTGTAATTAATTGAAGGTAGGACAATTTTTTGCAAGAATAATCACCAAAAAAATTGACAAACATGGTGATATTAAATATATTTTTGAAATACTGAAGATGCCAGTTTTGTCATCAAATGATGAAGTGTCATTTATTTTGAAATATTTCTTCAAATACTACCAAGAAAAATAAAAATTTTATGAACTATTTGGAATATTTTGAATTTAAAGATGGCATTTTATTGAGCTTCGAGTTGCGCAAGTTTGTCATAATTTAACCGACCCTGTATCTCTTAGCGTTTCCGAGATCCCAATGGTAAGGGTCGAATTTGAATAACCCTGTAGAGGCATTTATTAAGGTTTGTGTGCAACAGATGATTGGAATAAAAACATTTTAATAACCTTAAATTTAACTCAATAATTGTTTCAATTCAATGTTATCTGTAAGAGTGATTAGACACTAAAAGACTTTTTTTTTTATGATTGTGGACCTGAACAGGCTAAATAAGGCCTATCGTGCTAAGAACTCAGGAACACTTAGGAGGATGGATAGAGGGATAACGAATTGCCAATAGATGCCTATGAACAGCTACCTTAAATTTTCTCATATCATAAGTGAGAGGAAAACAGGAACTAGGGAGATCATTCCAGAGTTTACAAGCCGTGTAGAAAAATGTGGATTGCGCCCGTTTGGTACGACAAGTGGAGATTTGTACTGCATACTGATGATGTGATTGAGCGAACCGAGTGTTTCTCGCAAAGATAGCCGGAGATGGTATCAAAGAATGTAATTCACCAGCACAATAGCCGTTGTAATAACGATAATACAAAGAAAGAACTGAAACCATCCTTTTATGCTCGAGGGACTGTATGTGAGAAGTTAAAGACGGGTCATTTATAAGCCTAATCGCTCTCTTTTGAATACGATCAACGATATCGAGAGCGTATTGGGGAGCACTAACCCAAAGGTGAGAATTATATTCCAGATGAGGCCGAATTTGGGCCTTATACAGCAAAAGGAGTTGTCGAGAGGTAAAGTACTGAGAGATTTGAAGATACAGTCATACCCAACAGAGTAATAGAGTCTGAAAACTTAAGAACTGAGCCATTCATACTTACAACAGGAAGTAATCGATCTTTTTTGGCGGACACAAGGCAACACTGAGTTTTGTTAGCATTAAATTTAACTAGATTCTTGCTTCCCCATTTGAGAATACGTTGAATGTCTTCGTTGATTGAATTTGCCATTTCAGCCTTAATTTCTTGATTTGACATAGAAGGTGGATTATCACTATGAGTAGACTGAGATGAACTGCAGTGAAGTGTGCTATCGTCAGCAAAGCAATGGATGGGGTTAGTTGTTGAAGAAATAAGGTCGTTTATGTACAGCAGAAAAAGTGTAGGCGCTATAACGGATCCCTGTGGTACGCCCGCGTTAATGCTAACTTCTTTTGAAAAAAAGCCATCAACTACGACACGTATTCGTCTTTCATCAAGGAAACTAGAAACCCAGTTGATGAGCGCATCATTTAACCCAAACGAGGTGAGTTTGGCAAGTAAACACTTATGCCAAACTTGGTCAAATGCCTTTGAGATATCTAAAGCGACTACAACTGTTTCACCGGACTGCTCTACTGTATTGTTCCAAACTTGGGTCACATATGAAAGAAGATCGCCTGTTGAACGACTTTGCCTAAACCCATATTGATGGTCACTAAGAGTTTGTTAGTTTCAAGAAACGTGAGCAGTTGTTGATTGATGGCTTTTTCCATGATTTTAGACAAAATGGAAGTGATGGCAATTGGTCTGTAATTTGAGGATCGGTCTTATCACCTTTTTGAGAATAGGTTGAACATTTGCTAACTTCCATGATGAAGGAATTCCCCAGAAGATATAGAGATCGTATAGAGCTTAGATAGGACTGGTACTAGTTCGGGGAACATTTCTTTAAGACAATAGCTGGGATACCGTCTGGGCCAGTCGCCTTATTGAGATCAAGCCTACTGATGATCGATTCCAAGAGCTTGTACCGAAAATGAATTGGTTTCATAACGTATGAAGAAGAGTTGACTAGGGCACATCTTTTCCAGAATCATTGAGACACGAGTTTGATGCAAACAAATCCACAAAACGTTGGCTTTGTCTACAGAATCAGCAACTACCGATCCGTCAATAGATGTCAGAAATGAAGATGTTCGAAAGTTTTTACTAATGGCTTTTGCTAAAGACCAAATTTACGACTGCCTAAAGGAGATGTAGCTAGTTCATTGCATTTTCGTTGTTCGAACAACTTTTTAGTTTTAGTGATGACACTTTTGCAGATATTTCTAGCACCAACGTATTCTACATGACTGTCAACCGATTTATTAGATTTCCATTTAATGTAACATTTATTTTTAAAGATATTGCATCAGAACAAGCCTTATTGAACCAGGGTTGGGAACGTGAATGACCTACACGGTACTGTTTTTCGGAATGTATAACTCCATTCCCATGAGGATGACTTCAGATACTGAAAGAGCGATGTCCGAAGAAGAGGACGACTTAAAACAATATTCACGCCATGGAAAGGTTGCAAAGAAATCCCGTAAATCACTCCATCGAGCTGACTTAAAACACCACAAGGTTCTATCGGTTTTGCGAACAACAGTGGAATTAGGTACAGTAGAAATAATTTCTACTAGACAATGGTCGGAAAGACCTAAATGCGAAAGAACGGAAGTTTTATAAACAAGAGGGTTTGATGTAAGAAAGAGATCTAGAAGATGTGGAGTATGGTTAGGGTTATCAGGGATTCTTGTGGGTTCAGAAATCATTTGTGTGAGATCACATGAAATAGCAAATGTTTCTGCACTATGACCAGCAGGATTTGTAGTAGATGAAAATTGAAGCCAATTAGAGTTATGAACATTGAAATCGCCTACAAATGAGATATCGCAAGATGGAAACTGAGACAGGAGATAGTCAACTTTCATACTAAGGTAATCGAAGAAGTCTTGAAAGTTGCTGTCATTAGGAGACCTATAAATGCAACAGTAGAATTTCACAAAATTAGGACCAGAATGTTTAAACCAAATCACGTCAAAATTTTTATTTTCTAAGGAAGAAACCCTCTTGCAAGCAATTCTGTCCTTGATGTAGGCACATACGCCTCCTTTATATCGAAAGTTAGAGTGAAGATGGTATTGAGGAAATTGCAAGTCGGGTGACTCGGAGCTTTCGAGGAGACTTGTGTTTCAGATAGAAACAATATATCAGGTTGTAATTGTTCAAGATGTTGGTGAATAGCATTAAGATTAGACCTGATACCGCGGATGTTGCAGTAGTGAATCAGAAAGTTGATACTTTCGATGACCGAGGTCGCTTGGGCCCTGCCCTCCCGGACATCCGAATGGGGCAGGATTTTACGTCCGGAATTTATAACCCTAGAAACCACAGCTATCTTATTTTTTAATTTGGGACTTTTAATCCGATAGGAAGACAGTGAGGGAGAGAAGGAAGAATAAGGATGAGAATAGATTGAGGATGATGGAAAAGGTAACCGGCAGCCCTTACCGAGCTCAGAAAATCGGAGACCCAATATTAAGGAGCCCATGGTAAGGGTGGTGGTACCTCCCCGGCTGGCATGGAGTATACATGCCTACCAACTATACTTTTATATAAATGGAACTATGCATAGAGTAGAAATAGCCGTACTTGGAGTGACTAACTCTATATTATATTGCGGGACACATCCAAAAATAGTAATGTACGTAATATTTTCTCCCTTTATCTTTTGCTCATGCAAGGTTGTAACAAACCTTATTTGAGTTGTATAAAATGTACCTAAATTTAAGGTCTTTCGTTCATTTAGTTGTAAAAATAAGAAAAATTTTAATTATTTTACTTTATAAGTATGAGGTAGGCAACTTAATTTGTATATCTTCATAGTGCATATTTTCGTATAGATTTACATTCCCACTTTAAATTTTCTTCTGCTCAAATACGTTTACGCAATACGTCATCGTGACGTAATTCCTTGCGCAAAATCCTTTCGCGCACGAGTACATGATCTAACTTCCAAAAGCATCCATTTTGGTTACTTCCTGATGAACGCTAAAAGAAGCAGACAGTTTTTTATTGGGTTTTCCCTAAATTTAGTGAAAGTGCCATTAATTTTATGGTAAGATATCTTTTAACTCGTTATACTAAAAATTAAAACAATTGTTCTTTTCAGGCACTTTCTCTAATTTTTTATTGCACTTTTTATTTTACTTCGATTTACAAGTTAATTCCATTTTAAGGACGCTTGCATTGTATGATTGCAAATTTTATTGGAAAATTTCAAAGAATGCATTAAACAGTTTATTCAATTTTTAAGAAGAAAATTTTTTAAGAGATCAAAGTCCAGTTTGGGTGTGGCCGATAACATATAAGCATTGTTATTGCAATAAATTGCGCAACAATAAACAAGGATTACGTCATCTTAAGTTGAAATTCTGCATCATTATTTTTTATACCAGGGATCCTCAAGAAGATTTTGTATATATTGTACAAAGGTATTTATGTAATGATTTTTTAGTATTTTAAGGTTTTTTGTTTACAATTAGTTTTTAAGAAATATTTGATTTAATGATTTCACATTCACTGTTAATAAACATATCTGTATAATTTTATTTTTTTGCATTTTGATAAAATTTTTATTGTTAACAAACTCGGTTTAGTTGTTCCGACATTAAAAATAACTTGGCGCTCGAGATTATTTTATTATTATTACATTTCATTTATTATTATTTATGTTAAGTGAAAATAACATAGCAGATTTAGTGGTAATTAAGCAAATCGAATGAACCTACCCTATTTAATCTACCGACTAGAGTCAAAGGCACTATTTGTGGTGAATGGTGTATCTCCTGTTAGTTATAACGATTTGTGTTTGGAGGACTTATTTCTTTATTTCATTATTGCTTACATTCATTTTTTTATTAAATTTATTACACATTTACACCAATTATTTACAAGGCTGTGACGTGCGTAATTTGATTTACCGTATTTTAGTTCACATTCATATTTTTATAGTAAAATTTGTGTAAATATACATAACAATTTCACTCTTAAGTGAAACCATTATGTTACACCATTGACTCATATGCTATTCATATTAAGTATTCTCTAATTAATTTGTGATTTTCTATTTTGTGTGGATAAATAGTTAAATTAAATAAAATAAAACCATTCACCACAAATAGTGCCTTTGACTCTAGTCGGTAGATTAAATAGGGTAAGTTCATTCGATTTGCTTAATTACCACTAAATCTGCTATGTTATTTTCACTTAACATAAATAATAATAAATGAAATGTAATAATAATAAAATGATCTCGAGCGCCAAGTTATTTTTAATGTCGGAACAACTAAACCGAGTTTGTTAACAATAAAAATTTTATCAAAATGCAAAAAAATAAAATTATGCAGATATGTTTATTAACAGTGAATGTGAAATGATTAAATAAAATATTTCTTAAAAACTAATTGTAAACAAAAAACCAATTTTACATGCAAAATTTCCATATATATATATATATATATATATATATATATATATATATATATATATATATATATATATATATATATAACTTGTATGTAATAACTAATGAATTACTTTGATCTGTTACTGTTTTCTGCAGGATTTGAAATTTCGGTAATTTGATTACCTTTAATACCTTCTTTTCGAAATTAATATTCGGGGTAAAATCTGCAGTTTTCATAATTTGTTTGTTATTGAGTAAAACAATAATTCAGACAACTTTCTGATTCTTTTTACATGTTTATTGACTAAACGAATTATTGTTTACTGGATACTTAATTTCTTGTTTTGATTTGTCTGTGTTAATCTGTCAGCTGTCCTCTATCTACTCCCTTTTTGAACTTTTATTACTACTAAAAATACTTATGCTTACCACCGTCTATATTAGTCTTCCACAAACACTGACCACTCATACAAGGTGGTCTAATTACTTTCACTGGCTGCTAGGTTATACTTGCTATATTGTGCTGTGTATTATAAGTGTTTCGTAACTGTTGTCTCATATTAGTTGTGTTGATCGGTCTATTTCCACAGCTATTGTTTTTGTAGCGCAACGTTTTGGAACCGTCATTAGGCTTAGTCCTAGGACTAATTTTGCACTTGAGTGGAATTCATTTTTCTTGATTTTTTTTTTCAAACATTTGACTATCGGAGAGTAGCCAAGTGCTTCAGTAAAAATCAGAGAAAATGCATTCGACTCACGTACGAAATCATTCTTTCTCAAGACGTCGCGTTACAACAACAAAAATGGAAATAGGCCGATCAACTCAACTAGATTGTGCTGGGTTAAAACCTAGAAAAGTTTAATGAGTACTTTCATAACTTTTACTTTCACTTTCACCAGATTAGCAACGAAGCGTTACTCTCTGATGGTATATGTGTTAGAAATTTGCTGTAGTCCGCCCTAGTCGACCGCTGAAGATGATAGCGTAGCTATCGAAACGCGTTCGGTGTTTTTTAATTTTGTGTGGTACGTGGGTGTATTTTGTTTGTTAAATTATCGAATAATTAAACTTTCCTATCATCGATTTCACAGTGGATTAAGCACATTTATTTAAACATGGAATTTGTATAAATGTTTCATTAACTAGTTTTTTTATCACTCATCAAATTTGTGTGAATTAGTATAAACCAGCACATAATCGATTGCGCATAAAGGAAATTTGAACATCCCTCCCAAATGAAAAATAAGCTTCCTGGTGCAATATTAAGTCAGAGAAATCAACAGAAAATGTTTTTTTCATTACCAACAATTAACTGTGCAGATTTTACTATGAGGAGAGAGATGGCAAGGTCTTCATGACGTCAATAGCTCATTAGTGTAACATCAGAAATGTAAAATAGTTTTAATTATATGAATAAATATTGTATTTTTGTAGAGAAGTACATTTAGAAGCAGTGAATCTAGACATACAGTAATATTTACGTTTCAATAAATTTACATTATCATACATTAATTTTATAGCAGTTTCCACAATTTAAATCACTGTATAACATACACAAGAAATAATACAACGGATTATTACACAGAAATCTTACCTTTCTATAATTGGTTCACCTTGACTTTCCAATTTCTAACTTAAAAGTATCTAACAAGCTCGATTATCATAGGTCAATAACAATTTTTCTCTTTTGATTTCAAATCTAAAAGGAATCGAGTCCTTACGAAAATTCATACAAGAGTTAATTTAACCAAAGGTCCTTTTAATGTTTGTATATCCAAACCCTCTGCACACCTTTTTATGAAACACTAACTCCGCAACATTTATGTGTAACTACCATACCTTCTCTTAAATAATTTGTGCTTTAAGTTCTGCAAGTTTTTATCTCACATTCAGTAGTAACTTGAAGTTTGCAGGTACATGAAATCTTGTTTGATAACGGCACAAGCGAATACTGAGCTAACAGCGTTTTTATTAATACTTCAATTTTTTGTTCACACGTACTTCTAGATCAAGGACCAGAGGCTGTGCGCAAGTATCATAATTAATTCCCTTAGACGTTTAACCCTGCTGTTCTCCTCGACAAGACTATACACTTGTGCTCCTTTGGGTCATAATGACTCGAACTCCTGAAATATGAATTAAAACCAAAATAACAACACTTTGTATGCATTTGTTAACTTTATTTCTCTAATGCAATGTTTTTTATATGAAACGTGAAACTTACAATAAATTCGACCAAAAGGACCAGGCAGCCGGCTTATGGAGAAATGGATTCCGGTTAATTTGCCTTAATTTTTGGGATGTTGAAGATATCGACTTCATGAACAATAGTGCCCATGGGCACAATTCAATCCTATGGCCAGTTTTCAATTTACA
This sequence comes from Vesta saturnalis, assembly GCA_036346205.1. Classification (NCBI taxonomy): domain Eukaryota; kingdom Metazoa; phylum Arthropoda; class Insecta; order Coleoptera; family Lampyridae; genus Vesta; species Vesta saturnalis. The sequence goes on from JARFJB010001574.1 coordinate 881,751, forward strand.
GGGTGAATGAAGTTGAAAAATGGCCATTTTTTAAAACGTATTAAAATGTAATTTTCATAATGTATTAAGGATTTTTTGCTGTAATAGTATTCTAATAACATCAAATAATATTGCTTTGTGTAGAAAAAGTATTATTTGATACAGGGCGATTCAAAAATTACCAAAAAAATTGTTGATGCTGTGTATTCTACTTTACAGTAGGAATAGGAAAATATTAATATTTGGTCTGAATTTACTTTAGTTGGACTTATTATAACAAGATATAAAAACATTTTATACAGGGTCAGTCGAAAAGTTGATCGACTGCAGGTTATTTTTACTACAATTTTATACATTTTGTAATACAAGTCAGTAGTCGACATTGAACCATTTTCAAAAATATATAATTTATAAATTAAATACAGGGCGATTCACAAGATATTTAAGGTAGAAAATTACAAAATTGATTTTTTGCGAATCACCCTGTAATTTAATATTTCCTCCGTTAATTTCTCTACTTTTTCTTATTGTCTATAATTTGAGTTTGTTAGTCCCTATATAGTTTTCCGAAGTTACTATGATCAGTTTTTCTATATCGACTTTGATGACAAGCTTGTCCATGTATACGCTTTCCGAGCTCATAAATGTTTTTATTTTATTTAATGATTCAATGATTTATCACAATGTAACGTTATCTTGAAACAAATAATATTTATTATAATATCAATCACATGATTTATTCATTCTGAGCGTTATTCTAAGACGCAAATATTATTAGAAGCCAAATATCCGAAGACGCAAATATTAATATGTGATCAACTACGAAGCTATCGCAAATCAGTTTGAATATATATAGGGTAATGTATCTAGATTATATTTAATCTCATCACTATGAAGAGTTTGAATAGCTTACTTATAGGTGGATGTCTCCAATACTAATCCTTTCACCTGGGAAATGCAGTTCTATTTGTAATGAAACATTTTACAGGGTGGCCGAATAGCCTAATCCTTTTCCGGCTTTAAAGCAGTTTATTTGTAATGAACAAACAATATTTTAGTTGGAGAAACTCGATTTTCCGGCTTTATAATGAATTGGAAAATCGCTGGACCCGTCGATTTTAGTTTGGAGGGAATTTTTTCTGATTGGCACTTCAACTAGCATGGGTGAACCAACAAAAGATAGTTGAAACAATGTGATTTTGAAATGTAATTTGAAATTGCAATACTAATAATGTTGAACAAATTCATTTTAGCGCCTCTTGAGGAAAAAAATCGTTACGTAATTCAAATTTGACACTCATTTGAAAGCTGTTTTTATTAGAATTAAGCTATAAATAAGTATCAGAAATCACATTTAATATAACATTTAAATAAATGTGATTTATAACTTTTATTGATTGAATTTAATAAAAAAGTTTCAAATTATGTCATTAATACGTAACGATATTTTCAAAGGTAACTGAATTTTCATGTAGTATCTATTCATAAATTATTTTCAAAATTAATTGTAATTTATCTTTTAAATTGTCACTACTTAGATTTCAATGCAATCAGAAAAATCTCAAACTAAAATCATGACATTTCATTTTATTAAACGGAAAATCGAGGTGTTAAGTTTTCGTTGAACCACCCTGTATATAAAATAAATACTTTAAGGAACGAATACTAACAAAAACATGAGAAATTAAAGTATATTATTTATTACATATGGACGGTTAAGAGAACGTAACCCACCATGCAACATGTTCAAAAGAGTTCCGTCTTCATTAAGATGATGCTGTCACATTCGTACATAGTCAGGGACAACTATGAAATAATAAATATCTAACACTCAATAGAAAGCTTCCGAATATTTTCATAACATATCATGCAAGTATTGGATTTAGCTGGAAAAAGTACGTTAATTCTGAGACAATTTGGATTACCGATTTTTATCATTCTGAATTTTCTTGTGTAACTCTGTATTTCCCTGTATCGTAGACTAAGGGTAAAAAGAGCTTAACTTTCCTATCTCCATTTTCTTTAATTTTTAAAAACTATGACTTTATAGTCATTCGAAATACCATGAATTTATACTGAAAAACCTAACTGCAATGAACGATCATGTAGGCTGTGAAAACAAATTGTTACTTATTTTGACGTATCTGTCAAAAATAATTTCTTAGCACAAAATATTTGTGTTTCTTATTAACAAGTGTTTTGTTTAAATGTTTCTACTGTCTAATAAATTGTTGTAAAAAGTAATATAATAATTTTCGTTCAGTTTCTTAATAATAATTTTTACGTTGGTTAAACTTTATATTTAAGTGTTAATTATGGCTTTTGCAAATAGAGCAACCTGTTATGTGTGTAACAGAAATTATAATAGACGACAAATGAGTCGTCTCTATGACGAAGAAAATATTTTACAGCAAGAACTTGCAATTTTGAGACGTGAAGCTTTTGAAAGACCACCTTTGAATATTGATGAAGATAGTATGGTATGTTTTAATTGTTTTCAAGTTATATTGGTAGACATCAGAGCCATGGAAAATAATCCCAATTGTCTCAGAATCAACGTACTTTTTCCAGCTAAGTCCAACGCTTGAATGATATGTAATGCCAATGAAAATATTCGGAGGCTCTCTATTGAGTGCAGGGTAAATATATTTATTGTTTCAAACATAGTTGTCCCTGACTATGTACGAATATGTCAGCATTATCTTAACGAAGACGGAACTCTTTCGAACATATTGCAAGGTGGATTACGTTCTCTTAACCGTCCATACGTAATAAATCACCTACTTCAATTTCTCCAGTGTCTCCGAACAGCTGCTACCAGTAATAATGTTCGAACCTATGAAGATATAGATAACTTTACAGAAGAGGAATTTAAGTCGTTAACATCGATTTCCAAAATTAATTTCAACGAATTATATGAGACCTGAAATTTTTTTGAACAAGATGGAAATCGTGTAAATATAACAAGAAAATACTTAATAACTTTTCTCCTAAAAATGAGGCACGGTTTATCAGATAATTTTTTTAAAGTTATATTTCAAAAGTAACTAGTTTAGTTATTAATAAGGTGCGGTTATGTCTAATGCAACGATTTGTTCCATATAATATAGGATTTAACGCAATCACCAGAGCCAACTATATAGACAGACATGTCTCTTGATTTACAAACACACTGTATAATCCTAATCCTGACATTCCCAAAGCAATAGTGTATATAGACTGCACATATAACAAACTCGAAAAAAGCTCTAATTTTAGAGTACTTAGACAATCGTACTGCTATTATAAAATGCAGCATTTGGTAAAACCTGAATTGATAGTCGCCCCCGATGGTTACATTCTGGCTATTAATGGACCATATTTTTCGGACCTCCGAAACAATGATGCCACTATTTTACAGTACGAACTAAACAATTACATTAATGGAATGAGAGCTTGGTTTCAAGAAGGGGACATTGCAATTGTAGACAGAGGATATCGAGATTCTATTCCGTTATTGCAAGAGTATGGGATCAACTGTCTTATGCCCCCTCTTCTTTTTAGAAGACAGGCTCAATTAGAAACACGTGATGCTAATTTTGCATTACAACCACACTTTGGATAGTCGAATCTCGTAATGGACATTTGAAATCTATATTCAAGTTTTTAAAGAACACTATTTCGATACACCATGCTGCTAATTTAAACGAATATTATCAGATAGCTGGAGCTCTTATTAATAAACTCCATCCTCCAATAACCATGCCCGGTACAATACAAATGGCGGAACAAATATTAGGTAATTTGGACGAAGTAAATATTATGCAAGCACGAGTTGAAGCTGAAAATCTACATTTAAGGGACGGTCAGTGGGTTTTATTGAATCACTTGCACGCTCATGAGTTCCCCCGTTTAGATTTACACTATTTAAAGCATCTGACTGGAATTTATCATGTAAACTTGGCAAAAAGTTATATTCAAGACAAACTTCAAAGAGAAGAAACTAATATTCTTCAATTTGACGAATTGGAGTGTCCGAACATTATACGAATCCGAGTGTGCTCCAGATTTCGTAATATATGTAAATATATGTTGTGGATATCTTTTACGATTGACGAAAATGTCGATCATCAACCTTTAGAATTTCACTATTCTTGTACTTGCAAGTCGGGAGCTAGAACTTTAGGAACATGTGCTCGTGTGGCCAGTGTATTATGGTTTTTGGGTTATGCTAGATATGAATAAAATATGAGATATCCATCTATTCAACTCTTAAATGAAATTAGTGATGCAGCTGAAAGGATGCTGCCAGAAAATATTGATCATGGTCCAGAAATTGTAGAAAATTAAATATTTTCAGTGCCTACCTAACTTTGGTTCATTTCGTTTGTTTCTTCTTTCTTGACTTGGATTAAATTCTACACATGTACTTATTTTTGTTAGTATATTCGTTTCTTAAAGTATTTTATATATTTGTATGTTTCATTACAATAGACCTGCATTTCCCAGGTTAAAGTGGATTAGGCTTATTGGGGATACCACTTAAAAAAGAGCGCGCCGGGAAACTCTACCTCTATAGTGGTGAGATTACTTATAATCTAGATACATTACACCTATAAGTAACTTATTCAAACTGATTGCAGATAGGTATGTAGATAAATAACATAATAATATTTGCGTCTTCGGATATTTGGCTCACTATTAATACATCATTTTGTTGATATTATATGTTACATATTATTTGTTTCCTTAAACAAATAACGTTAGAATGACATAAATCATGAATGATTAAATAAAATAAAAACATTTATGAGCTCAGGTATAAGCGTATACATTGTGACAGGCTTGTCATCACAAAGTCGATATAAAAAAACCTGATCATAGTAACTTCGCAAAACTTCTATAGGGGACTAACAAACTCAAATTACAGACAATAAGAAAAAAGTAGAGAAATTAACGGAGGAAATATTAAATTACAGGGTGATTCTCAAAAAAAATCAATTTTCGTAATTTTCTACCTTAAATATCTTGTGAATCACCCTGCATTTATTTTATAAATTATATATTTTTGAAAATGGTTCAATGTCGACTACTGACTTGTATTACCAAATATATACAATTGTAGTAAAACTAACCTGCAGAGTCGATCAACTTTTTGACTCACCCTGTATAAAATGTTTTTATATCTTGTTATAATAAGTTCAACTAAAGTAAATTCAGACCAAATATTAATATTTTCATATTCCTACTGTAAAGTAGAATACACAGCATCAACAATTTTTTTTTGGTAATTTTTGAATCACCCTGTATCAAATAATACTTTTTTTACACAAAGTAATATTATTTGATGTTATTAGAATACCATTACAGCCAAAAATCCTTAATAAATTATGAAAATTTCATCACCCTATAAATTGAAAACTGGCCATAGGATTGAGTTGTGCCCATGGGCACTATTGTTCATGAAGTCGATATCTTCAACATCCCAAAAATTAAGGCAAATTAACCGGAATCCATTTCTCCATAAGCCGGCTGCCTGGTACTTTAAATAAAAAAAAGAAAACGGAATAAAAAATGTCTAGTAATTGATATGATCCACTACTTCTTACAGTCGGGACAATAATAGATTACGTGTTCTTTACACAAATATTTTTTACACTTAATGCAGGTCATATTAGTTTTGTTATCACATTTAGAAGGGCTAAATTTGCAGCGTGCTTGTTTGTTTTTGTTGCTAGTTCCAGGAAGAGGTGCGGTAAAATTTTTCACCAGTGGTTATTGAATAGCTGTTACAATTGCAGCTGCTTGTTCATTACGGGGAAGATGTTTTCTGGACAAAATGTAAGGATTTACCAATTGTTTGCCCAGTTGAGCAAAACATTTTTATTCCAGTCTGGATTTATTTCGCGCCATAAGACGAAAGCATTATAGGCACTGGTATGTAAAGTGTTGTAAAATAAGATTATGGGCCATCGATTTGTTTTTTGTTTGCATGTGGATGCACCGATTAGCTGATCTAATGTATCAACTGCTCTTTTTGTAGAATTATAATCAAGTATAATGTGTGGTTTTTTGTCTTCTCTGTCGCTTATTTGTTTCTAGTTATGAAACGTACTCATTAGAATGACCTTTTTGTATTTTTTTGGAATATAAGACGCAACTGCGGTATCTTTAGTAAAATAAAATTTGGAACTATGCACAACATTATTTACTTCCATGATCAGTAGCTCAGACTTGCTTTTCCTGACAGTCCCTAACATAGTAAGACTTCTTTTGAGAAGAATTTGACCCAATTTATACGATGTAAAGAAATTGTCACAAGTTACATTCTGACCTCTTAGTTCCATAAGGCCAGTATTTAGGGACAAATGTTTTGCTTTGTAACCAAATCTGGGGATTAGGCAACTTATTAAACACAAGTTCCTGCGGCGAAAATGTCTAACTGACGCGTTTTACCAAGAACCCTAGAGGTTATAGATAATATCTTGTATTTTGCACTTCTATTTGCATGTTAGAAACATAATTCTAAATTGAATAACAAACAGATATGGTTTTAATATTTGTACACTTAAAGGTAATTATCATTGTATTATGTTTGCATTTCTCTGTAGGTAGCATGCATATTTTAGCAAATATTGAAAATAAATGCACATTACTTCTTGCCCATTTACTAATTATGATGCATTAGTACAGAGTGATCAATAGAGTGAGGATTTTATGCAAAATGCATATCGCTTATTTTTTATAGTTGAAGAATATCGTTTTGTTTTTAGACGAATTGCACTAAATGCAATCATTTGACATTAATTAATTTTGTGTCTAACTAAGAAATGTATTTTTATATGAATAAGACAGGTTTAAAGAAAGATTATTACCTGCAGTTAAGTGCAACGTTAATACTTCCGGATTATGAAGTTTCAATTCCGCTATTTCGTAGTATTTGAAAATTCCAGTGGTACCTAAGGAGATAGTTAAAGCATTGATTGAGGGAATTCCCGCAATCAAGGTTTAAAGTTATTTGGACGTTTTCAAGGTAAGTGTTTAGTTAGTTAATCCTTCTTGAAAATAATTTGAGAGTAACGGACAAAATGCAAAATTTTAAACATTCTTTGGGTGAAGACGTAACTGAATGGTACGGCTTTGTTAAGTGAACTTCAAGATGCCGAAAGTTAAACATAGTTTAGTTCAAGTATGGATCAAAAATATATCCGAGCTACGTCTGGATGATGAAAAAGTGTTTTGCATAGCCTGTGGAAAAATAGTAAGTACCATTACATATTTTTAATTGATTTCGGAAATTAAACCCTTATTAATTGATGTAGGTTACTGAATTCACCGTTTTATCAGTTTTTAAACACAATTAGATACTTATTTTTAAAATTAATTTTTCCTTAGATCATGTGCGAAAGGAAATCTCAAGTTACACAGCACATTGAAACCTCTCTTCATAAAAGAAAATTAGAAACCTTTATGAAAACAAAAGTTTGTCAGACACCTTTGCGCCAGTCGTTGTTTCAAGAAACGGCCAAAAGAAATGCACAAGAGGAATTTAATTTCGAATTGTGTAGTGCACTTGTTAAAGCCAATATTCCATTAAAGAAATTGCAAAATCCTAGTTTTAGGTCATTTTTAGAAAAAAATTAGTAAAAAGCAAGTGCCAGATGAAAGCACGCTTCCAAAAAGGTATATTAATGATTTATATCTTGAAACTATGGGGCATATAAAGAAAATTACAAAAAATAAATATCTTTATTTTATAGTAGATGAAACTGCGGGCGATATGTTGCAAATTTAATGATTGGTTATTTAAGTGAGGCGCAGTCTAGTATATTATATTTAATCGCTTCCAAAGTTCTTGAGAAAACCAATCATGCAACAATAGTTCGCTTTATAAACGAAGCTTTCATGCAATTTTTTATTCCTGATATTGTTGCAACAGATAAAATAGTTTTAATGCTGTCTGATGCAACACCGTATATGGTAAAAGCTGGACAGCAATTAAAATTATTTTATGAAAATTTAATACATGTAACATGTCTCGCACATGGTATTAATAGAGTAGCAGAAACAATTCGTAATCAATTTCCATTAGTAAATAGTTTAATAAGTAGTATAAAGAAAGTGTTTTTAAAAGCTCCGTTACGAATTCAATGGTACAAAGAAAAGTTACCTAATATTCCTCTACCACCAGAGCCTGTGATTATGCGTTGGGGTACTTGGTTAAATGCAGCTCTTTTTTATGCAGATCGTTTAGAAAAAATAAAGGAGTTGGTTTTAGAAATTTCTGATAATTCAAGTACTTACGTTCAAAAAGCTCAATCCATTTTAAAGAAAACACAATTGCGCAATGAGTTGGCATTTATAAAAGCAAATTACTATTTTGTACGTTCAACCACTGCTAAATTAGAAACGGAAGCATTGTCATTAAATGAATCTATGCAAATAATTAATAAATTTCAACAGGTGATTTCTGCTGTTTCAGGAAATATTGGTAAAACTATTTCTAATAAATTAAATGAAATTTTACAAAAAAACAGTGGATATCAGTTGTTACTAAAAGTTAATAATAAAGTTCTGAAACTTGAGGAAAATTCCGATGATCTTGTTATAAATTTAGATTTGGCCATATTAGCCGCATTAAAATATGCACCCATAACTTCTGTGGATGTAGAAAGAAGTTTTCTTTGTACAAAACATACTATCGGACAGACGCCAAAATTTTCTGCCCGAAAACTTGGAAAAATATTTAGTTATAAATTGTTTTGCAAATAGTAATGAGAGGGTGTAATCTTTATAAATCTATAGCGTATAAGTAAATATGTAATTTTTAAATAACACATAATTTTAAAATAATGTTAAAATAATAATTGCTTTGTAAGTAGTAATGACAGGGTGCAGTTTTTATAAATTTATAGTGTATAAATAAATATGTAGTTTTTAAATAACACATAATTTTGAATGTTAAAATAATAAGTTTGTATGCAATTTATGTTTTTCCTATTAAAAAATTACAAGCATATATACTTTTTTTATATATTAATGTTATAATTTGGAATTAACACAGGTAAATAGAAGATTCAATATTTATGCATATTTTGCATATTCTGAATTAATAATGCATTTTTGATGCATATTTTAAGGTTTTTAAGTGCATACATATGCACGTATTTCGGCATTTTATAGTGCATAAAATCCGCTCTCTAGTGATAACTAATGTGTACCTAAGGAGTTAAAAAGAAATTGTAAAAGACATTGTCATTCCATAAACATGTACTGTAAATTTTATTTAATTATAATGAAATTATAACATTTAAATACTTAAGATTCATTATTTTGTAATGAATATTTTATAATATGTATAAGTTAATGACCTTCATACAGATTTGAAATCGATCGTAGTTTTTACTCGAATCATGCTCTAGAGTAGCTAGATCAATACAGCTTCTTACCAACCTATCAGTGGTACCAACTTAAATATTTTGATCACGTGGTATACACTTGAGATTGATCAGTTATCACACTTTGCTTTACAGCATATGTTCTAAAAGACCGCCATTAAATTGTAAACATAAGTTCACCCTACGTTGCATATTCGCAAATACATTTTGTAACATTTCGGCACCAAGAAAATACAAAAGTGAAAAAACGAAGGTATAATATGACATAAACCTGACATAAACTAAAACGACTAAAACCACACTAAAAATCCAAAGCAGCCAACTGCAAAACACAACAATATTAACAACTAGGGATTTTTGTCATACCACTACAGTACACTTGAGATTGATCACGTTGTATATTAGATACAAATCACCAAATGGAATTTCAAAATCTTCCAAATAAATGTAGTTTTAATTGCTACTTATATTATAAACTATTATTATCATTTATAATTAGAATTACGGTCTTTATTTGACTAAATAAAAGCACTTCGATGGTATTATGTCTGATGATAGTCATAACTATAAGTGTATTATATAACATAAACGAAACTGAATCGTAAATTCTTTCACCTGCAAGACTATTATAATGAAAAATAACGATCAAATAATGAACTTTTTCCCAGACCGAACCTTTACGCTAAAAATTAAAACTAAAAAAAAACCAAAAATAGCTTACAGTTCATTATTCAGGTAAATATTCCAGATGTAATAAATCAATTATAAGAAATAATGCTAGTAAAAATAAAGATTTCTATTTCGGCTTAGCGCTTTATTACACTGAGACATCTCGAATATACAGCTGTTTCTTTCTAACGTATCCTATGGTAATAAAGCGCTAAGCCGAAATAGAAAATCTTTGTTTTTATAAGCTATATTAGAAATATTTTGTATATAAGGGCGTACCATCAGTTCATTTAGCACCGAGCTGGTAGCGTAGTGGTGACACGACCTGCTTAGCATTCGGGAGGTAATGGGTTCGATTCCCGTTACCGTCTACCTTGTATGAGGTTTTTCAGGGGTTTTCTGATACATATAGCTGCATGGTTATGCATATATGCACCATGTGCGGCTGTAGGCGAATGTTGGGGTAGCATTTTCCCTCAGAACCCTAACTCCGTTCCTTCCGATCCTATCCTGACACACATCCTTAATCCCACCATGCATATATACGTAATATATGTATGTATGGTGGGAATCCATGATTGTGGCTGAAGGAGCTTGGAAAGCTCGAGCAGCCCGCCCTCCCCCTTGGGGAGGGAGAATGAAATACGTAGCCTTTTCCTTTTTTTTCCCAGTTGATTTAGCAGTCTTACGTCGACGTTGTGCGCAATTAGGAAGTTTTGTGAAACGGTGAAATCTCAAAAGTTCAGTTGTAAGAAGCGAAAAGTGACCAAAAGCTTACCATGGGTCGTAAATACGGTAAACCCATTTCCGTAGCACGAATGAGAATAAAGAAAAGATCAAGAATTGCCAGCAAAGCTGCAGCGTTGAAATTGAAAATAATGAAGTAAGTTCTTTATTTTATGTGAAAATGAAATATAATTATTTTATTTTTATTTTTATTTATTATTATTTTATTTTTATTTATTATCAATAGTATTTATGCATAATTACCCAAAAGACGATATTTAGTAGGGTCTTTTCAATCAGAGAGTTATGTATTCCCAAATTATACAGAGTGGTATTTATTTTGAAGCTACCTACATCAAATTTTTCAATTTTAGTATTATTTGGAGAATTAGAAAATTAGATATTATGCTTTCTACAGTTTTTGTGAATCTACACTTAGTTTTATTTTTGGTGACTTCACGAAAAACAACCACAATTTTTCCTAAATTTCTGTCAGATATCAATCAGCGTCTAAGAGTAGACGGTATCTGTTTTAAAATGCCCATGTTTGGATGTTTTCCATATGATCGAGTTTTTTTGCTTGAATAGCTCCAAAATGGTACTTGTATTAATAATTTCACTACACGCGGGTCCAAAAACGTGTGCTCAAATTTTTATTAAACAAAATATAAAAAAAACATGGAAATTTTGCTTTTTTTTCTTTGAACTAGAATGTCTCAAAAGCTGTTCATTTCAGAGAAAAGTTGCAAAGGAAAAAAAGTTTCGTAATTAAATTTTACACTAATTTAAAATCGAAAAATAAATTTTTCGTATTGCAATAATAGCACAAAGCAATAAAAAAATGTAAAAAAACAAGTATTTTTGAAATTTTTTTTCGAATACTCATATAAGAGGTAGGTAGTGCCTTCATACTTAATGTATTTCAATTTTTCAAAAAGTATTTGAAAGTTTGATTGCTCTTTTATTTATCATTAAATTTTCATGTATCTGGACGTCTTATTTTAGGCTCTGCTTAGAGTATTCGAAAAAAAATTTCAAAAATACTTCTTTTTTTTACATTTTTTCATTGTTTTTTGCTATTTTTGCAATACTAAGAATATATTTTTCGATTTTAAATTAGCTGTTTCTTGTGTAAAAGTTAATTACGAAACTTTGCAAACTCTGAAATGAATAGCTTTTGAGATACTCCTGTTCAAAGAAAAAAAATGAAATTTTTTTTACGTTTTTTTAACATTTTGTTTAATAAAAATTTGAGCACACGTTTTTTTGACCCGCACATAGTGAAATTATTATTACTAGTACCATTTTGGAGCCATTAAAGCAAAAAAATTCGATCATATCGAAAACATCCAACTCAAAACAGACACCGCCTGGTCTATATTATTTTTAAAATAAAACCTTATATATTTTCAACCCTGAAATGCAATAAAATCTATAAATTTTTAAACGAAAAAGAGGATAACAAATCATAAGTGGTGATAATTGAATTTTTACAAAGTTTTTCTTGATTTTTTTAACCGTAGTTTTTATAGTCTGGTAGACACTACAGCAAATAGTAATTGGAATGATTGCATTTAAACATTCCCTCTTACTTTTAGAAAAACTGCATCGTCAGATAACGTTCTGGAGAAGACCGCGATGCAGACACCCAAGGATTTTGACAAAAGCCATGTTAATGACGATGTATCCCCAAATTCCTTAGAACACTTAGATGAACATATCGAGGACGATTTATTTTACGAAGACATGTCTGTCGAGTCCATTGAAGAGCACGAAGAAGGTTGTGAAAACAAAACTTCAGGTGATGAAGATAATTTATCGGATTTAGAAATTGAATATGAAAAAAACTGTGGAAATGCAAATACTTTTACTGGTAGGCGAATTATCAATATAGAATACCTCCTGAATGATCTAAAAGCTCTCAAGCACATAGGATTTCAGTGTTCGTTTTATGATTTAAACTTTGTATCCGAGCAACGTTACGGTTATATATCTAAACTGATATTTAAATGTAAAATGTGCAGTTACATGGATAGTGTTTGTACCGACAAACTAGAGGAAACGGAAATGAACTTGAATATGGCAACCGTGTCTGCTACCATTTCCATCGGTGCAGGATATTCTCAACTGAAGTAATTTTGTAGTGCTCTGGGTATACCAACTCCTTCATCTGCAACGTACGGACAATACCAAGAAAAAGTATTTGATATTTATAATCTCGACGCAGTGGAAGAGATGGAAACTGCCGCCAAAGAGGAAGCTCGATTGGCGTTGGAAAATGTAGAAGTCGATAAGGATGGATATTCATTAATTGCTGTGACGGCAGACGGTGCTTGGAGTAAAAGATCCTATCGCACGAACTACAACCTTTTAACAGGTGTTATATATATATATATATATATATATATATATATATATATATATATATATATATATTGACAAACTGTAACTGAGATTTTTGAAATCGGTTATATTATTAACTAATAATAAATCTCATTTTTAACATCCAATACAGTGTATTTATCTATGACAAAATCAGTTATTTATAAGTGGCTTCGATAACCAAATTACAGTCTTGACTCTTTTGACACAGTGAGATCTGTCGGCTAAAAATTAACCAAACTTTTCGCACTTCATTCGGGCATTGCCTACTGCTCTCTCTCTGTCTCTCTCTCTCTCTCTCTCTCTCTCTCTCTCTATATATATATATATATATATATATATATATATATATATATATATATATATGTCAGTTTTGTATTATATGTGCCAGAGAGGATAGGCACGTAGATGGCAAACGTCCTGAAAATACATGCTATAAAAACTGGAGTGGTACGTCAACGGGAATGGAAGCTGCCATCATTGTCGAAGGATTTAAAAATTCTATAAATATGTATGGGATAAAATACTTTAAATTAGTAGGCGACGGTGACAGCAGCGTATGTAGAAAATTGCGGGAGGTTATGCCTTATGATCCAAGAGTAATGATCCAAAAAATTGAATGTAAAAAATATCTTGAGAAATTACATAAATAAATTAAAGGAACTAACAAAGAAACCTAAAACAGCATTAAAGTTAAAAAATGCACTTTCTAAAAATTTGTTAAGGTTTAGAACTGCAATTACCAAAGCCATCGAATACAGAAAATCACAATTGGTCTCATTACAGGCAAAAATCAAAGAACTTGAAGCCGATATTTTGAATGGACCAAAACTTATCTTAGGTGACCATTCGGGATGCAGCGAGAGGGGCTACTTTTGTAAAGGTCCGAAAGAAAACGAACAAAACCTTTTCCCCGAATTGAGAAATTGCGAATTATATCAAGATATGATGACAGCTCTGCCGCGTGTGGTTACCCACGCAAATAGTCTTATACACGACGTAACAAATAATTCAGCAGAATTATATAACTCGCAAGTAGCAACGTTTGTTAGAGGAAAACGCGTATGTTTTTCATTTCATGAAGCTCGTGAAGCGGCAGTGATATCGCATGATAAAGTAGGCGATTTTCATGATATTATCCGTAAGCATGTGACGGATACACCTGCGAAATATACCTCTCAATACTGCGAAAATCGGAGAAAAAGAAATTAGCAACGTTTAAATGCCAAAATTACCCACAAAAAAAAAGTGTGTAGCCAAAGAAGATTTAGATTATGGCCCAGAAGCCGAAGATGTGGTTCCCGACATGGACAGCGAACGTCGAAGAAAGTTTTTTACAAGATCTTGCACAGAATATAAAAAATATTACACAAGATACGATAGGACAACATCGTAATAATCGGTGGTATGAAGAAAGACTCAAACGATTAACGGCATCTAAATTTGGAAGAATTTGTAAAATGAAATCTTCTACTTCTTGCGCTAATACAGTGGACATTATTTATAAAGATTTTTCTGGTAACGCTGCAACCCGTTATGGTGTAGAAAACGAGCACCGTGCCATGGAGGCATTTCAATCTAAAACTAATAAAATTATATCACCATATGGATTATACATTAGAGAATATATTCCTTTTTTAGCAGCATCTCCCGAAGGTTTAGTTGGAGAAGACGCCTTAATTGAAGTCAAGTGTCCCTACACCGCAAGAAAATATAGTCCACATGAAGCAATGCAATAAAAAGAAATTTAATTTTGTGAAATTAAGAACGGCAATGTAATGTTAAAAACAAACCAATAGGAAACTTGTATAATTATAATAAAGTACTCCTGTAGGCAGCCGTACAATAAGTTACTAAATACTCGCCATAAGTAAGGTCTGAAACTACTCTCAGCCCCTGATCCTTCTCAGGTTTTCCCCCAGGTGGTTTTCCCGTATATACTCGAACTTCTAAAGCATAAGAACTTACACTATCACAAAGCGTCCATATTTTGATGCCATATTTTACTGGATTGCTTGGTATATACTGTTTGAATGGACAACGACCTCTAAATGCAACCAGCTGCTTGTCCACAGTTACGTTTTGCTCAGGATTGTACAATTTTAGTAGTATTTCAGCCCATTTGTCCCAAAATTCTCTAATAGGAGCCAACTTATCCCGTAGCCTTCTTTCTTGACGATCTTCTTTATTATCAAACCGTAACACGCGTGATATATAATAAAATCGTTTCAAAGACATTGTTGCGCGAAAAGGAGGTCTGCTTGTTTCTGCGTTCCACAAACTTCTGGTAGATTCATCATGCGATCTGTAAACTCCTCCTAACAGTATCAAACCTATGTACGCCTGCAACGTAATGTCATCTAATTCTTGCCACTTGTCACCGTACACTCTACGACCTTCGATGTTAATCATTTTCAAAATTATATTTTCCACAGAACTATTGAAAAATAGCTGAAATGTAGATTTTACATCCTGGACTCGTGCATTGCTGTATCTAGTTGAACCTGGAGCGACTTTTATGATATTTGTACTAGTTGCACGCCCTGATTGAGGAAATGGATCTAACACCCAAGTTATGGCATTATATTTAGATTGAACCGATAGAGCAGGTGGCATCAGTTGCGTAGGATTTGTCCGTCCAGCATCGCCGAAAAAATCATCGTCTGACTGTTTATAATCACTATCTTCACTGATATGATCTTCCTCTTCAGAAGCTTATACGTCCTACTAATGTATTACAGCCTCGAGTCATAATGACCCGAGGAACATCAATGTAACAATCATGTTTAAAAAAATAAGGAAAAAAAAATTATTAAAACAAACAAGCCACCCCATTCTTCAATGGATTAGAAACAAAGTCATTAGCTACGAAGTTTAGATATTAATAAACAAAAAAGTTATCTAAACAACAATTTGATTTCGGGCCATATAGACCCGAAGGTAACAACAGGGTTAATGTAATCTCTTCGAAAGAAAAATCAAATAGTTCGAGAACAAATTAGAAGGTTCACCACCAACCAAAGATGTCAGTACTTTGAAAAGAAACCTTACAATGTTTCTGGTTTAGTATCCACCTCCTGACTCAACCCTTTCTATAACGCTATACAATTCCTTTTTGTGTGTGCAACATTTTTAGTTTACCTATAAGCTAAATCGGTCTTAAAATGCCTATCTATATACGGCATGTTTGACTGTTTTTAGTTTACACTAGATATCAAATACGCTATAAAAGTAGGTAACCAGAGATCTTTGCTCACATTAAGTAATTATGGCGGGTTTTAGGAATAGGTTTCCTTAAAACGTTAAAACATTAAAAAATTTTGATATAATATTAACGCATTTAATTATTGAATGCTTAAAACAATACTTAAATTTAGTAATAATCAAAATGATCCCTAGATATAACATATGTGAATAAAGACTAATTTATAATTCAGCGGCTGAAGGCCTCATCACCTAAAAACACATTAACAGTGAACTAAATACTAAGCTTTTGACAAATAGCATTATAGACTAACCGTTTACACATAAAGCAGTAAGCACACAAAAAACATCCAAGATACAAATAATCTAGCATACATAAAAGTCTGTTATGGATCACCCTGTTTACAATATTACTTTACTGAAGCGGTAGTTCTAATGTAATGTCAACTTTATGTATTACATCTAAATTTGACTACTGTCTACGGTCCATATCGTGGTTAATAAAAAACACAAAACAAATAGTGCTCCATCGAAGCTGCTTATTGAATTCATAGACGAGCACCTTGAGTAAGTAGAATTCAGCTCGTAGACCATACTAAATAATGTTTATTAAATTATAGGTAGAACACTTTACAAGTAAAAGCTATAGGTGCGTACAGTGGCTGCATTATACAATAAGCAATACAGATGCGAGAGAACAATATACTTTGCTATGTAGGGTGCCTGTTAACAACTGAAGGAAGATTTCCACGTTCAGTAGCAATTTGGAGTTGTAGAACATGAGTGAGTGATACCCACTGATTACTGTTGTTAATTTCTACCACGTAATAAAAGAAAACAGAACTTTTAGTTGTCGGGAGTGCTTGAAAGTCTTACGTGGTTTAGTTCTAATACAAAGGCAAGATCCAGCCAAGAACTGGGCTTTGGTGATCAGACAGAAGTGTACGACTAGTATGTCCATAAATCCATATTTCGTAAAGTGATAAAAGTACAGATGTATCACAAAAAAAAAACTAATTGAATCAACGTCTTAGCTACGAGGCTAGCAGTAATTATGGAAATTTTAGATATATCAACAATAACATAAGCAATGTAAAACATTGGAGACTTACTTCAGGAAAAAAGTCATGCAATGCTTAAGGAAACATATCCGTATCGAACGAAAGAATAAATTCTATTAGTAAATGCTTGAAATAAAAACCAGCTTAAACTGAAATATATCTTACAATTTGAATTTTGTAAAATTACAGAACAATTTTCAGCAGGTTGTTTGCTTTGTTTTCTTAAAACGTAAACTTAACCCAAAAGAATCACACGGTCTTCTTAAATTTCTTTTTTGGATATTTCTTATTGATCAGAATTTTTAAACTCGAATGTTGTTGTACGCGGTGTTGTCAAGTCCAACTTTTATAGCAACTTACTTACAAGTGGTCATAGGTAGCGTGTGTTGCCTATCAGTCGGTCCATAAAACACTCAAAACGTAAAATAATATGTAGTGACTTCCAAAATTGTACAGTAAAGCGTAAGGATGATTCATCCCCAATCTAAAAATCACATATCGTAACTAAGATCAGTACATTCGTAAGATATTACGATAACTGTGTTATCAAAACGTATAGATTTATATTAAAATAAAGAAAATATCCTAGAAAGTGTAACGCATATTTTAAAAATAATTACACCGTCGAAATTTGCGTTAAGTATTCTTTATATATATATATATATATATATATATATATATATATATATATATATATATATAACAATTGAAGCAATTGAATTTGCGTGTAGTGTATATCAGGTGTTGTGTTGTACCAGTTGACACCTTTGTTGTTCCAGTTGTTGTGGGTGTGGGTGATAATGTGATTGTTGCGGGTTCTTGTTCGTTGTTTGGATGTGGATGGATGTGTCTGTGGTCGGGTGTTGTGCTGGTGTGCTTGTTCATGCCCAAGTGTATCTGTATAAGACAGGAGCAAGTGCTAGTTAATCCAATATGAGTCGTACTATAGTAACTAGGTTACTACAGTACGGTTGTCGGGCTAGTATTCCTAAGTGTGAAGCGCTGTAGGAGAAATGCCAGAACATGTCAAGTCGATACTGTATTCTTAACCATGGGCATTAAATCTTTGCGTCGAAACTTTGGGTGATTATCCGAAAGGAAACCACATCCTGACCGGGCGTGAGGATTACTCCCCACGGGTCAGTCGCAGTTTTTGCCTGAGTGAATGCCACTGCTAGCTTGCGGATACGGGTAGGGCCTTTTCCATATTGAGACCTGCGAGGAAGTTCAATATGGCATCGAACCCTACGGCGGGTTGGGCAGGCGGGTATCGACAACGGCGGGGCCGCTTTCGATACTTCCGCTTTCAATTACGCCTGCCGTAGCTCGGGCGGAACTGACGCCCGGGCTCCGCAGTCGCGAGTGTTCTCTTCTGTCGCTGTGGTCCTTCCGTCTTCTACCACTGTGGAGGTCGGAGAACTTCGGTGAACGCATGCAGCTAGCGTGGTGGTCGCCACCGCAGTTAACGCACGTTGCTCGGTTTCGTGTATTGACCGAAGTGGTGATCTCCGTTGCACTTTACATAACGTACTGTCGCCCTGCAGCAACGCTGTGTGTGATGGGAACCCTGACACCGGTGATACTGCTCGATGCCGGAGTTCCGCCGTAAGTCTTCTACTGTGACGCAGAGGCGAGCGACGTACTCCATCTCTCGGATCTGCTTCCGGTCCTCTTCGCTCTATAAGTGTACCAGCACGAGGCTATCGCTCGATCTCACTGCTTCATCCTAAAACAAGAGATCACATTAAGACCGTGAGTTAACATCAGCCTTGAATAGCTCTACGGGCAAGTCTCGTATTACTATCTTAGCTAACCGCTCGCTCTATGCCTGACAGGTGTGGTACGGAGTATCAGACTGTCTCGGTCCTGGAGCGAGGTAAGCATTGGCTTTCCTGAAGGCGGCCCGTTATCTGTCCGTTTCGCGGGAGAAAGCGACCTAGTTCTCCCTCTGACGAAGGATTACTGTCTCCTGGTGTCGTCTGGGGTTTGCGTCTGGTCCATCGCTACAGGGCTATCGGTGTACTCCTCCAGTGCCTGGTACGTGTCTTTTCTTTGGATACCAATTTTAATCTTTTATGCTCATTAAGTTTGCCCACACCTTCCAACATTGCGCGTTTTGTTGTAACTTAATTCATAATTAGGTGCGAATGAAGTGCCAATGTTAAAAATTTACTGGTTCAGTCGGTGGCACAAAATAAACTTAATTAGAGTGAGGCTAACTTACATAAAACTGGACTCCCTCCCCCAATTAGAAAATGAATATGACAAAAGCTTTTATAAATAGAAAGTACCACATAATTAACTTTTTATTACGTGCTTGAATTGCAAATAAAATTCCTAAAAATACATATTATAACAAAATTTCGAACTACTAGATATGTGTTTTTATTTTGTGTATAAATACATGAAAAGATTCTCGCGAATGGGATTCGAACCCACGACCTGATGTAATCTAGACATGAACTCTAACCAACTGAGCTACCGAGAGATTAGAATTCCATTCAAATGAAACTTTATATGTATTTATACGTTAGCTGATTGTGGAGTTAATAAATTCATAATTAAAACTTTTCATGCGACAGTACTAGATATATATATATATATATATATATATATATATATATATATATATATATATATATATATATGAAACACTGTAACTGACAGGAGTCAGAAACATCACCAGCAGACCCGAGACAACGCCCGGATAAACAACAGTGTTTCATACTACACTCGGAAACCAAAAATCAACCATGTATATATATATATATATATATATATATATATATATATATATTTTTTCTAGTTTGTCATTAAAATTAATTTATTATTTACACACATGAGTAAAGATCGGTTTAAAAATTGGTAGGTTTGCGGCTTGACATTAAAATGATTTCTCTATATGCGCATTAAGAAAATGGTGTTTCCTAAGTAATTACTTATGCCATTTCATTAAAAATTGTAGATTTTGTTCAGCGGTTCGGGGCTACTTAAAATAAACTATGTTTAATAAATGAAGTCCTTTTTCGGTTTGTCATTGAAATGAATACCTTATTAATACTTTATTGAAATATCTAGCTTGTGAATTAGGTGCTCTTACCGTTTCGCTAAAAAATTGAATATTTTCGTCAGCAGAGGGGCCTATCTGTCAAGAAAGAAGTATGTTTTTTGAAAATGTAAACTTTCACCATTATCACTCATAATAAAATACTTATCTTTTTTGGGTTTTTTTAATGGTGCATTTTAAATTATACAATTTAAACGTTTCTATAACACTATATAGGTTTTGGCATCTTATAATTAAAAAAAAAAGCATAATGATACGTCTTAATTTTCATTTTAATTTTAACTTTTGGTATGTGAAGTTTTTCTGCTGTGTTTTTCCTTGACGCAATTGCTTTACCAATTGTATGTTAAATTACCACAGCACTATAATTTATCATAAGTAGTTGGAATTAAATTAAAATAAAAAATTACAAAAAACGTTCTGCATTATGCTTTTCATTGTTAATAACACTTCCACTTATTGATAAAGATATCTCTTTGTTAGATTTAACTGGATTATTTTATTTGATGTGATGTTTGGATTTGTGAATGCTTCTATCATTTTCAAATTGAAATTTTTCACAACTTTACACTTACATCAAAACTCGATTAAATTTTGTTAAATATATTTTTTGGCTGAAAAATTTCATTGTTAACTTTCGCCGTAGAGAGTGTTCTGATTTATCATGTTTAAGGCAGTTTAACAATATTTTAATTTTTAATGACCTAGTTATTCTTTACTAAAATTTAATTTTATAGTTGGCTTTATACGTTTCTCAAACTGTTATATTAATAGCAGGCTTATGTTTATGTTTTAATTTTTTCAACTTTGACAAAATTGTTTACATCTTTAACAATTTTTAACAATTATCACTACTGAGAAAGATAACTGTAAGTGTTATCGAAACGTTTGGATTGTATAATTTAAAGTACAACATTAAAAAACCCCAAAAAAGATAAGTATTTTATTAAGTATGTTTTTTAACTGGTTTTTCGGTTTGCCTTTAAAATGATTCCACAGTAACAGCACTTAATTTGAAAATTAGATATTTAGAGAAAGTATGAATAATGGAATCATTTTAACCCACAAAGCACCTAATTTGTTAAACATGTACAGGTGGGCTCGTCTGTTAATGGTACATTCTAAATTTTGTGAAGCGGTAAGAGTGTTTAATTAACAAACTAAATTTTTAAATAAAAGATGAACAAAGAAATCATTTTAATAAACCCGAAAAGCACCTAATTTTTTCAAACTTTTAAATGAGAAAAGAAAGAGTACTTAATTCGAGAACAGAATATTTATATAAAGTGTGATTAACAGAAAGAGCACCTAATTTTTAAAATATTATTTACTTTTGAGAAACAGTAAGAGTACTTGGAAACTAGACACTTTAATAAAGTATAAATAAAGGAATCATCGTAATGGTAAACCAACAAAGCACCTAATTTTTAAAAGTAGTTTGCTCCTGGATTGGAAGGATAAATGATAAACATCTTCTAAATGGTAACAGCACCTAATTCGAGAGCAAAATATTTGCATAAAGTGTGAATAACAGAATAATTTTAATTGCGAACTGAGAGAACATCCAATATGTTAAGCTTTGGATAGTGAGCCCGCTGTTGAACAGAATCTTCAATTTTTTCTATTTTTATTAGTTGGGGGTCTAGCTTAGTGTTAAGTTATCCCCGTCAAAATTCAATCCATTTTTGCTAAGCACTAAATTTTTAACATTGGCGCTAGTTGGTTAGAAAATACCATTTCGACAGCTTTTAAAATAACCGAGATACAGGAAAATTGAACCCCCTTCCCCCCTATGACGGAAAAACGAAGTATAGATCATTTCAGAAAGGCCGGTTATTCATTTTGCAAAAAAAATCAAATAAATTTTACAACTTAAATGCCCATAAATAGACTAATAATTTTATCCCTTAAAATTCCACACCAAACTTGTACAGTGTCCCATTTTTGATGGTCTCTTAGGGTATCTCAATTATTAGTGAAGATAGAGATATCCGATTTTTGCAATACTGTTCTGTTAAACGAACGATGACGTTTTCATGATTGTCATCACTTGCCTTGTGTTTGAGCCATAGGGGAAAGTCACCTAATTCTTCTGTATGTCTGTTATTTTGAAAGAAAATATGACAAGAGGCATCGGCAGAATTTTTTACGCAGATTACGACCATGTAATTAGTTTAAATACACTTGTTGAGATATCAACCATACTTGTTTTTTTTTATGGCCATTATATAACTTTTCAGTTCATTGAACTAGCCAGGATTACATCCTTCCGCAAACTGATATTTCCGTATTTTTGAGAAAATGGTGTCCTATATATCTCAAAAACGAAGTAGGCTAAGATAATTAGGAAAACTTCATCGTTTGTTGGACAACAAACATGGTACAGCGCTGTCTTCGGTCATGGACGATGTGTCATGAAAAGTCGCAAAGAGTGGGGCACACTACACTATCGCTTTAACTTGGAGTTTCTAATGTCGATTATTTACTGACCAGTAATGCGCATTATGTAAGTTAAAATTTATGCCACTAGCTAGTAAATAAAATAACCGCGAACGGTATGTTTGTATGACAACATTTTGGACACTTGTATCATTAATAACTATTTTTAAAATTTGTTTTTGTTATTTGGACCTGTTGCCTTAGATGTTAGTGTTTTCTAATTTACGCTTGTTTTTGTAATTTACATTGTCATTGAATAAATTCTAAACCATCGCAACTATGCAAAGTAAGCTTTTGTTGACTGTCTTTTGTTTGATAAAATATAGTGATTTGTGGTTTTCAACAAATTATTTAGTATTTAATCAACTTTTTGCCAATTTCAAAAATATACTACTGACATATTTGTAAATTTTGAGAATAAATTGCATTTTTTAAAAAGCTCCCTCTATCGACTACTAAGAGACGTAATACAAAAAATAGCACAATTAATGGAGGAGACAAATCTCTTTTCAACGAGATTAGTTTTGTTGAAACTAGTTAAAGCTTGTAACGTGCAAAAGAAGCGATATCGGATTTTTCGTGTCTATCTTATAATTTTCTTTGAGTACTGTTTTAAAAAAATTATCCGTGGATTGATTATTTACAGAGTTATTTAATGATTACTCGTTCCTTATTTCGCTAAAATAATTTGTCTAAATTCTGTTTTACCCTTTACTCTATAGGACAGTTTGAAATAAACCTACTAGTGACATCAATGGGATGTATGTGGATTCTGGCTAGTGTCAAATTCATACATTTTAAAGGGATTTGTTACTTTGCTGAATTACCACTAGATGGTGGTAATCGTAAATAAGTACGTCTTACAAACAAATTCTTTTCTGAAATACATATAAAATTTGATTGTGGCAACAATGATTTTTGATAAGAAAATGTTGGGTTGAAAATTTCTTCTTGATACGTGCTTTCTTTTCCAAGTAGCCATTGTTGTGAGTTGCAAACATTATGAGAAAATCTCTCTTTTTGCTGTTTAGTCGATGTTTAACATCGTTTTTATAGGGAAATTTTTATATAAAATATTACCTTACTCTGTAAAGTAATATAATCGCTATTGATGTGGACGTAGAAAAATGTGACTTGCACACAAGTATTCGTCAACACCAGGTCAGACTATTCCATTATCGCATGTACTAATAAACATTGAATTGCTGAGATTACTTCCTAACCTGTCATACGTTATAAGCTGCCTTCCGCACAGATCATTACAGCCTCTGCAAAAGAAAAAGTGCGTTTAAATTAACCATATTACAAAGTATTTTTTTATGAACTGTTTACCTTTGTTGCAATTTCTTTGTCACATTGACATCCGTATTCATTTAACTTTCATAAAGATTTCATTAATGTAGAACTATTAGAATTTGATCAAACCGTTAGCTAGTGTTGTGTTAGCATTGAGTATCCTCCCTTGGTACGATTTTAACTACTATGCGCGCGGTAGCGCGCAGTAGCAGAAACTCAAAACATTGTCATGTACCGGTTGTATAGTTCGTATTATTTGTGTGTTAAGTCAAACGTTAGCGCGGGACACCGTGTTATTTTAAATTACGTTTGTTAGTTTTAAGTAAAAATTTTCTGTTATTGCGGATAAGAGTATTCAGATCGTTGGGATCTAATTTTAATCGATTAGTTACTCATACGTACATGCATGCTAGGGTCCATTTAGTGAACTGAACAAGTTCCTCCGATTATATAGATAATTGAAGCTGTGAGTAATAGGGGGATTAGATATTGTGAAGCGAAAGGCAAGTTGAATTGTTACCTTTCTGTAATCGAATATTTCGGGTTGTAAGTAGATGTAAATTTTCCTTTTCAGGTTGACGTTCTGAAAGATCTTTCAACGAACCAGAGAGGGGCATTACGTTCTTTTATTGATGTATACATTTATATAGTTGATGTTATTACAAGTAGAGATTCGCGACTTGCCCTCGTCATTATTAATATTGGAATCTATGTTTACTTACGAAGCTTTACCATTTCATATGGTGATATTAGAATAAACTCATACTTAGCACTGTTTTTTTTTTTTTGGGAAAAATTGCATCCACAATTTGTCTAGTCCTGGAAAAGTTAATCAAATTATTTGTACAGTGTGTGTAAAAATAAGACATATTGTCTAGTCTGTGGAGGAACCGTAATCAAAGTCCCATTATAATAAATATAAGAGTAAATTATATCAACTGTCTAGTTTTGTGTTGTTATATATGTACATATATCATCCATTGTTTGGAAATCAATAAATAAATTCCGCTAACTGAGGGAATTTTCGTTTATTTGCTAGTCCTGTTGCTTCCCTGGTTCAAGCTTTACAGGGTTTCTTTCTCAATAGATAATAATTTACCTTTTTTTTTCTTTAAAGCTTGTGGCGCTTGTTTCTTGTCTGTTCTCCCTATCTTTCTGACTACAATTTTTGTTCTTGCTTTCTAACTAACCTAACCATCTGTTTACTCTTTATCAACGCTTCAAAACGCCTACGCTATCCAAGGGCTCTGCGATCTCACTGAGTTATTAGTCGAGCTAATTAACTCCTTCCAATTTTATGTGACGTGGTAGGTTAGACACGTGACAAGCTATTTATTTGTTTTCAACAAAAAGTTTACGCTTCTCCCACCAGTTTATTTCAAGAGATAAGACTAACGAGATTTAGACAAAAAATACTCCAAAATCTTCTTGAAATTTAATACTGATACCTTTGTCGTATCTTAACTTGATACCTTTTAGGTAGAAGCCCGGTTTTCTAACCTACTGTACCTGTACGTCCCCAAACGACCATCCTGCGAAGTTAAAAATTATTACTATCTTTTCGACTTAACTGTGTGTCTAAGTAGAAGAGAAACATTTACTTCGCGGTCATGGACAGAGTTGGTACTTAATTTATTTTCAAAAATTATGAGGTTTGGAAGTCTATTTTTATTCTCAACCCAACTATTTTCAAACGTGTGTTACTTAAACAAAATTAAGTAATGAACGACTCTGACCCCCCCCCCCCCGGCTCTGTAAGGTTATCGCGGATCGTCCATGGAAACATTTCCATGTAACAGTTTAATCTTTTTAATTTTTTTTGGGCTCATATCTTTCTGATACTACAGATTTTGTGAAAAGTTGGAGAAGGTGGAAGTAAGCTACCTCTTAATAGATTAGGAAATTTATTTTTACTTATTTTAGAAATATGAACGTAGTAAAGCTTTCTATAAACACTATAGCAACTGAACAAACAAGTTTGCATTGTGTGTTGCCTGCTTTTAGGCGTGAAGAAACTTGTAACAACATATATCATTTATTCCATAAACAATCAACAATATATACAAATATTAAAAAAACAATATTTTTGGGATTAATTTTGACTGGATTCATAATGGTGGGAGAGATCACTGGTGAATTAGAACATATGGCACAAAAAAATTACACTACCGTTTATGTTGCAACCAATCTTCTTTAACCAAATCGGCACCTTTCTCCAACCATTATGGTCGGCGCATTCGTATTCCACTGGGAATCGTAGGCATTATAGACGCGTCTACCACTCGCAAGCCTTTAACACCGTAAACACGCAGTCTTGGATCAACAACAGCTGTCGAATCCCATTCCGGACCCATTTACACGTACCGACGGGATGATACACTGTTAACGTTATAGTCCTTATGAACCCCAATAAGCATCACTACCAAAGTCTAAATGCTTACAATTAGGCAACTTAATCCTATGTAGCCTTGAGCCAAACTGTTTAAAGGCTTGAGCCCTTTTTTAATTGCTAACTTAGCACCTTCCACTAATGTGGTAATATCAAAAGGATCATTAAAATAATTAGCGTTGATAATTGGATACTGAATGGATTTTGCTTCTGAGCTTAACCCAACCACGAGATCTGGGCGTAACAACAAAGGCATAATCGTCCAAGCATCGGTATTGGATATTGGCTTATAAACCGTGTCATACAACTCTTCAGTTAAAAATTTTTTCTCACACGCCTCCCACCATCTGAGTTAATGCTCGCAGGTGCCATGGAAATTGGATATCAGGCCACGATCGATTTCCTAAATACGTATTCATAAAGGCATAACCCTCAACACCACCAAGCGTAGTCATTGGACCTTTTCCGCCAATCACGTATTTCATAGTCATCGCAAAGGCCTCAAATCGATCTTGCACAATAGCAATTGGTTTATCTACCAGAAACGTCAAACCTCCCATCGCTGCGTGATCTTGTAAATTTTCGCCAACTGGCAAGTTTTTTAACACAGGTATTTGGAATTGTGAAAGATGCTTTTCTGGCCCAATTCCGGACAACATCAATATTTGGGGAGAGTTGATAGCCCCGGCTGATAAAATTACCTCTTTGCGTGCTTTAGTTACTTGTCGTTTTCCATTTCTAAAAAACTCCACCCCGTGGGTTTGCTTGGTGATTGGATCAATTAGTAAGCGAGTTACGTGAGTTTAAGGCAATATGCAGATTTTTCTCAAACGTATGGGTCTTAGAAATGCTTTCGCTGTTGAGCATCTTGATCCGCGTCGAATCGTTCCTTGAGCAATCATAAATCCAGCTTGATCAGCTCCATTTATATCTCTGATTGATAGCCTAGTTCACGACCTGCTTGAATAAATGCAACAACTAGAGGAGTTCCCAAGGGATTCCTGTACCGTTAACAGACCACCTTTACCGTGATAAAACGATTTCGATTATCCTCTGATTTTATAAAGTTTAAGCACGTTGTCGTAATTCCAACCTGGATTTCCAAGAGACTCCCACAAATCGTAATCGTGTTTATTACCACGCACATATAGCATATAGTTGAGCACACTCGACCCTCCAAGTTTTACCACGTGGCCAGTTACATCTTCCATGTATCATGCCCAGACATGCTTTTCCTGTTGACTCAATTTGATACGCCCAATCAAGTTTTGATAGTTGCAAGTAAGCCGAAAGCGAAGGAACATCACTTAACTCATTTTCATCAGGACCTGCTTCTAAAAGTAAAATATTCCAGTTGTGAATTTCGGATAAGCGTGATGCTACCACCGCTCCAGCTGATCCACCTCCAATCACTATAAAATCATACTCGTTATATAAAACTTTCTGGTCATAAGGGTGTGACTCAGGATCTAGTTTATCGTAATTGTAATAAGCGACTCCTCAAAAGTAATGGAATTAACCAAAGGGATTGACCTATGAGGCTTATTGTTTTACGCTTGTTGATATAATTAATGTTTCGAGCACCATTCTTAGTAATCAAGTGGGCGTTATTCATGTTACCGTGTTTGTAAAATTCTCCTTCTTTCAATGTGTAATGGTGTAACATTGTGAAGATGTTTAGCTGAAGATCTGAAAGTAATAGACATATTAGTAATATCACGATTATCAATTAAAATTGTGGTGCATCAATGTTTTAATATAAAATTAGTTGAGAGGTGGAGAGAAGGACATATATGCCGAGTGCAAAAAAGGAAACAAAAGCAAGTGACAAATTATAGAGGAATCGCATTGCTAAACACGGCCTACAACATATACGCGACCGTACTGGAGAAGAGGTTAAATAAGTAAACAGAAGAGAAGAATTTGTTACCAGATAGATAGGCAGGATTCAGGAAAGGGAAGAACGATAGATAATAATTGTACATTCTGAAACTCATGGCAAACAAGGAATTAGGAAAGAAAAGGGGGAAAATGGTAGCGGTATTCGTAGACCTAGTAGCGGCTTTTGATAGGGTAAACAAGTAAAAGCTGTGGGAATACCTTAGAAAAAAAAGATAAACGAAAGGTATAGAAAGGATGGAAGAAATAAGAAGAAATGAGGAACAGGGTGAGGTGAATGGGAGCTAAGTGAAGGATTTGTCACAAGGAAGGGACTGGAAGGATGCCCACAGCCTTTCGCTGTATACACAGGAGATCTGGAGAGACATTAAAACAAAAGGAGGCCTGGTGTGAGGAACAGGAAAATGTGGTCGCTGGTATACGCAGATGACATAGTGCTAATAGCAAAGGAATGAAGGATGTTAAAACGATGCCAGATATTTGAAAAGAAAAGATCTGGAAGTAAATGGAACAAAACTAAGGTATGGTATTGAGAAGAGGGGAGGAAAAGGAGGAGGGAAATGTAGGAGAGGAGATAAGATAAAGGAATTCACATACTTGGGATACACGATGAGGCAAAACAACAAGATGGGGAAATATAAAAAACATGTGAGAAAGGGAAAGAAATTAATAGGGCAAGTGTGGGTAGAATAAAGACTGATCGAAAGGGAAACTATTATTTGAGAAACTAATAAAAGTGTGGTATTGTATGGGACGGAACTGGGGTGGAAAGAGTATAAAGAGATAGAGGGACTGCAAGAAAAATATTGAAGTGGGTACAGGGGGGAGAGAGAAACGCCGGGATACAATATTACAGAGAAGGTGCAAGAAGAAAAAATAAGGGTGGAGGGGATAGAGCAATAAAGTATGAGGAGGAAATGAATAGAAGAACGGAGTTCAAAATATTACAAGAATGCTGGAATGAAATAAAAAAGGAAGAATAAAATATGGACAATGTCATGTTTGTTTGAACGCCCTGTATATATGCATATTTTTTTCTTTTGTATCGCGTTTAGTAATTGACGCCGTTTTTCTGCCGGAGTATAGTATCTCAGTCCATTAGTGTTAAGTAATTATCGTTATCGTTAAGAATAAATTTGTGCACTTGAGTCGTGCACGCGCAGTGTCAGCAGTTTTGTTGAGAAATATGGTGCAATATATGCAGAGGGGTGTGAGCGGTGAAGGGGATTTTTGATCTGACTTTCGTGAGTAAAGGATGTGAAGTTGGGGGGTTTGCCTTTTTTTCGAATACCTGGAGAGAACCTTTCGGAGAAGTTATTTACAACTAAAGCACCAGTTTGGTGGATATTTGTGACGTTCATCCCTCCTGGTTATTACTTTTGAAGTTACGTACCGTGGGGTCAATTAACGAACATTTCAGGGATGTGTTTATATAGTGCATCTTGGTAGTGAATTTGAGACGTGCTAAATGCGGATTTATATTTTCGTATAAAACCATTGTGAAAGCACAACGTTTTGTTTCCCCGTAATAAGATCAGCTGCAACAGACGAAAGTCTCACTGTAAATAATTTGTAAATAGACATTTTCGTTTTAATATTAAAAGACTTGTAAATAGAGCTACCGAATTAATGGAACATTAAACAGGTAGGTGTAAATATATCTCGTGCGTAAAAGCGATTTGTTCTGTGCACATAAACTATATACGTCCTGGCCAATTAACGTAAGCGTATCGCTATCGAAATTTAAAACTGAAGGATCCGTCCGTTTTGCTTTCATTGCTACCTGGTGAACATGTATTCAAGAGTTCTGTGGAGAAGGTAACTCAATATTGTACGTTATTGTGATCATTTTATCATATTCCGTTTGTAAATTTGGTGATACTATTTGTTGTTGAGCTAATAAATGCAGTCGTTTTGTTTTGGTGTTACTTTTAGGAAATTGATGCCTCTCGTTAATCTCAATTAAAAGTTGACGAAGTGCTTTTATTTGCCCTATCTTTGGTATTTTGTTTTTTTATGATTTAATTAAATGTACTGCAAAATTTCGCTTGGTAAAATTGATTTTCAGTGACCATTTGGTTACGTAATGTTTTGAATTTTAACCATATTTAGATAAATCCATTTCAGTAATTTAAAATTAAAATCTGGTAAGCTTACAAAGTTGACCTACGTATGCTCCCGTATTCTAGAATTTAAGATTTTAAATTGAACCGTAAGCAGTGTAAATATATGTATCTTGTTGATGAAGCAAATTTTTGAAAAATAAAATTGTGTTAGATTATATATTTGATTTCTAAGATCAGCTACCATTTGTAGCTGTCAAAATTTTGGACAAGAATTATTGCGGTTACTGGATAGCGAGTCAACAAAGACCATTATTGGGAAAGGGGTTGGAAGAAATTGAGTCATTGGGGGTTAAATAAAGAATTCACGTCAACTTGTTTTCTGGCAAATGGCCAATCAGTTAGAAGCATAGGGACCCGACAATATTTGTTTATTTTCTTCAATCGTCTTATGGTGTCCTATTTGCAACTGGACATCAACAGGAGTATTTTCAAGAAATGCTTTTGCAGCAGCTGTTGAAGATTTGTGGTAATGGCTGCCAACGTGGTTTCTACCATCTTCATGTATATCCTTAAACTTCATGTAAGGCCTTACCATAAATGACCACAAAACTCCTTTAACTGTAGCCAATTCTTGGCGGAAATAAAACACAATACAAACATAGAGCACCTTTCAAACGACTTGAGTACACCAGCCATGGAGTATATTGATCTAACCAGCGATGGTTAAATTTTCTTTTCAAGTGAATGGCATCAGAAGCAAAATCGTAATTGGATGATGGAACCCAAGGGTTTGTCAACAATTCCTTCTTTTTTTCAGAAGGCAAGTTATTGGCACAACTAACGTAACGACGAATGTCATTTTCATGGTAGCCATCGTGTTCTTCAGTTTGTTTAGAGGTCCCAGTTCCAGAGACAGCTTCATGTAGATTTGAAGAACTACTTGAGCCTCCTTCAAAAATAGATTCCGATTTTGGACCATTTCTAATAGAATGACTCTAAAGTTTTAATTAAAAATTTAATTTTCTACTGAAATTATTTAACTTACCTTTTTGTAACCAATTTCTTATATCCATATTGTCTTTTCTGTGATTTCTGTCTCTTTATTCTGTGGTAAAACTATTGTTACGCATTTTCCCTCTTGTTTCTCAGGCAATAATTTAACACTGATAACTATTCACACCAACTTTATTTAAAACCAATAAAGTTAACAAAACAACACAAATATTCAGTTTCTCCACACTTTTTAACTATTCCGCTTTTAAATCTCGCGCCTCGCTTTCTATTCGCCGTATGCAACTTCGTATCCTGCACTATGTACTGTACTGTACTGTCTGTATTCGCGCCGGATAGGCAATTTTATATACCCTTTTTGAGCCTAGAAATTGCCAGAACATTCGCATCGCCGGTTCCCGATATATTCCTCACTTGTATCTCGATTTTTCTCGAAGAAAAAAACCAGTAGCGTTTCGTTACACTATTAAATAGGACACTGTCGCTAGATAAGAGCACTTACACACCAACTCAATAGTTGTTGCAAAAAATATTGTCCTATGTTAGGATTTGGAGCAAGTTGTGTTTTAACCACTTGATAGTTTTGCAGGAACTGCACTCGGGCGTGACATTTTTCCGTACACTGACGATCCCGAGTCTCGTTCGGGCAACTTTTGTTTTAACTTGTTGGTGCAGGTCTTACATACGTTACGTTTGTTTTTTGCTGATGAAATACATTTTATTTTATTATTAATTAATTTTAAAATGTTCATAAAAGCAACCAAACGACCACAACAACAAACAAAATATATAAAACAGATAACAAAAAAATATGCAGAACAGAAAAATATGTATATTTTAGATTTAATTTTTTGTTTATTAAAATTTAAAAATTTAGATCAAACATTTATCGATCATCATTCGTGTCGGATATTTAGATTTTGGTTATCGTGCGATTCACGATTGTGAATTAATACAAAAATATAACTCTACTACTAAATGTCAGTGTATTCGTTTCTTTACAATTATCAGTGGCGTGATCATTAATCCTTATTCTTCATGTTCTTGCACTTTTTTTATCAGTACGATCTATGATTCCAGTAAATCGATTTTTGTTTGAAAAAATTTTACCGGCTTTTAGAGTTGTTTATTATCGGAATCTTATCTATTTTGCCTGTCAGCTTGTTAAACACCGTCTTCTCAAAAAAGAAAAAAATCGCGCTCAAGACAAAGTTTTAATGAGTATTGCTCACGTGGAATGTTTCTATCTGGATGTTGATGCTAGTGTATTCTAATTATTTATCATGGAAAATGCAGAACGTCGCGGTCGTCCAACAAACATGCTGCCGGAAGAAATACAAGAGATTATTCTCAAATACGCTAAAGAAATAATCGTGGAGGGAAAAATAATTTCAAAAAACAATCACATTTGGGAGCAAATGGCTGCGGATTCAAACTTCCGCAAAAAAGCTAGATGTTTCTATAGTCACGTCATCGGCAATCGAAATAATATACAAAGACTCTTAACAGAAAATTGTATAAACATCAGTTGTAATCCAGCTGACAGACTCATCATGAATTCAACGAACGAACATTCATCAGTGCATGATAATTCTGTCGCTTCTAATTCCGCTGTGGATTCGTTAATGGAATCGGGAAAACAAACAGTCACGATAAATTTCACCAATCGAGAGTTTAATGACTTATTAGAAGAGAGGGTGTATAATCGCACGGAAAATGATCGACCGTTACAAAAATCTCGATGCTACACAGTTTTCAGGCCTAATGTATGGCAACGAATCGTGACCGAGAAACTCTGGGAGAAGAAAATTTTCCGCACGGGTTTCAGTTTAAGACGCATAAAATTTCGCACGTCAACAACACATCTTATTTTCAGGGGATGTGCAAGTGCGGCTGTCAAATTACTGGCACATTTAAAGATATTACGTATGACATAATAGAAGCCGAATGTGTTACGATTCCAGGGGGAAAAAACGCTTCCTGTGGAAAACGATACTGTCGCGCACCAGAACGAGAAGCTATTGGAAAAATGCTGACCGACCAGCATAAACCTGTAAGTGTTTATCGAGCAGACAAAGCTGACGATTTGATGGAAATAGGAGATCCTGAACCTCCACATCTATACAGTGCCAACGTCGTAAGAGTTATTAAGCAACAATATAAACAATCGAAACGGGAACACAAAGTTGTAGTTACAGCCCTCGAGATCCTGAAATTGAGTACACTTTCGAATGTGATCCATGGCTTCGGGTTGAACCCGTTTTTTTTACATTACTGGACACACCATCAGTTGGATAGTTACCGAACTTACAGCAAAAACGTGGATGCGCCTTGCATTCTGATTGACGCTACAGGAGGAATCGTTGAACGGATAGAGAGAATAGATCAAACTAAATCTAGTGTCATCTATTTATACGAGTGTGTTGTTCATACTGGGACCGAACAATATAGTGTGGCGCAAATGATTACGGAAGCTCACGATACGAACAATATTCAATTTTGGCTGATGGAGTGGCTGAGATCCGGCGCGCCGTTCCCTCGAGAAGTGGTGACCGACTCTTCAATCGCACTACTTGCAGCTTCTTTAGGGTGCTTTACTGGTTACCGCAGTAGCGATGATTACGCAAATGGATGTACGGAATTCTCTGTACCCAAATGTTATATTCGGATCGACGTAGCACATTTTTTGAAAATGTATGCCGATTTTTTAAAAGGCGCCCGGCCTCGGATTAAGCGATTTTTCCTCGCCGCGATCGGACAAATCATATTGTCGACCAGTAAAATGGAAGCAGAGGAAAGATTAAAGTCGTTGCTAACAGTGGCTCGTAGCGAAACCGAAGGATATTGCGGAAACAGCGAAACATTGTGCGAGAAACGGAAACGACACTTACGGTCATTGATTACCGGTTGTTTCGACACCACGATTGAACCTATCATAGGTACGTACTTCGTAGAATCATATATGGTATAATACTAATGCGTATTTATTAAATCCCATACTTATGGTTTTTAATCGATACACTGTAAAACTCAGTCAGTTACTCCTAAAAATAATATTGATAAAAATGGATTTCTAAATATTTAAATAACATAAGCAATCGTCGAACATGATATTTTCTTTTTTTATAAATTTATTGATTCTACATACATGACTTTTTATAATGTCCATAAAATTTCAAACGTAATATAAAAAACGATTCGGTTTATACGCTTACCAATGTATTCAGAAAGTCTTTTTTGCTTCCTTAAGAAAGCTTCGTATTCGTGGAAAAAAATAGAGATTCTAATGAAAATGTATTCAGTACAGTCCAAATCGTCAAAAATTCAGAAAATCAGAAAAAATTGATGGATGTATTTGTATAAAAGCGTGGATGTGCATGTACAAATGA
Organism: Vesta saturnalis; assembly: GCA_036346205.1. NCBI lineage: Eukaryota > Metazoa > Arthropoda > Insecta > Coleoptera > Lampyridae > Vesta > Vesta saturnalis. The sequence goes on from JARFJB010001574.1 coordinate 916,705, forward strand.
TTTAGAGGTTAATGTCCATTGTTCGATTCAATTTTTATACGTATTTATGTTTTAATTTGTCAAATTTCACAAAATTGCTTTTAACATCTTTAACAATTTTTAACAAACATTACTACTGACGAAGATAACTGTAAGTGTTATCGAAACGTTTAGATTGTATAACTTCAGTATACAAATATACACCATACAAAACCCAAAAGATAAGTATTTACTTAATATTTATGTAATTATTTGATTTTTACACGAAAATAAAACGTTAATTTTTGATATTCAACTGTATTCAATATCTATGAAAAAATTTGCTAGTAACCGGAAGTTAAGAAAGAAAATTAATTGTTTATCTACTTTAATTATACTAACGATATGAATAAGATTTGATTCTTTAAAAAAATACAATACGAAGCTTCCTGAGAAAGTCATAAAATTATTAAGAGACTTACTTTTTGCCACATGGCGTTGGTAATCAGCAATAAAATAAGAAGGAAACAACATACGAATGTAATTGGCAAAATTTTTGTATATTTATTAAATTCGATTGAAAACGCCGACGCTGAAGCAGCTGCACCGGTAGACAACGAAACAGCGGGTACAGAAAAGGGCACTACAAAAGCAAAAGCTCGTAGTAGCAAAAACGCAACGAAGAATGTAAAGGTCGTAACCACCCAAACGGTAATAGATGCAGGAACGAACGACGATAAAGCTGCATTACCTAATATGCAAGATTCGATTTCTGTCGACGATCACGACGACGATTCTCCGCCTCATTCGTGGAAAATATGGGGAAAACAAATGGATGAATCGGTCAAGGACGCAATCTGCGATGAGATTGGTGATCGGGAAAATGCTCATTTTTTACCGCGCTTGGCTGATCGCCTTGTCGCAGATGTCAGATGGCTGCCGCTGTGGTCATGCGTTTGTCGAAATACATTTGGATATGGACGCGAACCGGCCTCGAGTGCGTCGGTTGAATCCGATTTCAATAATCTCAAAAATCGCGTTCTAAGAAATGAAGAACTGCTGATGAGAGCAGACGATTTTTTGAAATGGCATGTGAAATACCTAAGTGGTAGCTCTAAAATCGCTGCCGCTATGCCTAAATCACAAGTTGTTTCTGTTCTGTTGTCTCCATCTCAACGTGTCACTACGGAGAGTACGCCTGCTGAAAGTACGCCTGCCGCTGCCGCACCCGTAAGCGAGTTTGCCAATGAAACAAACTTGAACTCTTTCGATGAAAATAGCGCCCGTAAAGAGAACCATGACGAATCGTCCCAAATTTTACATCATGACAAAATTCTACCAATGGAATTATCGAGTTGTCATGATGAACCGCTATCTCCAAGTCATCAATTGAATAACGCTAGCACCAAGGTCCATAAACCGGACGCCACAGAAGTGTCAGATGAATTTTATGATTATGGAGAAAAGATAGAGAAAATAAAAACGATCTCTGAAGTTGCAAAAAGAGCACCACTCGCTAATTCGAGTATTCTCAACAGTAGTCCACAGGTGGTGCGCATAAATGCATTTTTTGCGAGAAAGCGGTCCATAGCTTTGCAGGATGTTCGGTACCTGCTCCCGATCAGGATGAGGGATACGGACAAAAAAGGATTTGTATTTCGTGTCACACACATCATCCGGAGAGTGTAGCAGTAAATGTCATTTCAAACGAAAAAGAAAACTGGCGGGGATTGGCAAATAAAAATCCCAAAAAGGCACGGTACCTTCATCCTAACTTCCTCGAACACGAGCTTCTCTTTCATGAGAAACTTGTCAACGTTCCTATCATGAAAAATGGGAATCTATTAAATCTGCAACCGGTCAGCCTTAAAAAAAAATAACGTTGAGCAACACCTGCCCTTTCGACAGTCTATTTCAAATTTTTCTGTCGGCTTCGCTCGACTGTGAGCAGTTCTCGGAATTTTGTGGAGCTTCAACGAACGAATTTTTGAAGCTCGTTTATAAAGTAACAACGGCAGGCATAAATGTAGGAACTTATCGCGAAAGAGCGAAGATATTGTTGCAATACGGAGAAGTTACAGTTAGCCGGTGTGGAGTTGATCTCATAGCCTGCCAATTGACTGTCGGCGGATTATGTTGCTTACTCTTTCGAGATGAGCCTAGTTTCATCGAACGAGTGAAATGTCGAAAAGGGTGCCCAGAGCGAAAAGTTTGTTTACCGCGCATACAAATAGAGCGTATGCATGTTAACGCTGGGACCAACTTTACTACAGCAATTGAAGAGAGTATGCAACTAGGAGACCGTCTCTGCACAACTCCGGATTGTACATCAAAGAATCCGGCCATTCTCGAATCAGGTACATTGAAATGAAATGAAACTGATCTACATGTCTTTGGAAAATATACTTATTTTGATTTCTTTACAGGACAATATATATTGATCGAGATTTCACGAGACCAAACAGACACGACAAACACGATCCGTTTTAACGATCTTCCTGATAAGTTGAATCTGTCGTTCTCTCGTGAACCGTATCAACTCGCAGAAGCTCTGGAGTGGACGACGTTGGTCACTACACGGCGATATCGTATAGACGTGATCGCAGCTGGGTGCTATACGATGATCATAAAAATCATGAAAAGAAATTGAGTTCAAAAACTGAGGCGGTCATCGAACTTTTTTTGTATATTAAGGGAAAAAAAATATAAGGAAAATGAGCAGTAAAAATTGTTTGTATCTAAAAAATTGGATGGTTGTTGTTTCAAGCGTATATGAATATGTTCTTTCTATAACACGTATTATACAATAATAAAAGATATCAAAAATGCTTGCACTTTAAAATATCTGGTGTGGAACACCACACGACCTTCCCACCTACAAAATGGAAATTAAAAGAACTGTAATAATTTTAATAACTTTTTAGAATAACTATATCTTTTATAATAAGTTCATCACGTAAATATGCAACACTGTAAATGCTAAAACAATAATCTATGTCAAACAGACGGTTAAAACTTCAGGACAGACAGAGTTTAATAGACATCTAGATGCTAACTTAAAAATTATAAGAAGTGAAATAATTTTAATTATAATTTTTTTAGGGTAACTATGCAACTTCTTTCATACGCTCATAACGAAAACAGGCAACACTGTAAAAACAAAAACAGTCATCTATGTCAGAATGACGTTTAAAATCCATTTCAGATAGACATCCAGACATCATGGCCGATCTTGTCAAAAGTTATAAAATGAGCTAATAAGTCGATTTAGCGATAGTGAAAAAAAAGTCGATTGCATAACCTTCTACACCTACATATGTACATGTAGGTTGGAAGGTAAAAATTGAATCGTTGTTATTTCAATCGTATATAAAGCATCAGTAAGACGTATCGTTGCTGTGTCAATAGAAACGGTTGAATAAAAGTTTGCGTAAAAATGATCACTTCAAAACATGGTCTTGACCACTTTTTAGGCTTTTTTATGTAGAAAATATATTAGATCGTTTTAATTAGATCATCATCGCAATTTTTATCAGTTTAATCGTGATTTTGCGACTGCATTTCCAATTGAACAAGTATGGCAGCCAAATGAATTCTAAATCGTTCTGTAAGAGTAATGACGTCTGATGGCTGCATAATTTATCATAAAATTAGTTACTTGTTGATGGGTTCATGTCCGTGGCTCGCGATTTCTGGGTAACATTCTCAGTAAAAAAACACTGCCCATGAATTAGTTATCAACCGCTATCTAAGAGAAGCAATGCCTAACGGAATTGTCTTAAAATTGTGGTTAGTTTTTCGTCCACTGTCCGTTGCTCTAAATTTTTGGACGGCCGCATTCATCCACAAAACAAGTGGGTGACGTTTCAAATCAGTGACCGAGAGTGGAAACGTTTTACGGTCATAAAGATGATCATTAAATTATTATTTATTTATAGACTCAATGTTTCTGTGGTCTACAAATTCTGGACCTGTATTGAAACATTCTTAGTTCCATTGGATTATATTCGGGAAAATTATAAATTGTATATCTGAAGAACCCATACATAGCCCGTAATTAAATGAAAAGAATTTTTATTTTTTAAAATATTTCAATCTTTTCTTTCTTTAAGGGTTGATACTGTTATTGAGGTTAATCCGCGGCAATCAAGAGTTGCATTCTCGAAGAGCCCATAAATAGCCCGTAATTATCTGACAAGAATATTTATTTTGAAAAATATTTTTGTTCTTTTAATTTTTAAGGGTTGATATCTTTGTTAGGGTTGATTCAAGTAAATCGGGCGTTGCATATTCGAAAAGCCCATAAATCTGAGACAAGCGGGAAATTTTTAAGTATCCCAGGGAAAAAGTTGGCGCTAGCTTAACGGCAAGTCAGCACCCCCACACTTGAATATCTTTTTCCTCGGGAATGAAAAGAGCCCAAAAAATTTAATTGGTAAAATTTGAAAGCCCATAAAAAGCCTGTAATTTCTATACGAAGCCCAAAAATTTTTGACATGGTGGGGGTGCCAGGTTAATAGACCTGGAAATTTAACATAATCTACTTATTTTAGAAATATGAACGTAGTAAAACTTTCTATATAACACTATAGCAACTGAACAAACAAGTTTGCATTGTGTGTTGCCTGCTTTTAGGCGTGAAGAAACTTGTAACAAAATATATCATTTATTCAATAAACAATCAACAATATATACAAATATTAACAAAAACAATATTTTTTGGCGATTAATTTTTGACTGGATTCATAATGGTGGGAGAGATCACTGGTGAATTAGAACATATGGCACAAAAAATATTACACTACCGTTTATGTTGCAACCAATCTTCTTTAACCAAATCGGCACCTTTCTCTCCAACCATTATGGTCGGCGCATTGGTATTCCCACTGGGAATAGTAGGCATTATAGACGCGTCTATCACTCGCAAGCCTTTAACACCGTAAACACGCAGTTTTGGATCAACAACAGCTGTCGAATCCCATTCCGGACCCATTTTACACGTACCGACGGGATGATACACTGTTAACGTTATAGTCCTTATGTGACACTCCCAATAAGCATCACTACCAAAGTCTAAATGCTTACAATTAGGCAACTTAATCCTATGTAGCCTTGAGCCAAACTGTTTAAAGGCTTGAGCTTCACTTATTTTAATTGCTAACTTAGCACCTTCCACTAATGTGGTAATATCAAAAGGATCATTAAAATAATTAGCGTTGATAATTGGATACTGGAATGGATTTTTGCTTTTGAGCTTAACCCAACCACGAGATCTGGGGCGTAACAACAAAGGCATAATTGTCCAAGCATCGGTATTGGATATTGGCTTATAAACCGTGTCATACAACTCTTCAGTTAAGCCAAATATTTTTCTCACACGCCTCCCACCATCTGAGTTAATGCTCGCAGGTGCCATGTGAAATTGGATATCAGGCCACGATCGATTTCCTAAATACGTATTCATAAAGGCATAACCCTCAACACCACCAAGCGTAGTCATTGGACCTTTTCCGCCAATCACGTATTTCATAGTCATCGCAAAGGCCTCAAATCGATCTTGCACAATAGCAATTGGTTTATCTACCAGAAACGTCAAACCTCCCATCGCTGCGTGATCTTGTAAATTTTCGCCAACTGGCAAGTTTTTTAACACAGGTATTTGGAATTGTGAAAGATGCTTTTCTGGCCCAATTCCGGACAACATCAATATTTGGGGAGAGTTGATAGCCCCGGCTGATAAAATTACCTCTTTGCGTGCTTTAGTTACTTGTCGTTTTCCATTTCTAAAAAACTCCACCCCGTGGGTTTGCTTGGTGATTGGATCAATTAGTAAGCGAGTTACGTGTGAGTTTAAGGCAATATGCAGATTTTTTCTCAAACGTATGGGTCTTAGAAATGCTTTCGCTGTTGAGCATCTTGATCCGCGTCGAATCGTTCCTTGAGCAATCATAAATCCAGCTTGATCAGCTCCATTTATATCTCTGATTGGATAGCCTAGTTCTCGACCTGCTTGAATAAATGCTACAACTAGAGGAGTTCGCCAGGGGGATTCCTGTACCGTTAACAGACCACCTTTACCGTGATAAGGGGTTTTTTGTAAGTACGGATTTCGATTATCCTCTGATTTTATAAAGTACTTAAGCACGTTGTCGTAATTCCAACCTGGATTTCCAAGAGACTCCCACAAATCGTAATCGTGTTTATTACCACGCACATATAGCATATAGTTGAGCACACTCGACCCTCCAAGTACTTTACCACGTGGCCAGTTACATCTTCCATGTATCATGCCCAGACATGCTTTTCCCGTTGACTCAATTTGATACGCCCAATCAAGTTTTGATAGTTGCAAGTAAGCCGAAAGCGAAGGAACATCACTTAACTCATTTTCATCAGGACCTGCTTCTAAAAGTAAAATATTCCAGTTGTGAATTTCGGATAAGCGTGATGCTACCACCGCTCCAGCTGATCCACCTCCAATCACTATAAAATCATACTCGTTATATAAAACTTTCTGGTCATAAGGGTGTGACTCAGGATCTAGTTTATCGTAATTGTAATAAGCGACTCCTGCTAAAAGTAATGGAATTAACCAAAGGGATTGACCTATGAGGCTTATTGTTTTTACGCTTGTTGATATAATTAATGTTTCGAGCACCATTCTTAGTAATCAAGTGGGCGTTATTCATGTTACCGTGTTTGTAAAATTCTCCTTCTTTCAATGTGTAATGGTGTAACATTGTGAAGATGTCATCTAGCTGAAGATCTGAAAGTAATAGACATATTAGTAATATCACGATTATTAATTAAAAATTGTGGTGCATCAATGTTTTAATATAAAATTAATTGAGAGGTGGAGAGAAGGACATATATGCCGAGTGCACAAAAAAGGGGACAAAAACCAAGTGACAAATTATAGAGGAATCGCATTGCTAAACACGGCCTACAACATATACGCGACCGTACTGGAGGAGAGGTTAAATAAGTAAACAGAAGAGAAGAATTGGTTACCAGATAGATCGGCAGGATTCAGGAAAGGAAGAAGAACGATAGATAATGTGTACATTCTGAAACGCATGGCAAACAAAGAATTAGGAATGAAAAGGGGGGAAAATGGTAGAGGTATTCGTAGATCTAGTAGCGGCTTTTGATAGGGTGAACAGGGAAAAGCTGTGGGAATACCTTAGAAAAAAAAAGATAAACGAAAGGGCGATAGAAAGGATGGAAGAAATATACAAAGAAATGAGGAACAGGGTGAGGGTGAATGGGAAGCTAAGTGAAGGATTTGTTACAAGGAAGGGACTGAAGCAAGGATGCCCACTGAGCCTAAGCCTGTTCGCTGTATACACAGGAGACCTGAAGTAGGCATTAAGGGAGCAACAAGAAGGAGGCGTGGTAGTGAGGAACAGGAAAATGTGGTCCCTGGTATACGCAGATGACATAGTGCTAATAGCAAAGGAATGCAAGGGATGTTAAAAACAGTGGACAGATATTTGAAAAGAAAAGATCTGAAAGTAAATGGGAACAAAACTAATGTAGTGGTATTGAGAAGAGGGGGATGAAAAGGAAAAAGGAGGAGTGGAAATGTAGGAGAGGAGATACAGCAGGTAAAGGAATTCACATACTTGGGATACACGATGAAGCAAAACAACAACGATGGGGAACATATAAAAGAACATGTGAGAAAAGGAAAGAAATTAATAGGGCAAGTGTGAAGCGTAGAAGAAAGACTGATCGAAATGGACTTAACGAAAGGGAAACTATTATTTGAGAAACTAATAAAAAGTGTGGTATTGTACGGGACGGAAGGGATGTGCAACAGCAGGAAAGATGAACGAAGGCGAAAGAAGGAAAATATAATGTAAACTATAGGAACATTAAGGGCAGAAGGGATACGGGATATTTGAAGGGGGAAGGGAGAAGGGAAAGAAAGAAAATGATAACGCGATTTGGATGTGGTGAAGGGACGAAGACAGAAAATGTAGGCTGTGCGGGGAAGAGATAGAGACGATTAAACATATGCTGATCGAACAGGAGAGGACTAGAGGAAAAAGGAAAGGGGGCTGATTGAATGGAAGAAATATGGAAAAGAAGAAGACAGGGGAGAGGAGACAAGAGGGAAGAAGACAGTGTAAGAAAATAAATAAATAGTAGTAGTTAATTTAATATTGCATGTACGAGAGAGAGGGCAGATTGCTTGAGTTCCTAATATGCATGCATTAAGTACGTATGCATCGCGAGGTTAAAGATGAGTGCCGCGAGAATAGGCAAGGAAGAAACAATGTTACTATACTGAGGGGGAAGTTATTGCTTCAGCATTGTCTTAAATAGCCATACATGAAGTGCGAATACGCAGTAATCTTACCGCTACGTGTGTATGAGGAAAACTCCCTGATAAAGATTCATACAGATATGACGGTAACGAGAATCGAATCTATTCCATTACTAATGATAAATACTATTCATCGAATGCTGGAAATTTCTCCACGTATTAATTTGTTTAAGTTTACGACACTTGTATTCTCATTATGATTATTTATGTAACATTTTTAACATTACAACTAATGTCCTTTAATTATCATGTGTATCATTTAATTAACCGCGTTAAATAATTGTTACGCACTGATTACTAACTGTTGCTATATTTGACAATGACCAGATTTTTCGTCAAGCATCATATAACGGACAATATTACTCCGCATCAGTCATATAATTAAATAATAAAATATAATACCTTAGCGAGAATAATTATTAGTAAAAGAGTTTTTGATTTTTTTTTACCTATTACCATTACCAATGCAATGAATATTACCCTGCCTATGATCACAGTGGTGTTATTTATTATGACTGTGATCATGACAGTATTTGGGATTATGATTGTGATTGTTACTGTTATTGTGATTATTCAAAATACTTTTGAGTAAAAGTCGGATATTTAAAAGCAACCTTCCAAGCTTTAAATGATTCAATTGCCACTACCGATTTCAGGTCATCATTTTTAATGAACCCTGAGAGTGTTTATTTGTGATTTTAAAAATATTTATCTTTTGAGTAAAACACGTGGGCGTGTGATTGTGGTTATGGTTGTGACTATTATTGTGATTAAGATTGTGAATCTGATGGTAATAATGATTGTGATTTATTATTGTGGTTGTGACTATAATTGTTACAAATACTTATTGTTTAGGTAAAATTTGTTGATGCAATTGTGATTGTGAATACGATTGCGATTATAATTGAGAATGTGATTGTCATTGTGATTGAAATTTGTTGAAATTTGAAAAGTCAAGTGTGTATATTATGCACGTATGTGTTAAAATTTTCACTTTCATGGTTATGTCTGTATTTATGAATATGATTCTGATTGGGTCTATAATTTTGACTGATTGTGAATGTGGTTGCACGATGTGATTATGATGTGACTTATAGTGAAAGTGATTATAATTCTGATTGTGATTGTAGTTATGATGATGTACGTGATTATAATTATGGCCATGACTATTCAAAATGTTTATCTTTTCGGGTTAAAACAAGTGTGATTGGGATTGTGATTACGGTTGTGATTATGATTGTGATTTTGATTGTGATTGTGATTATGATTGTGATTATGATTGTGATTGTGATTGTGATAGTGATTATGATTGTGATTATGATTGTGCTTATGATTGTGCTTATTTTGTGATTATGATTGTGATTATGATTGTGATTATGATTGTGCTTATGATTGTGATTATGATTGTGATTATGATTGTGATTATGATTGTGATTATGATTGTGATTACGATTGTGATTATGATTGTGATTATGATTGTTATTATGATTGTGATTATGATTGTGATTATGATTGCGATTGTGATTGTGATTGTGATTGTGATTGTGATTGTGATTGTGATTGTGATTTGATTGTGATTGTGATTGTGATTGTGATTGTGATTGTGATTGTGATTGTCATTGTGATTGTCATTGTGATTGTGATTGTGATTATGATTGTAATTATGATTGTGATTATGATTGTGATTATGATTGTGATTATGGTTGTGATTTTGATTGTGATTATGATTGTGATTATGATTGTGATTATGATTGTGATTATGATTGTGATTATGATTGTGATTGATTGTGATTATGATTGTGATTATGATTGATTGTGATTGTGATTGTGATTGTGATTGTGATTGTGATTGTGATTGTGATTGTGATTGTGATTGTGATTGTGATTGTGATTGTGATTGTAATTATGATTATGATTATGATTGTGATTATGATTATGATTGTGATTATGATTGTGATTATGATTGTAATTATGATTGATTATGATTGTGATTATGATTGATATGTGGATTATGATTGATGATTATGATTATGATTATGATTGATTAGATTATGATGATATATGATTATGATTGATATGTGATTGATGATTGTGATTATGATTGTGATTATGATTGTGATTATGATTGTGATTATGATTGTGATATGATGATTGTGATCATGATTGTAATTAATGATGTGATTGATCAGGATAGTGATATGATCTTAATGATATGATGATATGATGATTATGATTGATGTATTATGATTGTGATCTGATGATTATGATGATATGATAGATTGATGATTGTGATTATGATTATGATTGATATGACTGTGATTATGATGTGATTATGAATGATATGATGTGATTATGATTGATAATGATGCGATTATGATGTGATGATGTGATAATGATGTGATTATGATGTGATATGATGATTATGATGATGATTAATGATGATATATAGATAATGTGATTGATTGTGATTATCAAGATGATTATGATTATGATATGATTGATATAATGTGATTATGATATTATGATTGATGATTATTATTGATGATTATGATTATGACGATATGATTGTGATTATGATTGATGATTATGATTAATGTGATTATGATTGAATGATATATGATTTGATATGATTGATATGATTGTGATTATGATTGATGATGATTATGATTTGATTATGATTGATGATTATGATATGATGATTATGATTGTGATTATGTAAATTGTATAGATTATGATTGTGATTATGATTGTGATTAATGATTGTGATTTGATAATTGTGATTATGATTGTGATTATTTGATTGTGATTATGATATGTGATTATGATGTGATTATGATTGTGATTATGATTGATTGTGATTATGATTATGATTATGATTGTGATTATGATTGTGATTATGATTGTGATTATGATTTGATATGATTGTGATTATAGATTGTGATTATGATTGATGTGTTATGATTGTGATTATGATTGTGATTATGATTGTGATTATGATTGTGATGTTATGATTGTAGATTATGATGTGATTATGTATATTTGTGATTATGATTGATTATGATTGTGATATTATGATTGTGATTATGATTGTGATTATGATATTATGATTGTGATTATGATTGTGATTATGATGTGATTATGATTGTGATTATGATTGATTATGATTGTGATTATGATTGTGATTATGATTGTGATTATGATTGTGATTATGATTGTGATTATGATTGTGATTATGATGTGATTATGATTGTGATTATGATTTATTGATTGTGATTATGATTGTGATTATGATGTGATTATGATTGTGATTATATGATTGTGGTTATGATTGTGATTATGATTGTGATTATGATTGTGATTATGATTGTGATTATGATTGTGATTATGATTTGATTGATTATGATTGTGATTATGATTGTGATTATGATTTGATTGATTATGATTATGCATTGTGATTATTGTATTGTGATTATGATTGTGATTATGATTGTGATTATGATTGTGATTATGATTGTGATTATGATTGTGATTGATTGTGATTATGATTGTGATTATGATTGTGATTATGATTGTGATTATGATTATGATTATGATTGTGATTAATTGTGATTATGATTGTGATTATGATTTGATTATGATTGTATTATGATTGTGATTATGATTTGATTATGATTGTGATTATGATTGTGATTGTGATTTGATTATTGTGATTATGATTTGATTATGATTTGATTATGATTGTGATTTATTTGATTATGATTTATTATGATTTGGATTATGATTGTGATTAATTGTGATTATGATAAATTCTGATTGTAGATTACTGATGTGAATCATTAAAAGTATTGGCCTTAAAGATATGATTGTGAATTTATGATATTATGTTGGATGATTGATATGATTTTATATTAAATGAATGTGATTCTGCCTATGATTGATCGATAAAATTATTATTTAAACGTGATAATTTGAATTATGTATAGATGTATGATTGTGATTATGATTTGACGTGATATGATGATTGATTAATTGTGATTGATTGATTATGATTGTGATTATTGATATGTGATTATGATTGTGATTATGATTGTGATTATGATTGTATTATGATTGTGATTATGATTGTGATTATGATTGTGATTATGATTGTGATTATGATTTGATTATGATTGTGATTATGATTGTGATTATGATTGTGATTATGATGATTTGATTATGATTGTGATTATGATTGTGATTGTGATTGTGATTATGATTGTGATTATGATTGTGATTATGATTGTGATTATGATTGTGATTATGATTGTGATTATATTGTGATTATGATTGTGATTATGATTGTGATTATGATTGATTGATTAATTGATTGTATGATTTATTATATTGTGATTGATGATTGATTGATTGTGATTATTTTGATTGATGATTATGATTGTGATTATGATTGTGATTATGATTGTGATTATGATTTGTGATTATATTGTGATTATGATTGATTATGATGTGATTATGATGTGATATGTATTATGATTGTGATTATGATTGATGTGATTGTGATTGATTGTGATTATATTGTGATTGATTGATTGTGATTATGATTGTAGATTGTGATTATGATTGATTGTGATTGATTGTGATTGATTGATTGATGATTGTGATTATGAATTTGTGATTGTGATTGTGATTATGATTGTGATTATGATTGATGATTATGATTGTGATTATTGATTGTGATTATGATTTGATTATGATTATGATTGTGATTATGATTGTGATTATGATTGTGATTATGATTGTGATTATATTGGTGATTATGATTGTGATTATGTTTAGTAGATTATGATTATATGTGATATTATGATTAGTTATTGATGAATTGTGATTGATTGTGATTGACTGATGTGATTATGATTACTATTGTGAAATTATTATGTGATCGATTGTGATTGTGATTAGATTGTGATCATGATGATTAGTATTATAAGGTATATTATTTGAAAACTTATGATTAAAACAGTTTGTATGCATTACGTTTGATATAGCACTGATCTACGCTGATTATGATTGTATTGTTATTTTGATTAGAAAATAGATTGTATTGTAATACTGTAATCTGATGATTATGATTAAATATTGAATCATATTGATATTGTCATGTGTAATTAGTGATTATGAATCTTAGCATTAGTTATAAATTATGATTATGTAATATGTTATTATGAAATTATTAGCATTATGATTAAGATGGATTATGATTTATTTATGATTGTAGACTTATGATTATGTATTATAGATTGATACTTTATAGATTGATTATTATGAGTTGTAGATTCCAATAATGATGATTATGATTGTAGATTGTAATTTATGATTGTGATTATGATTGTGATTATGATTATTGGACTAATTTGTGTATTATCGTTAGTAAAATTATGATATTGGTTATGATTGTGACTTATTGACTACTATTGTGAACATAAATGTAATTGTGATCGCGATTGTGATTGGATTACGATTGTGGTCATGATGTTGAGATAAACTATTATTAAAATATGTTTAAATTTATTGCTTAACTTTTAAGAATGATCTCCCTTTATATTCTATTTTTATTGCTTTTTATCTAGAAAAATAGATTGTATTTAATACTGTAACTGATTATTATGTTAAATATCGAAACAATTGATTATTTCATGGTAAATCAGGTTATGAATCTTAGCAGTAGCTTCATAACATTATTATGGTAATAGTTATTACTGAAAAACTTTTTTAAATGTATGACATTAAGATGGTGTATCGCTTACTTTAGCATTGTACACTTTGATGTCTACCTGTAGATACTAATTGTACTTTCTCAGCATTGATTATAATGGTTGTAGTCAATCTCCAATAATCAAGATCGATTTTTGTCAGAAGCTAATTTTTCAATGTCTAATGTTGGTTATTTATTAAGGCAGCGTAATTTGTTAATCACTAATAACCGTCTACTTAACAATTTACCTACCAATGTGTACTAAAATAAGTTACATTCTTAAAGGTTGTTTAGTTCTGTTTAGTACAAGTTATTATGCTAATAATTAATTACCGCTAATTTTTGATTGATAATGGATTATTTTAAAATTTAAAATGATTGATTATTGAGCTACTATAATTATTAGTATTATTAACCATTAAAAACTATTAATATTTTTTCTGAAGTTGTTTCACAATACTGACTGTTTGCTTGTTGATTTTTGTAACAAATGAGTTTTTTATTTAATTGTTTTGTTTTGTGATTAATTGCTGTTTCATTGTAGGTGTAGTCTGTAACTTTTACTTTAATGTTTGATTTGTTGCAGGTACATACTTGGCGATTGTCTAATTTCTACATCTTGTAAGTACAAAAATATCTCAAAACGAGGTCAAAATTCATTCACTCTCTTCAATTTTTTTTTTAATTCTTCTGGCGCCAACTTGCATGTAGAAAGAAGAAAGTTTTCATCCCACACCTTGAATTTATAATTACCATTAATTTTAACAATAAATTGCACAAGTTTACATTATATGTGACAAAAATAAGATTTCGCAATCTTAAATTCGTGGATAATTGGTATTACAACACAGAAAGGAGAAGAAAAATCAAATTTAAAGAAAGTATGTCGATGCCAAGTCCTTGAGTCATTTAGGTTACGTAATTAATTGTTGGCACAGAAATACATTCCGGAAATGAATATTTGGTAGTGAAAGTGTGTTTGTGTTTACCTGTTTTGGGTATGTTTTGATTCCTTTCGATTGAGTGCCTGATCTGCGATCAACGTAAGAAATTGCAATAATGGAATTTAACATTCACTTTCTTCTCATATCGGGCGTTAGGTTATTTTTTCTATAAATACGAACGTGCACTTTCTGTTAGATTGATCTAGATACATTTTTAACGAATGTATGTTATTGTTTGAATTATGTACGAAATACGGCATATGTTAAGTTAAGGTATAAATACCGCAAATATATAATCTTTAAGAGATCGAGTTGTTCTGGCACGAATTATATGTAAGATTCTTGTTCTAAGGTCGTACGCAATCCGATGAATGATTTTTTTTAGAGTTCCACTAGTTTTGATATGCGGTCTGGATCATATTCTAAAAGAAACTATTATGGCCTACAGCAATCAGATCCCGCGTTAACACTTCTTCGACTTCAAACACGATGATTTGGAATTTGTACAAGTATGAACGAAAATTATTTTTTGGCTTATTTTTGGTACAGGGTCTAAGTAGCATTTTCCAAGATAAAAAAAAATATTAATGATGAACGCGATCCGATTGGTATTAAGAAGGTATATAATTTTAAGCAAGGGTCTAATGCGATCCGATCGCGTATTAAGAAGTTGTAGAAATTGAGCAATGTTAATTCGAGATTTGGGCGAAAATTGTTTTTTGAGGATTTCTGAAGTTCTGTCATGAGTTCTAGGTAATATTCATAAAGTATCAAGGACAAACGCGATCCGATTGAGTATTAAGAAGCTAGGTTAATTCGAAATTTGGATACAAATTATTTTTGAAAGTTCCTGTAGGTCTGAAATGAATTTTAGAGAATACTTTTAGAGTTTCAAAAGAAACTACTACAGCTGAAATCAATCAGATTCCGCGTTAAGAAGTTATTCGACTTTAAATGATGATGAATTTAAAATTTGGACGAAAACTGTTTTTGAGAGTTCTTGTAGCTGTACCGTTTCTAGATAATATTCCTAGAGTTCTAAAGAATGCTACTACAGCTGAAATCAATTAAAAGTTATTCGGCCTTAAACGTCGATGATTTGAAATTTAGTAGTAGTAGTTCCAGTAGTTCTGGCATGAGTTCTACTTAGTACTTTTATAGTTCAAAAATAAACTTTTCTGGCCTGCAGCAATCAGATCCGCAATAAAAAGTTATTCGACTTTAAACGCCGATAATTTGAAATTTTTCAAAAGGACGAACGATGATTATTTTTTGGGTTAATTTTTGCACAGTATCTAAGTAGAATATTCCGAGTTTAAAAACACCATTAAAGATGAATGCGATCGGAACCGTATTAAGAAATTATAGGATTTGAAGCAATTTGTACAAAAATTGTTTTTTGAGAGTTCTTCTAGTTCTGAAATGAGTTCTAGATAATGTTCTTAGAGTTCTAAAGGAAACTATTACGCCTTAATTAATAACTTTTCGTGTTAAGAATTCATTCGACTTTAAACAATGATGATTTGAAATTTTGACCAAAATATTTTTTTGAGAGTTTCAGTAGCTATGGCATGAGTTCTAGATAATATTCGTTGAGTTTTAAAAAATAAAATTACAGATGAAATTAATCAGATCCTGCGTTAAGGACGTTTTCGATGTTGATTTGAAATTTGGACGAAAAGTATTTTTTGAGAGTTTCAGTAGTTCACTAGCTAATATTTTAAAAGTTCTAAAAGAAACTATTAGAGCCTAAAGCAATCAGATTCAAATTTTGAGAGTTTCCAGTAGTTCTGGCATGAATCTGGATAGTATTTTTACAGTTGTAAAAGAAAATATGATGGCATACAGCAATCAGATCCCGCGTTAAAGTTATTCTACTTTAAACGCCGATGATTTGAAATTTTTGGGCAAGTATGAACGATGATTCGATGATGATTGCACCTGATTTAAGTAGGATTCTCCGACGAATGCGATCCGATCTAGTATTAAGAAGTTATAGGATTTTAAGTAACTATAATTCGAAAATTGAACGAAACTTGTTTCTTGAGAGTTCCTGTAGCTGTAACTTGAGTTCAATCTTTTTAGAGTTCTTAATGAAACTATTACAGCCGGAATCAATCTGAACCCGCATTAAAAGTTATTCGGATTTAAACGTCGATGATTTTAAGTTTACACGAAATTCATTTTTTGAGAGTTCCAGTAGTTCTCGCACGAGGTCTAGCTAATACTCTTATAGTTCGAAAAGAAACTATTATGGCGTAGATCAATCAGACTCCACGTTAAAGATTATGCGACTTTAAACGATAATTATTTGAAATTTGTCCCAGGGTCTAAACATTATTCTCAGGGTTTAAAAAAACGATTAAGGACGAACGCGATCACGTTTCGTATTAAAAAGTTCTAGTATTTTAGGTAACGTTAATTCGAATTTTGGACGAAATTTGTACCTTGAGAGTTGCTGTAGCACTGACGTGAGTTCAGTCTTTTTAGAGTACTAAAGGAAATTATTACAGCAGAAATCAATTCCAATTCCTTTAGTTCTGGTGTGAGTTCTGGATAATATTCTTAGAGTTATAAAAGGAACTATTATATCCAACAGCAATCGGAGCCCGCGTTAAAGGTTACTTGAGTTTAAACGACGATGATTTGAAATCTGTCCTAGTACGAACGAAGATTATTTTTTGAGTTAGTTTTTACACAAGGTCTTAGTAAGATCCTCCGAGTTCAAAAAACGATTGAGGACAAATGCGATCCGATCGCGTATTGAGCAGTTATATAACTTTAAGGACGTTAGTTCGGAATTTGGACGAAAATTGCTTTGAGAGTTCTATTAGTTCTGGTGTGAGTTCTAGCTAATATTCTTAGAGTTATAAAAGGAACTATTATTGCCTGCTGCAATCGAACACCGCGTTAAAGGTTACTCGACTTTAAACGGCGATGATTTGAGCTCAAAAAACCATTGAGGACTAACACGATCCGATCGCGTATTGAGAAGTTATAGAACTTTCAGGACGTTAGTTCGGAATTTGAACGAAAATTGTTTTTTGAGAGTTCCAGCAGTTCTGGCATGAGTTCTAACCAATATTCTTAGAGTTCTAAAAGAAACTATTATATGCTAAATCAACCCGAATTCGCGTTATGTGAAAAGTTGTGCGAGTTTCAACGACTATTTGAAATTTGGACAAAAATTATTTTTAAGTTCTAGTAGTACGGTCATGAGTTCTAGCTAATATTCTTAGAGTTCTAAGTTTCTTAATGAATATAATACGGTTTTTTAAAATCTCTTTGTTTCGTTTTTTGTCAATTTGTTGTGCGCTTATTTTCTACATTTGATTCGAATATTTGGAATCAATTAATGGAATCACGTATTAACTTTTTGTTGTCCAATGTTGGCTATTTGTATATAGTCTTTCTATAGTAAGTTAATGGAATCATATTTTGACTATTTGAATATTTTATAGTATCAATTACTTTATGGATTGCTACCAATTACTAAAACAGCATTTTAGTATATTTATTTTTTTAAATTTGTTTGAAATATATTAACGGAACATATAACGCGTCTTGGTTTTTTTATGAATTTACGCTTGATTTGGAATAAATTAGCGGAGTCACATATTAACTTTTGTTTTCTAATGAGGGCTATTTTTATATAGCCGTATCATAACGTATTATTTACAGAAAAGAAACTTAAAAAATCGAATGGGGTCATATTTTGATTATTTTGTGCTACTAATTATCATATAGATTACTGCTAATTCCAAAAACAATCGTAAGTATATTAATTTTTTTTATTTTTAAAAAATGTTTTATCAAATGTTAACGGAGTCGTATAACGTGTGTTCGGTGTTTGATAAATATGTTAAGACAGTTTATGTTTCGTTATTCTTTACTAAATGTGTAGTTAATCTACACCCATATTTGGAATACATTAACGGAATCACATATTATTTTTTTGTTGTCTAAAGTGGTCTAGTTTTAGTTTTTTTTTATAGCGTATTGTTTACACAAAAGGACATTTAAGCTTTATAGCCCTTTTATAGCGCATCATTATTTTCTGGCTGCTTTTACTACTATTTTTATGGCTTGTCTTATAATATATTTTATTTTACATTTAGTTTTCGCATTTAAAATACATTAACGGAATCACACATTGACTTTTGGTTTTTAAATTGTGGCTATTTTTACATGGTCGTGTTATACTTTTAGTATTTACGAAAAGGAGCATTTAAAAGTATAATAGCTCTATTCGTTCAATCCATTGATTCGCATGTTTGGAATACATTAACGGAATCGCACATTATCTTTTTATAGTTTTTCATAGCGTATTACTTACAGAAAAGAACATTTAAGTTTTTTTTAATTTTAACTCCAGTATTTATACAATCTGCCAAATATTATTAGTAATAAGAATTCTATAGGACTAAATGTAAGCTACTGAATACAAAAAGACATTAGGGGTAGAATTCCACAGAGAACTCCCCTTACAATGTTTTAATATGTAACTCGTAAGAATGAGGAATGCATGTTGTCAAAGATTAATTTACAATTGTAGTTAGAATCTTGTAGTTAAATCAAACGGTTTAAACGCTTGACCCTTTTGGGTTCGTTATTATATAATATAAATTATATAAGGTATTGCACAGGAGGGTTGGGATGAGCGAACAGTATGTCTTTGTACCATGGCGCGTCAACGATCATTCTTCGTACTTTGTTTTAGAAGCGGTCAAGCATTGCTAATTTGGTGGTAGCAGCAGTACCCCACAAGTAGATCCCATACGTTTGAGAACTATTTTGTAAATTAATAGTTTATTTTCCAATGATAACGTAAATTTTCTGCCGATAAGCAAATATAACTTTTGGAGTTGAAGTCCGAGTTATTTGCGCTTGGAGAATATATGATTTCTCCATGTGAGACTCCTATCTATATGTAACTCCAAGTATTTAACTGTCTCTGTGAGTGGTAGTTGATGATTATTGAAAGTTACTGGAGTGCAATTATCTTTTTTAATAGTGAATGATGTGTTGTGACTTAGATTCTTTGATTCGTCATTTACTAACCCACAATTGGATTGGATTTTTTCTTTCTTGAGGCAATTTGTGGGTTGATATGGCATGAACCTAGATGCCAGACTCGGTCAAAAACTTGTTTGACGTCCAGTAACGCTGCAGAACAGTATTTTTCGTCTCCAGGTCTCTGTATATCTTGTCGGTTATTTTGTGCGCCTGCTCCACAGTGCCATGTTGAAATTGATGTTTAGGAATTAGCTCTAGGTTGTCTAAAATTGGAATTAATCTGTTCAGACTCAGCTTTTCAAGGATTTTTGCCAGGAGGAGAAGTAGGCTTATGCGTCTGTATGACGTAATTTTTGTTGGTGGTTTTCCAGGTTTCAAGATGATTATTATTTGTGCTGTTTTCTATTGACTAGGGAAGTACCTGATTCTGAGAATAGAGTTATACAAGTGAGTAAGGGCTTATATAGCTTTAGTAGGTAGTTGCTTGGTCAGGTCTAATCGTGAAGATTTTTTTGTTAATCTTTTTGATTTTTTATTTTACCTCTTTAATGGAGAAGGGCTTTATCGGTAGACTCATTTGGAACGGTGACTCTAAGAATTCTACAATTTGCGCCTCTTCGTCTTGGATTTGGCAAGGGAAGGGTGTGAACACTTTGGTTAGATATTCGGCGAAGACCTCTGCCTTGTCCTTGTTGCTGCGAGCCCAGATTCCGTCTTCCAGCAGAATAGGGGCTACATGTGGGGTTGGTCTTTTAATTTTACGCGACGCTTTCCAGAACGTCGTTTTTCTCGTATTTTATACTTTATGATGATAGGTGTATTGTTGTGATGTGTGGTGATGGGAAGTTTAGGAGTAGCTTCCCATGCTACGTTTTGGATGAGTTCAGTAATCGAGGTTGCAGCACTTTCAATGTCATATTTGTTTAAAATATGTAGGTCTAATTGGTAGTCAAATCTTCGTCGAAGGTATACCCAATCGATTCTTTTATTGTGAAGTGCAGGTTGAGGTAGGACCTGCTATACGAGTGAATTTACAGTTATTGTGATGGCCGAGTGATCAGCTGCTAGGTCAAAGCAGGATGAGACAGTGCACTGTCGAGTGTTTATACCCTTAATGATTCCGAAATCTACTAGGTCTGACTTTTTCAACGGTCAGCGGGCCAGTAGTCCAGTGGATAACCAGATAATGTTCTGTCGGTTCTTGTTAGACGTGAACCCCAATGTTCATGCTTCGCTTTATATTCCCTTATAGCAATGAACCTATTGTCTAGAGTCTTGAAGAAATATGAGTAAGCTGCATGGGTGACATGGGTGACCAGGGAAGCTTCTATCGGTTCTTGTTAGACGTGAACCCCAAAGTTCATGCTTCGCGTTATAGTTCCTTATAGCAATGAACCTATTGCCTAGAGTCTTGAAGAAATGTGAGTAAGCTGCATGGGTGACTTGATAGTTCGGATGGCAGCACACAGCTGTGATTGTAACTGGAGTGTTTGTAATTTCTATGGAGACACCTGGTAACCTGTATATGATTTTCTTGATATTTTGGAGTTCATGATGTTTAATACTATTTCGGATAATTAGTGCTGTTCCTCTATGGGCTGTGCCATCAGGGTGATTTGTTGAGTAAACCGTGTAATGTGGAAATTTAACGTAACTCATGGTAGTAAAGTGGGATTCAGATATGGGAAGTATGCCTGATTTTCAGGGAATATTTTAACTTCTTGAGCACGCTGACCTAGCCCATTGGCATTCCAAGCTACTATTTTTAACAGTTGTCATTATGTTAACTTGCTGATTAACGTTGTGAGTGAATTCATGATGGTCCCTATTTGAGTGATGAGATTTTTCATCATATTCAGTAGTTCTTTGATACCTTATGTATGTTGGTTTGATTGGATTACTTGATATTGTGGTATGGTATTGATGGGGATAGGTAGGTAGTTCCAGATTTTTTTGCCTTGTCCATGCTGTTGTTTCAAAGATTATGTATGGTCTTTTGTATGAGTTTATTTCATCTTTTCTTAATCTTGGGTATAGACTTTCTTGCAATTTTTTATCGACGAGGCAACCGCGGTAGTTGGCAGGATGATTGTCATTACAATTGGACTTTGTTGTCCTTAACTGTTCTTGGGCACTCACCAACAGGATGTACTTGCGTGCATTTGATGCATCTGTTTACAATAATTCTTTGTATGTACGAAGCGTTGGTAATTTATCCGTTTGACTACCATAGTATTAAGTAATGTTTTAATGCTGTAGATTTCTTTGTTGTTATCCTGTTGCCTAAGCTCTACTGCGAACATCTGCAGCGATTTTTTAGATGATCTTTGTTTACAGTTCCAGATATTGACTACAGTATGGCCGAGGGCGTTTACTTCATTCGCATCGTCAGACGTGTCTGTCGAGTAGGTAGTGGATGTTTTTAATTACTACTCTGAAGTTTCTATCTTGTGTCGGTTTGTACGTGTGCAATTGTGTTTTTTTCTCAGCAAGGTTTTTAATAATGGTGGAATTTACATCAGTTCTACATACATAAAGACAAAATTTCCATCAATTGAGGCTTGAATCTCGATAGCGCAGTTGGTTAGTGCGGTACTCTAGCAAAGTATAGGTCGTAGGTTCAAATCCTACTCGAGGTAAACTTTTTATTTATGTATTTAATAAAATTAATAATAATTTTTAATGGTGGATTAGAGTTTGCCTGTATTGTTTTGTATTTTAACTTGATCGCCTCGTACTGCCTTCAGGTTATAGCCATCTTTGGCTATCTCATTTAGGAGTGTTGTCAGTGGCTGTATATTTTTAACCTCAGCTATGAAAATGGGAGGCGGTTGTGGATCTTTAGGAGTCTTTGTGCTTTGTTCTTGAGTTTTGTCAGCATCGTCTACTTCTGTACTTAATGATTCATATCTTGATTCTTTTTATTTGCTTGTTGGGTTTCTTCGGAGCTTCGAAATTTAACACTGATTGATGCTGTAGTTGTTGCGGTTGGATTTATTCCATAAAGTAACTTGTTGGTTGACTGAATGCCATATTTCCAGAAAGGAAGGCAATTAAAGACAAATGATGTAAATAGTAACAGCTAGTATGAATTGAAATATCACTGATCTGTAGGTCAGCGCTAAGGTTATCGTTTGTGTCGCACTCAACACTCGATACACAACCTTACACTGCGAAAGTCAAACGAGAACTAATTTAAGTTTTTAGTTTCAAAATTTAGTACACGAAATACAAATACGTTAACGAAATCACATAACGCTTGTTCCCCTTCTAATGATACCTATTTTTACATAGTCTTTTTGTAGCGCATTATTTGCGAAACATTTGTTCAAAATTTAGCAGGCGCAATAGTAGTAAGTTAATGGAATCACATTTTGTTTTTGTTTGAAACCTGTTAACTGTATCACATAACACTTTTTCATTTCTTAATAATTATTTTAAGGGTTTTTTAATTTCTTTGTTTTTTACAAAACGTGCACTTATTTTATACACTTGATTCGCATATTTGGAAAAAATTAACGCAATCACATGTTATGTTAACTTTTTGTTTTCTAATGAAGTCTATTTTTACATATAGTCGTTTTAACAGTTAAGACGTTTAAGCTTTTAGCTTTTAGTTTAAAAATTTCACGCACAATAGAAATAAGTCGCATTTTGACTTGTTTTTTGAAAAATATGTTTATACGGTTTTTTACCTCCTTGTTGCTGCCAATCTACACTTAATTCTCATATTCAGAATAAATTAACGGAATCGCGTATTACGTTTTGTTTTCTAATGAAAATATAGTTTTATTATAGCGTATTATTTACAAAAAAAGATTATTTAAGCGTTTAACTTAAAAATTTAGCATATACAATACAAACAAGCTAACGGATTCATATATTGACTATGAAACATTTTATGATACCATTTTTTTATAGATCACTACCAATTTCAAAAACAGCCGTAGGTATATATCTTTTTAATTTGTTTGAAATCCGTTAACGGAACCACATAACACATTTTTGGTTAATTTTACATAGTTTTTACAGCAAAGAACATTTTAGAAGACCAATTGTATGTATTAATTGCTACTAATTACGAAAAAAGCCTCAAAAATATTTATTTTTTTAAATTTTTCAATTTGTTTGAAATCTATTAACGGCATCACATAAGTTTTTTTTTTTAATTTTTTGTTTTTTTTTACAAAATAATGTTTACTTAATTTATACATTTAATCTATACAAAACAATTCTAAGTGCATTATTTTTTTAATTTTAAAAACTTGTCTTTGTTTTTTGAAAAATATGTTTATACGGTTTTTTATCTCCTTGTTGCTACCAATCTTCACTTAATTCTCTTATTCAGAATAAATTAACGGAATCACATATTACCTTTTGTTTTCTAATGAAAATATAGTTATATTTACAAAAAAGAATATTTAAGCGTTTAACTTAAAAATTTAACTTAAAAATTTAGCATATACGATACAAACAAACTAACGGAGTTATATTTTGACTATGAAACATTTTGATACCATCTTTAGATTACTACCAATTCCAAAAACAGCCCTAGATATATATTTTTTTCATTATTTTAATTTGTTTGAAATCCGTTAACGGAATCATAAAAAATTTGGGTTAATTTTACACGGTTTTTACAGTTTTGGCGGAAAAGAACATTTTAGAAAACCAATTGTATGTATTAATTACTACTAATTACGAAATCAGCCTCGAAAATATTTATTTTTTTAATTTTTCAATTTGTTTTAAATCTGTTAACGGTATCTCACAACAAGCTTTTTTTGAATTTTTTGTTTTTTTAGAAAATAATGTTTACTTAATTTATACATTTTATACATACATAACAACTCTAAGTACATTAAACAACTCTAAGTACATTATTTTTTTTATTTTAAAAATTTGTGTTTGTTTTTTAAAAAATATGTTTATAAGGTTTTTTACCTCTTTGTTGGTACTAATCTACACTTAATTCTTATATTCAGATCGAAATTAGCGGAATTATATATTACCTTGTTTTCTAATGAAAATATAGTTTTATTAAATATTTATTTTTTTAATTTTTCAATTTGTTTGAAATCTATTAACGACGTCACATAACTAGTTTTTTCTTAATTTTTTGTTTTTTTACAAAATAATGTTCGCTTTATTTATATATTTTATACATACAAAACAACTCTAAGTACATAATTTTTTATTTTAAAAATTTGTCTTAGTTTTTAAAAAAAAATATGTCTATACGGTTTTTTATTCGCTTGTTGCGACTAATCTATACTTAGTTCTCATATTCAGAGTAAATTAGCGATATTATATACTACGTTTTGTTTTCTAATGAAAATGTAGTTTTATTATAGCATATTATTTACAGAAAAGAATATTTAAGAATTTAACTTAAAAATTTAATATATATATAGAACAAATAAGCTAACGGAGTCATATTTTGACTATGTGACAATTTATGATACCATTTTTTATAGATTACCACCAATTCCAAAAACAGCCGTAAGTATATATTTTTTTAATGTATTAGAAATCCGTTAACAGAATCACATAACACATTTTTGGTTAATTTTACATAGTTTTTTCAGAAAAGGAAAGTTTAGAAGACCAATTGTATGTATTCATTGCTACTAATTACGAAAACAGCCTCAAAAATACTTATTTTTTTAATTTTTCAATTTGTTTGCAATCTATTAACGGCATCACATAACAAGCTTTTTTTTTAATTTTTTGTTTTTTTTTACAAAATAATGTTTACTTAATTTGTATATTTTATACATACATAACAACTTTAAGTACATTATTTTTTTATATTCTGACTATGGAACATTTTATGATACCATTTATTTTATAGATTACTACCAATTCCAAAAACAGCCGCAAGTATATTTTTTTTTTCAATTTTTCAATTTGTTTGAAATCCGTTAACGGAATCACATAACAAATTTTTCGCTAATTTTACATAGTTTTTACAGAAAAGAACATTTTATAAGACCAATTTTATGTATTAATTGCTACTAATTACAAAAACAGCCTCAAAAATATTTATTTTTAAATTTTTCAATTTGTTTGAAATCTGTTAACGGCATCACATAAGCTTTTTTTTAATTTTTTTGTTTTTTTTACAAAATAATGTTTACTTAATTTATATATTTTATACATACAAAACAACACTAAGTACATTAGTATTTATTTTTTTAATTCTTCAATTTGTTGCATCCCATAAGTTTTTTTTTATTTTTTGTTTTTTACGAAACAATGTTTACTTAATTTATAGATTTTATACATACAAAACAACGCTTAAGTACATTATTGTTTTCTTTTAAAAATTTGTCGTTGTTTTTTAAAAAAATATATTTATATGGTTTTTATCTCATTGTTAGTAATCTACACTTAATTCTCATATTCAGAATAAATTAGCGGTATCACATATTACCTTTTGTTTTCCACTGAATATGCAGTTTTAAAATAGCGTAGTATTTTTTATAGATTACTACCAATTACAAAAACAGCCGTAAATATATACTTTTTTAATTTTTTTAATTTGTTTGAAATCCGTTAACGGAATCACATTACACATTTTTGGCTAATTTTACATAGGCTTTACAGTTTTTACAGAAAATAACATATTAAAAGAACAATTGTTAGTATTAATTACTACGAATTAGGAAAAAGGCCTCAAAAATATTAATTTTTCAACTCATCTGAAATCTATTAACATTAATATAACAAAGAGAGCTAGCGAAGCGTTAGTCAAAGAACGAATCAGACATCGCCGTTTCAGAAAGTACCAGCTCGAACACCAATCCAACGAGATTAGAGAAACAATTCGAAATCGAGTGAACGAACAAGACTTTGATAGGATAAATACGGCTGCCAGAAGTAAATATTCGAAGACCAAGGCAATGCACAAGGAAATTCAGCAGAAGAAAGTACCAACAAACATCAATCGAAAAAACACTGTCATAAACATCTCTAAACGACAGTTGAACGAAGACGAAATGCAGGTTGTAGACAAAGGCTTGAACTATGCGATAACACCGAGGTATATTCCGAAAGTAGATTTAATAACTGGAGTCGAAGAAACAGCTATGAAATTAGATCCTGAAGAAGCCGAAAAATACAGAAGTAAGGTTAGATCAGTCCTAGATTCATCTAGGCGAACTAAACCTAACCTCTCTAACCTAGAAAGGAGAGCGGTCATTTCTCTTAAGAATGACCCAATGATCAAAATTCTCCCGGCAGACAGGAAACGCGACTGTGGTAATGCATATGGACACTTGCAACAGTAAGATCCAAGAACTACTAGACGGGGGCGAGTAAAAACAAATACCAAAAGGCCCCACACCATCAATCGAAAGGGATATACCTGACGCTGGCAAAACATAAAAGGGGAGTTCTCCGATTACCAGAGAACCAGACTTACCCCACACTACAGCAAACCTCCGCATCTGTACGGCCTACCAAAGATTCACAAGGAAGGAATTCCTCTGAGACCAATTGTGAGCTCGAGAAATTCACCTTGTCACCCATTAGCTCACTATCTGCTAGGTGTCATCACACCCTTATCGGGAAAAACCGAATCTATGGTCAAGAATACGCAGCACTTCGTGGAAACCATCAGAAACTTCCAACCAAACCACGAAAAAGTACTGGTAAGCTTCGACATTGTGAGTCTATTCACAAATGTTCCTACCGATAAGGCACTAACTATCATAAGGGACAAGCTGGAAAAGGATGAAACGTTACACGAACGCACGAAACGCTCGGTAAACACAATAATGGAACTTCTGACAATATGCATTAGAATTACATATTTCCCGGTAGAAGACAAATTCTACCAAGAGTTTGGGATGGCCCATAGTGCGCAGTATATACATGGAAGACTTTGAAGACCAAGCGATATCCGAATTCACAGAGAAACCAAGGATGTGGCTTAGATACGTGGACGATACCTTCGTAGTTTGGCAACAAGGCAAGCATGAGCTAGATCATCTAAATAGCCGCGGACCCTCCATCAAATTCACAATGGAATTGGGGTCGGAACAAAAACTGCCATATACTTGTACACAGGAATGACAACACTTTCACCACAAGTGTATACAGGAAACCTACCCACACGGGGAGGTACCTACACTACAACTCCAATCACCACAAAAACCGGAAGTTAGGCGTGGCAAAATGCTTGTACGATAGAACAAAAACAATATGCTCAAAACAAGAGGACCTGAACAGAGAAAAAGAAAATATCGATAGAACACTAAAAGAAAATGGCTACCCCGATCTAACACCTAACCTAAACAGGGAAAGGGTAACCGAAAAAGCAGAACCTAAATATACAGCGGCAATACCATATATACAAGGTACCTCAGACAAGATATGAAGGATAGACAGCAAATACAAGATATGCACTGCCTTCAAATCGACCAGGACGCTCAGGGGAATACTAACCAAAACCAAACCATACAATGAAGATCAGAATTCCAAGAATTGTGTATACAACCTATCATGCGAATGCGGCAGAGCATACATAGGAGAGAGCAATGGATCACTCAAAGTGAGAACGCAGGAACATAAGAACAACGTCCGCAAGGGCGAAACAGAAAGATCAAGAATTGCTGAACATGTCTGGAACGAAGACCACCGCATCCAATACAGATAGTGGCAATGGACGAGAACACAACTCGTCGGAAACTCAAGGAAGCCACATACATCGCTCTAGCAGAAAATCCAATAAGCTTCTGCGAAACCACGAAAAAGTTTAATATATATATATATATATATATATATATATATATATATATATATATATATATATATATATATATAAGTTCTAAAAAATGTATATTGGATTACTCAGTGGCTCAGCGGTAAAGGTGTCAGACTAGTAAGTGAAAGGTAGTCAAGTGCTTGGGAAAAAATTATATATAACATATGAATTCGACTCAAGTGCGAAAATAGTCCTTCTCAGGACTAAGCCTGATGACGGAAGCAGAGTCCGCTCAAAAAGCATAAACTGTGGAAATAGGCCGATCAACTCCGCTAATAACAAGTTCTTCTTTTAATTTTTTTTTTTACAAAATAATGTTTACTTAATTTATACATTTTATACATACAAAACAACTCTAAGTACATTATTTTTTTATTTTAAGAATTTGTCTTTGTTTTTTAAAAAATGTTTATACGGTATTTGATCTCCTAATCAACACAATTCTTATTTTCAGAATAAATTAACGGAATCACATATAACCTAATGAAAATATAGTTTTATTATAGCGTATTATTTATAAAAAAGAATATTTAAGCGTTAGACTTAAAAATTTAGTAAATATAATAAAAATAACCCAACGGAGTCATATTTTGAGTATTGAATATTTTATGATGCCATTTACTTTATAGATTACTACCAATTCCAAAAACAACTATAAGTATATATTTTTTCAATTTTTCACTTTGTTTGAAATCCATTAACGGAATCTCATAACACATTTTTGGCTAATTTTACATAGTTTTACAGAAAAGAACGTTTAAGGTTTTAGTTTGAAAATTTAGTACAGGATATACAAATAAGTTAACGGAGGCACACAACGCGTGTTGCCTTTCTAACATAATCTTTTATAGGCCAATATTTTATGCCTACTTTTACTAGCCTTTTTATAGCTTGTCTTTTAAATGTTTTACATTTAGTTCTCGTATTTAAAATACATTAACGGAATCACACACAATTGGACTATTTTTACATGGCTGTATTACACGTTTAGTATTTATAAAAAGGAGCATTTAAAATTCCTATTTCGTGTGATTCAAGCAATTCAAATGATCTATAAGGGCAAATTATGTTTTGCAGCTTTTTATAGATTAGTTTCATGTGGCCTTTTTGGCTTTTTATTATTTACAAGACAAAAAGTATTTGAACTTACATTTTTTGCGTTTAATTTTTATTATTTATTTTTATTCTACATTTAGGTCGATAAAAACTATGGAACGTATTTTTAGTTTCGGATTATTGATTTTTAGTATTTTATTGTTTAATATCATTCGCTCGTTTAATTATACATAATTGAATGATCATTGTTTGTGTTAAACGAACCATTTTGTACGTCATCACTTGTTTCGAAAAATCAAAAAAATATGTTTTTTTATTATCGACATTCGCTAAGTAATTAGATTTAACGCATACAATCAAACATTTGAAAGTGATTGTATGATTTCACGAAACGTAATGAGTATATTCCTAACCTCAATCTTGACCATTTCGAGATAATTTATCGGTCACGATGTATTTTAATAACTCACAATTACACAACATTAACCACACTTTCTTTCTTATTCATCTTGAGTGCAAGTAGTAAGTAGTTTTTCCGGTTATTACGAAACTAGTTCCTTAAACAAATGGATTTCCGATTTCCGTATATGTTCATGCTCAGGTAATAATGCGGAAATAATGTTCATTGGTGATTATTACAAGTACTAATCGTGCACATTAAAATCATTAACGAAATTGTGAAAAGAAGATTGCGTGACAACATAAATAAAAAATGTTAGACAATTATTACATAACGAGTTGCAACACAAAGAGGCTTCGATGACCGATATCAAGGTAGTTAGTTGTCTGATCTTGTGAAAGTGGTTCTTACATAACCAAAATGATAATGAGAAAAAGTTTTGTCATAATATTTTAACCTACGAATATATTTTAATAATCCTTCCGTTTAATTTTTTTCTTTAATTTATTTTATATGCTAATTTCGCTCTACATTTTACGTACGCCACCGAAGAATAAAAGTTAATAGTTTGTCATTAATCATGGAAGATGATTAATTTTCGGTTTGTTAAAATAAAAAATGAATCAGTAAATCCGTCTTCCCTTAAAACCGCCTTTTGATTAAATTCAGAAATATTTGTTTTCAATCAAAATTTTTTAAACTGTGTTAATGCCTTTTTGGTAAGTAATTGAAAATATTATCATCGAAAGGAATAGCTGGTATTTTTTAGTAAAAGGACTTGAATAGGGTTGATGTGCTTGTACAAAAAATAAAAGACATACCTATATTTGTGCACCTTAAAATCCATAATTGTAAATTTCTTAAATAATCCAAATTCGAAAAAAATCCTGCACTACTCTACTATTGAGCACCGTTTGGGAAGAAATCCCGTATGCAACTAAACATGAGCTGATTGTATAAAATCGAGCGTGTTTTTGCAGGTGGGGCAGATTTCTTTCCTGTGTATTCAAATCGTACTTAAAAATGAATACTTAAAAAAGGGGGAAAATGCGGATATTAGAAAAATGTATGAATAGTAAACATAGATTACGTAAATAAAAATATAGTATCGATCTTAATTTTCGATTTTGTGAAAGCTAAATTAATTTTTCTTTTTATTATTTTATTAATAAATAAACAAAGAAATTAATCAAAAATGTTATGTGTTGAAATTTTAAATTATTACTTGTCTTGGTGATATTAATTTTAATACTCTAATCAAATTATACTTTCTCCGATATTGAGACTAATTATCGCACATATTGAACCATGTTTTTATTTTATTCACTTTTCAAGTGTAAGAGGGGGCAGTATCTTGCAATTATCATTTGCAATTATTTTTTAATATTACCTTCATTCCGATTAATAGCATTAAATAATTATAACAATTCATAATTTTTAATTTAAAATATTAAAAAGGATTATAATTAAAATATTTATTCACGTATAGTTTAAGATGCAATCTAGGTGTTAAATTAAAAAAAAAATGGTATGATTCTCTAGAATTTTGCATATTAAACCCTTAACCACCGAATGTGTTTGCAATTGATCATTAATAATTACAGACATTGAAATATTTTTATGACAGTTCCTTTAAAATAGGTTGAAGGGCTGAATTTACGCAGAGAAATTCTTTATAAAAAATTAAAACACTACTGTTATTTTTTCATCTATGTTTAAAATTGGGGGGCGTGTTAAGTGCGTTAAAATTTTTTATAGTTTCTTAGTAAATGGGGAGGCGCGATTATTAAATCAAAATTTTCAGACTGGTATTGTTGTTATATTTGTATAAAAAGTGATCAGGTGCGTTCCAATATCTTTATTATAATTTATTAATTTAAAGTAAAGTGAGAGTGCGCACTATAATTCCTGTACAAACATTTTTAAAATCTTTCTACCAATGTTTCTAAAACAATTAATTAAATGGTTGAATTTAGTAAGTAAAGGGGAGTTAATGTATAAAAATTTGTGTATCGGTATTTGTTTTTTTTTTTGTAATTTATAAGCAAACCTACATTTTTAAAGCAATGTTAAAAAAATGTATTTAATACTTAGTCTTGAATTTAGTAAAATGATCGGGATTATTAATTAGAAATTTGGAAATTAGTATTTTTTTAATTTATAAACAAACTTCCGGACAGGGGGTGGTAACGTGCGCTCAGTAAGTCTTTTCACAAACAATTTTCAAATGTAATTTTATTGTAGTTTTTGGAATAATAATTATAATAATAAATAAAGTTTGGTTTTTATAAACATACTGAAATTACACAAAAAGTAATAAAATTAATCATGCACGTTAAAATACGTGCATTAATGGGCGCGAGGTGAGCGGCGGAATTTAATTTGTGAAAATTAATAATGGAAGTTTGGAGAGTGCCGATATTTAACAATAAAATTACGTGTTTGGAAATAATTTACTAAATAGGGATTTTTAAATATAGATTACGAGGGCCCAAAAAAATTCATGCGAAAAAAATAAACAAGCGGATCTGTGAAGGGGAGGTGCAGGAATTCCCTCAAAAAATTTACAAGGAAAACTAGTATATTTTCAAAAAGATTGGGCATAAATTTAGTAAGTGGAGAGGGGAATAATTTATAATTTGAAAACTGGTACAACATACGTACATTCAGATAGATGACAAGTTTTTATTAAGGGCGAGAGGCGGCATAATTTAATTAGTGAAAATTGAAATGAGAGGTTTGGCGAGTGCATAGGAATTTTTTGTGCAAAATTTACAAAAAAACGTTAAAATTTTACTGATATTAAAAAAATAATAACCCCAAGTTTGGAATGAATTTACTAAATAGGGTTTTTTTAATATAGCTTATGGGTGCCCGAAAGAATTTATTTTTAAATAAGTGACTTTTGGGAGGGAGGGGGTTGTTTGTCCGAAAATCTACAGGCTTAATTAATCTTAGGCATCAATTTAATAAATGGGGAGAAGGGTACAATACGCATAAATTAATATTGGTTTTGATGTACGTTGAAATGTTTTTACTAAAGTTTTGTAATATGTGCGGGAGGAGGGCGGTAGAATTCAATTGCTGAGTTTGGCGAGTGCATAGGAATTCGGTGTGCAATAATTTACAAAAAACCGCTATCCTTTTACTAATGTTTTTTTAATATAGCCGATGGGGTGCCCAAAAGAATTCATAATCAGAAAATTGTCAGAAAATTTTAGAGGGAGGAGGCGCAGGAATTTTTTGTCTGAAAATTTACAAGGAACCCTTTCAAAAACATTAACCATTAATTTAGTAAATGGAAGGGAGGGGGCTAATCTATAATTGAAGATTGATACAATAAACATAATATAGCTATGATGTACGTTGAAATGGTTTCATTAAGGTTTCGTAACATGGGCGGGAGGTAGGCGGCGGAATTTTAATTTGTGGAAATTAGAAATTTCAGGTTTGGGGAGTGCATAGGATTCCTTGTGCAAAAATTTACAAAAAAACCGCTAATCTTTTACTAATATTAAAGAAAATAGTTACATGTTTGAAATAAATTTACTAAACAGAGTTTTTTTTTAAATATAGCTTTCGGGGTGTCTAAACAATTTTTTGTGGAAAAATTAAAGAAGCGGATTTGGAGGAGGGGGGGCTCAGAAATACTTTGTCCGAAAATTTACCAAAATAAACGCCTTACTGTATTTGTTATAAAAGATTAACTATATGTTAATATAGTAAATAGGGAGGGAGTTAAGTTATAATTTGAAAATTGCTACAAGACACAAATTAGGTAGTTATGATGTACGTTGAAATGTTTTTATTAAGATTTTGTGATTTATTACACATTTAAAAAAAAATTACATGTTTGGAATGAATTAAGGAAGTAGAGTTTTTCGAATTATAGCTGACAAACTTCGCATAAAAATTCACTATGAAAAAATTAAATAAGTTGTTTTGAGGGGTAGGGGAGTACAGGAATTTAAGAATTTAAATTTAAGAAACACTGGTAAATACGACTGCTATTAATATAACAGTTTAATAAACATTTAATAAACATTTCTTTCTGCGTCTTAATGGGTATTTATGAGTCACATTGATAATCTTTAGGACCAGTAATGCCCAAAATATTTATTTATATACCAATTTTGAGGGTAGAATGGCCAAAAGTACTTTCTCGGTGTGCAAAAAAAAAATGTTTATAGTAACAAAATGTAGGTCATCGTATGGGATCTGTAATGTCCAAAATTCCTATTTATACACCGATTTCCATAAGATAACGGTCAAAACTAGAACAAAGAACAAAATAGTATGATTTTACCGTGTTAGCCATCCTTTAGGACTAGGAATCTTCAAAATTTATGCTTATACATCACTTTCATTAGGAAAATGGTCAAAACCATTTGCTCGGTGTGTACCAAATTTTATTTGTTGGCCATTGTTAATGGGTGCGAATAAAGATTTTTTAATTTCGCAGTGTTTGTCATCGTTTGGTTTATAAAATATACAAAATCGCCTTTTGTACTCCCATTTAATTGACAAAGTGGTAAAACTATTCACAGCTAAAAACTTAACATACCAATTAAATATCTAGTTAAATCATAACAAATCCAACAAAGAAATTGTTTTTGTTTATCTTTAAGGGCTGTAATCGTTATTATACAATGAAGACATAATGTGTATACTTAATCTTATCTTAATTTTAACTATACATATATGTTAAACAAAATTCTAATTAAAGTTTTTCACAACTTTTGACTTACATTACAATTTGATTAAGTTATATTAAATTTGTTTTTTGATTGTGACATTTTTCATTGTTAGCCTTCTTCCGTTAGAGGGTGTTCTGATTTGTAATTTTTTAAAGCGATGATCATTTACTGAAGACGATAACTGTAATTGTTCTCGAAACGTTTAAATTTGCAGAAAATTGTTTTAATTATTAGCGATAATCGTGAAAGTTTGTA
Source organism: Vesta saturnalis (assembly GCA_036346205.1). Taxonomy (NCBI): domain Eukaryota; kingdom Metazoa; phylum Arthropoda; class Insecta; order Coleoptera; family Lampyridae; genus Vesta; species Vesta saturnalis. Next base: position 951,882 of record JARFJB010001574.1, read on the forward strand.
TTTTTATAGAATCCGAGTGAATCTATTCATTCTCTAATTTTATTGGGAGAATGCTCAAAACTATTTAATAGATGAGCATTTTATTAATTTACTGCGTTGGTCATATTTTGGGACTAGTAATGTCTATTACCTGTACTTATATACAAATCGGAAAGCAGTCAAAGTTATTTTCTTGGTGGCTAAGAACCAAATTGTGTAGTTTCACAGTGTTGGTCATTGTTTCCGGTCTATAATGCACTAAATCTGTATACCCCAATTTCATTGGGGTCTGTATGTAAAAAATCCCTTTTATACTGCAATTTCAATACCAGAATGGTTGAAACTATTTGTTCGGTGGACATTAACTAAATTTTATAGTTTCACAGCGTAGTCGTGGATTGAGATCTGCAGTGTATAAAGTCCTTATTTACTCACACATTTTATTGGGAAAGCGATCAAAAGTATTTGATACATGAACAACAACAAAATGTTACGACATTGGTCTTCTTTTAGGATCAGTATTTATCCACTAATTTTATTAGGAAAACTTTCAGAACTATTGGACAAGGGTAACATTCTATGGAGGTTGGTCATATTTCTCAGTAACATCCAATAGCTTTGTTAGTATACAAAATCTCTCTTTTTACTCCAATATCGTATAAAAAACTTTGTGGGCATGAACCACATTTTATAATTTCACAGTGTCGGTCTTCATCTGGAGTCTACAAAATACAAAATTTGTATTTATATTCCCATTTCATTTGAAAAATGGTTCAAATATTTGGTCAATAGGCAAGAACCAAATGTTATAGTTTTACAGTATTATTCAAAATCTTTATTTCTTCATTAACTTTTTTGGGAAAACACCAATTCCATTGGAAAAACGGTCAAAACCGTTTGCTTGGTGGGTAAGGACAAAATTGTATAATTTCACAGTGTTGGTCATTTGGGGTTTACAATGTACAAATTATCTATTTATACTGTCATTTAATTGGAAAAATGGCCAAAATATTTGGTGAGTCCCGAAGAACCAAATTTGTGGTATGTAGTGTATGAAATCTCTATATATTCACTACTTTTATTGGGAAAACGTTCAGAACTATTGAACAAGAGCAATATTTTATGGACTTACTACGTTGGTCATTTTTAGGGCCGTATTATATACCTTTATTTATACACCAATTTTATCAGAAAACTGTCAAAACTATTTGCTTGATGGAGAAGAACCAAATTGTATAGTTTCACAGTGTTGGTCATTATGTGCAAAACTATTGAACAAAAGGAATATCTTATGGTATTACTACGTTGGTCATCTTTTAGGACCGCTCTGTCCAATACCTTTAATTATAGACCAGTTTCGTTGAAAAACGATCAAAACTATTTGCTTGGTGGGCAAGAACCAAATTTTAGAATTTCACAGGGTCTGCAATATACGAAATCTCTATTTGTACACCAATTTGTTTGCAAAAATGTTCAAAATGTTAGGTTAGTAGGCAAGAACCAAATTTTATAGTTTGAGTGTGTTGGTCATCGTTGGGTTTATACAGTGGTGTACAAAATCTTTATATTTCAAATAACTTTATCATGTGCAAAACACAAGAGCAACGCTCAAACTATTGGGAAGAGGAACATTTTATGGATTCACAACGTTGAACATCTTTTATGACCGTAATGACCAGTACCTGTATACAGGGTGAATCTTATCTAATCCGCCAAAATTAAAGGAGTACTAGAACACGTCATTTTAAGCAAAAAAGTTCAGATGTACATGGGTTCGGAAATGCTTCGTTTCCGAGATACAGGGTGTCAAAGTTGAAAAAAGAAATTGCGTTTTCTTCAATATATTTCGACTGTTTCGAAATAATTTCATGAAATTTCGTATACGAGGGGTTTTTTAATATTAATTTCTTTTCTTTTTCTTTTTTTAATGTTGGATATTTTAGTGCTCCTTACAAAAGTTAGTTTTAAATAAATAAACATTGTGAGTTTTAAATGTGTTTTTCTCGGAAAGGGTTGCTCCTACCGATTTCACTAAAATATACCTTTTTGTAGCAGAAAAGATAGGAGAATCGATTTTTCTAGTTCAAAATGGCATACAGTGTAGCACAAAAAAGTTGCAACGATTTAAAGGGGTCGAAATGGTTGCCGCTGGCGCCCTCTAGAAACCAGAACTAAATGGACCACAAATTTGAATTTATCATCCCAAAAAACCCTCGTATACTAAATTTCATGAAATTATTTCAAAACAGTCGAAAGATATTGAAGAAAACGCGATTTCTTTTTTCAACTTTGACACCCCGTATCTTAGAAACGAAGCATTTCCGGACCCATGTACATATGAACTTTTTTGTTTAAAATGACGTGTTCTAGTGCTCCTTTAATTTTGGCAGATTAGATAAGATTCACCCTGTATATCAATTTCATCGGAATACGATCAAAACTATTTGCTTCGTGGGCAATCGTTTGGCGTCTGCAGTGTATAAAATACTTTAGGATATGTAATCGTTGAGTATTAATTTTTTACAGATTTGAACGTTTCGATAACGTTTACAGGTATTGTCTTTAGTAAAATTGTTTTCAAACATTATTTCAGATTTTAAGTAGGTAAATGGTAGGTATCTCAAAATGATAATCTAGTTTTTTTTTATAATAGTTATATGCACTAAAATAAAATTAGATACCGTAGCTAACTTTTTCATATAGTAAACGTTTATGAGCAACAATAAATTAACCAGATCTTTAATAGATTAAATATTATTAAACCGCTTTGAAAATGACAATTCATTCTCACGGATGAAGGCTAACAATGAAAAATTTCACAACTAAAAAACAAATTTAACAAAATTTAATGTAATTATACTGTAAGTTGTGAAAAACTATGTATGGACTGTAATCGTTATTATACAATGAAAACGTAATGTGTATGTTTGACCTTATTTTAACTATACAGGGTGCCCAAATGTATGGAATATTGGTTCTGCAGCCGTAACAAGACAAAAGTTGTTTGACGAAATAATGCGCACATTGTGCATATGTCAGAGAACATACTTTGGTTCTCAATCTAGAGATATACGTTATCGGCCGTTTTTTTTAATGGTAACCAATTTCGTTTCACGCTTTTATTCCTCTTTCAATGGTCAAAATGACAATATAGAAAATTTGATGTCTTACACAAGAAAATTTTTGAAAACTAAGTTATTGAAAGTTGAAAAACATAAATTTTATTACCAACAAAAACACATAAAAAACTCAAATCAAGTAGGTGACATTCAGAGAAGTGTTAATCTATCTTTAATATTCTAATTTTTGTACAAAACCTACCAACTAAGCTCTTTGCACATAAAATGTCCTTTTTTAAAAATAAAAACCATTAAATTTTTGTGTATTTATGTAAGTACCGCTAGTACAATACTATGGTGCACCTATCAGAAACACAGAGAATCCAGATTTTCATAATGGTCGGTCATGGAGACCGTAAGGAAACACAGCAAATTGAGCACCAATTACTCAATCGGTATTCAGCAAAATAGTGAAGAAATTTAGGGAAACAGGTCATGTCCAGGATCTTCAAACGTGGCAACAAACGAAGATCGAAAATTAGAGGTATTGTTATTAGCTACTAAACCAGGACTTAAGTAAAGGTTCCATACATAGTATACTGTAAGGGGAAAAACTGCACCCATATATACCTATTTTCCTGCAGGAATTGTAATAAAATGACTATGATCGATGTGTAGAATTTTGTGAGCTTATGATGGAGCGCATCAATAATCATCCAAATTTCCTCAACATACTCTTTTCGGATGAATTACTGGTCAGTTGAAAATCCTTATTGGATTATCCAACAGCATACCCAAAGACCACAAACAATTAATGAATGAGCAGGGATTTGCCACGATCTCATTTATAAATGACAGATTTACTGGCAACCGGTAGTTACAATTATTGCAAGAGTAAATCATTCCAGCTTGTCAAGAACAATTTCCAATTGTTGATCTGTTGTTTCAACAAGATGGGGCACCATCCCACGTCTCTAAATGTGCGGAGGTATTGAGATGAAGTCTTTCTGAAACGTTGGGAAGGTAGAGGAGGGAATGTCGAATGACCTCCTCAAGCTCTGGATCTTACAGAGTGATATTTTTTCTTATGGAGTCATTTAAAATCTAAGGTGTACAGAAACAGACTTGATACTCTGGAAGCACTTCAACAAAAAATAATCGACAAAGCACAATTATTAAAGCCTAATTCATTAAGAAATTCTATTTGTGGCTTTTATGCCAGATTGGGGCATTGCGCCGCTGCTAATGGTGAACATTTTTAGCGTTTGTTGCGTTAAATACGAAATATTTTTGTTGGAAACTTCATGTTTAGAAAGTTACCTTGTTACAAACTTCGAATGTGTTGTTAATAATTCACCTTTCTGTACGCAACTAACGTTCATTTTGTGCATATCTTAGCTGCATAAACCATAATTAACTTATTTAAAGAGAAGCCTTCTACGCATATCGTTTGCACATTCAGTTTCAGACATGTTCATGCCCAAAGACCTTTTGGGAGCGTCGTTTTTTGTGCGATACTGAAAGGTAGTAGAGCTCTGTTAGATATTTTTTTAAAAAAAGTGCTATATAATTTGTATGGTAAGTTATTTTAAACTATTATATAAAAGTTTGAGACGGTTGCATTTCGGGCACTTTTACTTTTACTTTACTTTTTTTATTTTTACTTTAACTTCATCTTTACTGTTACTTTTCACACATCTACGCAATTAATTATTTTACCGTTAATCCAATTTACGGTATTAGTACGATTAATCAAGAGTGAAATTTTTTATGCTGTCATTTTCACAAGTTGTGAGTTTTTCACAACTTCCTATTTGATTAAATTTTATTAAATTAGTTTTTTGATTGTGACATTTTTCATTGTTACCCTTCGTCGGTTAGAGGGTGTTTTCTGATTTGTATTTGCAATGCCGTTTAATAATGTTTAATCTATTAACGATCTAATCTTTACTTAAACAAAATTAAATCCCGTAGTTGTCTTTTTCATATAAGTTCACTATTATATCAGGCTTATATTTGTGTTTTTAGATTTAATGGCAACCGTGAAAGTTTTTCATAAAGCTTTATTTATCCACCAATTTTATTTGGAAAACACAAAACTATTTGTTAGATGGGCAACTAACAACGTTAGTCGTCGTTTTGGATGTGCAGTGTATGAAATCTTTATTGGGAAAGCGGTCCAAACTGTTTGATACAAGAACACAATTTTATGAATTTATCATGTTAGTCATCAGTAGAATGGGGACAGCTTAGCCAAGACGCAAACCAATTGTCGGTAGAGAAGATTTCTGTGTTCTGACGGTAAAGAAGATTTCTGTGTTCTGCCGGTAAAGAAGGTTTCAGTATTCTAACCCCTGGTTTATGATTGGTAGCGGCTATTTTGTTTTGGTAGCCATTTTGTTTTTGTCGGGCATGTCGCGGCGTCGCTATCTCTCTCTCTATCTCTCTCGGCATCTGAATTTGTGAGGTTCGTGTAAACACCGAAAGGTATCGGTCATTTTCGTCAGCCATTTTTTTTTTGTTTTTGTTTTTGACGGTTATTGTTGTTTTTGGCGATCATTTTTGAAATCAAAATAGTTAAATCAAATCAATTGATTTTGCGTCTTAGCTAAAGCTCTCACCCATTCTACTGTCATCTTTTAAGGCCGCTTTAAATGGGACAACAACAAAAACTATTTGCTCGATGGGCAAGAAAAAAATTGTATGGTTTTACCATGTTAGTTATCTTTTAGAACTGCTAATGTCCAGATTCTTTTTTTATTACCAATTTATTTGAAAATACGGTTAAATCGATATAGTCATTAATCAAGAACAGTACTGCATCGTTTTACAGTGTTGCATATCGTTTGGGATTGCAATGTGCAAGATTTTTATTGTTATACCAATTTCATGGGGAAAGTGACCTGAACTATAGATATCAAATATGCATTTGATTGATTATTATTATATTGTTAAAAGGATTTATTAACCTAAGCTAATAATTGACCTAAAAAAATCGTAAATGAACCCTCCTAAATTATTTTGTGCTGTAAATAATTAGAATTTATAAAGGAAAGATGTTATTAATGACCGCAATGTATATGGTTACGTAATTAATTACGAAATCTTATGGGATTATACGTCTATTGTTGAAAATTAAGAATTAATTAAGGTAGGCTCATCAAATTGTAATTCCACCACTTTTACTCACGTGCACTTCCTCGTGTCCATTTCATTTTTTTTTATTCACGTGTACGTCATTAATTCAATTAATCGTTTAACTTGAAAGATGATATTTAAAATTAATTTCGTTATGATACTTGTTAAAAAGCAGATGCAGAACGCTTGTCACTTTCTCTTTAATCACACTCACGTTTTATCGCTTGGTGTGTCCTAAAAAATAGGCATTTAACCAAATTGAGTTTACATAAAAACAACATTCTTTAACGTAATCTCTAATTACATCAACTAAAATTAATTACTTTAAGGAAAGAAGTTTGTTATTTATGCATAATTGTTATATGGAAGAAGCCCGTTCATTGTTTACTTTGTGTGATGAATTATGTATCTCATTTGGTTAAGAAAGAAGGCTCTCACCTTAATTTTGGTTTCTTTATTTGTATCGGCTATTGTTGATTATAAGAAAACTTTCCATTGCGCGTTTACGTTTATGCAAAGTAGGCGGAGATTGCAGGAAATACATACGGTTACGTGTACGTTAAAAATTCTTTTAAAGGATTGTATTTTTATTGTTTCCGTTATTATTCAGTGTGGGGGTGTTTGAACATTGACATTTCCTTCCTGAATTTAATAGCTTATAAGGCGTTGCCAGAAATGAATAATTTTTTTTGGTTGGTACACGCACATTATCTAGGAATGCGAAACATGGTGTTTGCCTATTAAGTACAGTAAAAATATTTCGAAAATAAATTTATTAAGTATGCAAAATATTATAAATTTGAAGAAAATTTAAATGTTTGAATATTTTTCAGTATTATTATTTGAAAATGAAAGCTTTCACGATTGTTATTCATAATTATCATAACTTTGAATAGGAAAATGATGTAATAAAATAAATATTTGTAAAATTAAGCTTTGAAGCTTGAAGGTTATTAATACTGTGCACTGTGATTAAATAATGATTTAAAAAATTTTGTTTTTTTAAATAACATCGTTAAGTTATAATACTTTTTAGTATTAACAGGACAATGTTGACCAATTGTGCTTTCTTCTCTTCGTTTTGGGGTACATTTGTATATTATATAAATACAGGGTGAGTTTTTTTATGTGTACCTTGGGTATCTTGGAAATTAGAACAAATAGAAAGACAGTGAAAAGTCCAATGATTAAAGAAAATGATTTTTGTGTAAATTCTTTATACGCATTCCGTTATTTCCGTTTTAAGAAAAAAAGTGCAAAGTAGACAGTTGTAGGTAATTATATTCTTCATAAGTCAGCTAAATGGATTTTTTATGTAAGCTTTTGTTATTGAGTTACGACATATACATGAATTCCTTATTCGAAAATTTTCAAGAAAAACGTCTTCTGTATTTTTAAAAAGATTAATTACATGTTAGTCATTAATTTAGTAAATGGGGAGGGCACTAATTTATATATTGAAGATTGGTACAATACACATACATTAAAATTGATTTTGATCTACGTTGAAACTTTGTTATTAACGTTTTGTAATATGGGTGGGAGGTTTGCGGCGGAATTTAATTTGTGTAAATCAAGAAGGTGGGATTGTTACGGTATAAATTGGCAGTAAAACGGAATAACAGATAAAATTGGGGGTTTGCTCGACTCCTCAGGCGTTGGGGTGGGTAAGGTGTTAATCAATTAGTAGGATAGTTTACCATACATCTGTCAAAATAGGGGTTGGAATCGTCATAAAAACCGGAATGTACCGCCAGAGTGTTTGAAAAGTTGCAATAGGGGTTGATTTTGTTAAATACGTAAGTTCACAGCTTGTTTAAATACTAAAATAACTCGCTCACATGTGGGCCTGGGCCAGTAGATCTCCGTTACACCTGAAAGGCTACAAATATTCTCGCACGCTTATTTAAACTAACTGCGTGCTGCAATAATAAATAAAGACAATTGTTACCCTAAAAAATTCAATCAAATTCATTTAATATGTCTGATTTTCAATGAAACATCTAAAAAAAAATTAAGACATTTACTTTAATCTATAGCCAGATGGAAGGATATTAATTCGATCGCTATAAAACATATCCAAATCTAAAAAAGGAATGCATTAACGCAACAAATTTTAAATGCTACGTTATAGTATAGGTATAATTATAGCGTTGTCGAACGTAACTACTTCACATTCTCAAATAAACAAAAAATATTGACGTTAATTCTGTGATCTCATTAAAATAACACAGCGCAAACAAAACACGCAATTAGATGTCGTATAACATCTCGGTTCACATCTAATTAAAAAAAAACGCAGTCAATAAACCAAAAAAAACATATATTATGATAACACTGCCGTCAAATTATTACAAGAAAATGCACTGTAATCAGATTAATTCAATAAATTACTTATTCGGAAATGGAACTAGCTAGTCGCCACCTCGGCCTTTTCTAAAAATTGTAAAATTTTTGAGTAGAGGGTAAGCATATAAATTTTGTTCATAAAATAATCAATAAATTTCGTTTGTAACGTGCACAAATGCTGCGCACATATGAAAAAAGAAAGGAGGAAAACGAGAGGGGTTGAGTGAGAGAAGGGCACCGCGGCTAACAGCTTGAGAGCATTTGGATGGGTGGGGACACTGAGGTCAGAGAAAGGAGGAAAGATATGTATATATATATATATATATATATATATATATATATATATATATATATACACAATTATGATATGATTAAAAAGCTTATTAAATAAGGTTTCATATAATGTATTTATATACGGGGTATTCTATTTGAAAAATTAAGTTTTAGCTATTTGGAAATGACGCATTTGGATGATCTGTTCTGGACACCTGTATATTTTTATAAACGTAATACTTATAAAAGTTCTAGTTAAAATTTTGTCTACTAGACTGGTAATTTTGTCGTTCCGATTATAAAACAAAAAATACTGATATTCTTTTTACCAATATGATTTTCTCGTAAATTTCAATTTTTGTAAATCTCTATTGATTTAGGATCTATATTCCGGAACCAGATAGGTGGGCCTCTATATATATATATATATATATATATATATATATATATATATATATATATATATATATATATATATATATATATATATATATATATATATATATATATATATATATTCACAGTAGGCGTTCGTTAGAAGTTTATGTGGTTAGAAACAATTTAGAAATCTGAATTTTTGGACTTAAGGGTTATTTAAGATTCTGTTTCATTCTAAAATATTTTCAAGGTCATGTTGATTCCGGTTATACCGGAAGTCGCCACTAACGTGGAACATTTGTAATGATTCATTTTATCTTTTTTATCACTTTTCTTTTAGTTATGTTCAAATAATTGTTTTATGTTTTTCATTTGTTATTATGCTCTCAATTTTGTTATCTTCTTGTTTTATTTCATTGTTTTAATAAAATAGAATTTGTGTAGTTTGAATTAAGTTCATTTTATTTTTGAAAAACATTTCAGTTTCTGTCAAAAATCACATTAAAGTAGAAAATATTAATTAGCAAGAAAATTGTCGATAATAGGTATAGGTAATGTTATAGCCAAACTATGCATAACTAAATGCTGCATCTATTCATCCAATAATGTACAAGGTGTCACATTTGAATTAACAAAGTTTTTCAACTTTGAAAATTGTTTAATAGTTCATCAAATTTTGAACACAATGTATGCAATAAATCAATTGTCAATGAGTATTTCAAAAGTATAGTTCTTATGCGTCTGTCTACTCCAGAAGCACTTTCCATCAGTCAAAAATAAGTAAGACAAGCAGTGTTGAAAATAGGGTTACATCTTTCAAAATTTTTGAAAAAATCAAGATATCTAAGAAACAGTTAAAAAAAGGTATAGGAAACCCTTATAAGACTTACCCTAAAATTTTGTCAAGAATCCAAAAATAAAATAGTATGCAGGGTGTTCCATTTAAAATAAGGAAGTTAGTGGCGACTTCCGGTATAACCGGAAGTAACATGACCTTGAAAATATTTTATAATGAAAGAATCTTAAATAACCCTTAAGTCCAAAAATTCAGATTTCTAAATTGTTTCTAACCACATAAACTTCTAACGAACGCCTACCGTGGAAAATCCTGTATATATACAGGGTTAGTCACGCTCAACGGGACGGAACCTAGCGGTAAAACGGTAAATGATATCAAAAAATTGTTTGACACAAGTATGTAGGTCTATTTGGTCTATAAATTAAAATAAGTGGAATATACAGGGTTTAAAAATATGCGTAATATTAAAGGGGTGATTGCCCAGGTCATTTTATACAATAAAGTTCCTGTAAACATAGGTCCTCAAACGCTTCGTTACCAATCTACAGCGTGTTGAAGTTTAATTTAAAAAAACAATCAAAATTAGATTTTTCCAAAACGGCTTAAGATATCATAATGAAATTATACGCGTGTCAATAGCTGTGGGAGCCGCGTACTTTGCAATACAACACGATGTTTCAGTCATACCATTGGCGCGCGTAATGGCACGTCACAGGCTATTTTTCAAGAAAAAAGTAGGATGCCGCTGATTTCTCTAAAAATAAAAAAATATTTTTTAATTCTTTGTTCAATTGTGAAAAAAAAAGCTCTCTGGACTTTTTATCGTACGACGTATCGCTTTTGAGTAACAAAAACGTTTTAGTGCATGTCCATTTATCATGCGTACAAAATATTTTTAAACATTTCTGTATTATTCACTGACATATCACTGACATATTGAATGAGTCTCGTGATTAATAATTTTGTATGTGTCGAATTTGAAGTTCCTTATCATGAATCGCTATACGAACGCCGAAATGACCGACATGCACTACATTTATGGACTTGCTGATGGGAATGCATTAGAAGCTAGGCGATTGTATACTTAAAGATTTCCGGGCCGTATTGCTCCTGATAGAAAAACTTTCGAATGTATTCATCGGCATCTTTATGAAACAGGCACATTAAGACGAAATGGAGGAGCAGGAAAGCCAAGGACAGCAAGAACGGTAGAGCTGGAAGGGGATGTGCTGGACATGATTGAAGAAGGTCGAGGTACTTCTACTCGAAAATTGCTGACGCTTTGGTGTAAGTAATGGGACTATTTGGCAAATTCTTAAGGAAAGTTTGTTGTAACCATTCCATATACAACGCGTTCAAGCACTTCTTCCTGCTGATTTTCTTCCTCGCATTGCATTCTGTCAATGGCTTTTGCACAAAATGGTTCAAATCCTCAACTCCTGATGTTTTGGAAAACACGCTCCTGGATTTCTGGAGGACGCACCATTAGCAATTAGAGATGCAATGTGGTATATGCACGATGGCGCACCAGCCCAATTTAGTCAAGTAGTGATTTCTTAACACAAGCATACGGAAATCGTTGGATTGGCGGGGGGGGGCCTCACTTATGACCTGCACTATCCCCGGACTTAATCCCCGTGGTTTTTTCCTGTGGGGCTATTTGAAGTCCTTGGTGTACGCTTCTCCATTGGAAAGCGTAGAATACTTAAGAAATCGATTCATTGCTGGGTGCAACTCAATTAAAACAGATCCTGGTGTTTTTGAGAGAGTTTGCTAGTCAATGAGAAGAAGATTGGATTCTTGCATCCGAGCTCGAGATGGTCACTTTGAACAGTTTTTGTAATTTTTGGTTGGTAAAATTTTTGGTTTGGTGATTTTTAAAACTTTTTTTCCGTAATAAATGGACATGCACTAAAATGTTTTTTTTTTACTCAAAACAGTACGTCGTACGATAAAAAGTCAAGAGAGATTTTTTCTTCACAATTGAAAAAAGAATTAAAAAATATTTTTTATTTTTAGAGAAATCAGCGGCATCCTACTTTTTTCTTGAAAAATAGCCTATAACGTGCCAATACGCGCGCCAATGGTACGACTGAAACATCGTGTTGCATTGCAAAGTATGCGTCTCCCACAGCTATTGACATGCGTAAAATTTCATTATGATATCTCAAGCCGTTTTGAAAAAAACTAATTTTGACTGTTTTTTTCAATTAAACTTCAACACGCTGTAGATCGGCAACGAAGCGTTTGCGGACCTATGTTTATAGGAACTTTATTGTATAAAATGACCTGGGCAATCACCCCCTTTAATATTACCGCATCTTTTTTAAACACCCTGTATATAGCTCCTAAATCAATAGAGATTTATAAAAAATTCCAACGGTATGTTATTGGAGACTAAAAAACTTAAAATTATTTTTGTGTGTACAGGGTGCTCCATAAATACGTGGAAAAAAATTTCGACATTTTTTAATGGAAAAATCTGTATATTTTTTCATTTTTAGAAACTGTCTTTTGTAAGCTTTTCAACGATACCTCGTTTGTAGTCAGCGGATGCAGCGGTCCCAAGTTATTCACGTTTTAGTAAAATTTACGTGAAAATCATATTGGTAAAAAGAATATCAGTGTTTTTTTGTTTTTATAATCGCAACGACAAAAATTACCAGTCTAGTAGACAAAATATTAACTAAAACTTTTATAAGTATTAAGTTTATAAAAAATATACAGGGTATCCAGAACAGATCATCCAAATGCGTCATTTTCAAATAGATAAAACTTAATTTTTTCAAATAGAACACCCTGTATATAAATGTATGATATGAAAGCTTATTTAATAAGCTTTCTAATGATATCATAATTGTGGTAACTAGTATTACTTAATAGGTAAAAACCTAAAAATAAAAAATATGTCGCTTTGTTCTGGTTGATAGAATTAGCACTTTAATCTGAAAAATACCCAATTGTTGTATTGGTAGCCCCGTTTTCATGACTAGGTACTACTTTAATTATAAAATACATACGTACCTGATTAAATTATGTATAAAGCAATGGTATAATAGGAAACCCAAAGTAATCACTGAAAACGAAACACAATCTTGACAGTTTTCAGAATAAACAACAATTGCCAATAATTATTGCTGAAGCTATTATAAAATTATTGTTTTTTAAGGAATATTTGGAAAAGGTTAAGATGAATTATTCTAATGAAGAACTAATTGAAATGATTTACATTTTGGGCGAATGTCAGAAACACTGCTCTTTAGCAAGCAGTGTGTACGCTCAATGATATCCGCAGAGAGATTCAATACTACCGGTTCTATAAAATATAATACACATAGAAGACCAGCTTCTGTCTTAACAGAAGACCATGAAATTACTGTTTTGAGAGCTGTTGTCGTAAATCGAAATATAAGTATACAGCAATTAAGTCAATACGTAGAACTATACAACAGATTTTCAAGAAAAATAAATTTTATCCATTTCATTACCAGTCACATCAGGAAATCTACCCCCAGATTATAATCACAGAATGGAACACTGCAGATGAGTAAATAATAATTTAATACTGAACGGAATTTTTTGAGGAAACTACTTTACACAGATGAATGTACTTTTCATAAAAATGGAACGGTAAATTGTCATAATTTTCATTATTATGCAGATGAAAATCTTCATTTGTTTAGAACCACTTCCCAAGAGAAATGATCAATAAACGTCTGGGATGGTATTATCGACAACTATGTTATCGGTCCCTACTTTTTTAACAGTATATTAACTGGTGCTGTGTTTCTAGATTTTCTTTTAACATTATTTAAGGCAATGTTGCAAAATGTACCACAACATGTTTTAAATAATATGTGGTACCAACACGACGGTGCTTCGGTGCATTATGTGTTACCTGTTCGTCAGTGGTTGAGTGAATAGTTCCAATATAGATGGATAGGTAGAGGAGGATCGGTACATTGGCCTGCCAGATCACCGGACCTACCTCCCTGTGATTTTTTTCTGTCGGGATATGTTAAAAGCAAGGTGTACAACCAACCAGCGACTACTAAAGAAGATATGAAAGTTAGGGATTCGATAACGAATCGGGCACTAAAATGCATCGAACAAAATGGGAGACATTTTGAACATTTATTGAAATAATTATTTTTTCAAGATCAATTAATTTTTTTATTGTGGTTTTATGTTTATTAACTATTAAATGTAGGTATTTACATATTTATCCATTATTACGCTGACTATCGACATATTATTTTTAAATTAGGTTTTACCTATTAATAAGTAATACTAGTTACCACAATTATGATATCATTAGAAACTTATTAAATAAGCTTTCTATAATGTATATTAATACATGTTCTATTTGAAAAATTAAGTTCTATTTGAAAATGACGCATTTGGATTATCTGTTCTGGACACCCTGTATGTTATATATATATATATATATATATATATATATATATATATATATAATAATTGTGTATAATTTTGTGTTGTGTGTGTGTGTGTGTGTGTGTGTGTTATAATATACAACAAAAAGTAGTATTTTTATTAAATAAAACCCTACTGCAGGAAAGAGAACTAATTGTTTCAATTAATATTTGTAAAATTATAAGTGCAATGCCACGAAAATTAATGGTACGGTGTATTCAAGAGAACACTATACAGAAATTAATAGTTTGTTGCAAATTCCATGTAGAGTAATAAAATCAATTTAAACTAAATGTCTACTTTAAATATCAATCGGAGGACCCCAAAGTTAAACAGTTTTAAATTTAGTATAATCTTTCCTTTCTTTTTTTTTTTTTTTGGTAAAATCAAAAATTAATAATGATAAAATGGCAATGCTAATTCAATGCCCAGACCATATATAAGGCATTTTAATGTATTGTACAGTGTGCAACAGTAAAACCAATAACAATGTTCAGTTAAACACTAGCAGTCAATAATACAATACAGTCTCCTAATCAGAGACCAATATTTAAACCTTCTAGAATTAGTGACAATATAACAATAATACACATAAGAGGCAACGAGGATAAATGCATCTACCTGTAAATTGTCCTATGTTTACAAAAGGGAATATTTAAAATTAAATCGAAGTACTGTAAGATTTACTTTGTAAAAACACAGCAGATAACTAGATTAAATTTTAATATAAATCATTTAAGAAAACAATTTTTCAAATAATTAATTAAAATTGACCTATAAACCCAGGTAATTGCTTACAAAAGTGAGAGGTAAGTTACAGCTTTACCAAATTGTGTGTATAGTTATCGGACCCAGAGTGAAAATATGTTTATGGTTGTCGAGTGATTCTCAGCGTGGAGTAGGAACCTCTGTAATTTCTTACATAAGACACGAATAGGCATTTGAATACACTCTTACCTTCACGAGGTTCACAAAGTAGAAATTCCGAGAGAAACTTATGTTCGTAACCAAAGTTTAAATTATTTATGGATATCGAAATATGTAAAGTATTTTCCTTAAACTTTGTAAATCCGCAAGATGCGTAAGAAATAAACGATACTAATTAATCATCTCCCATAGTGAGGAATAACTATAAATCCGACGCTAGTCGATGGATCCATCTTGTCTAGAAAATTATTAGATTCCTCTAGGAATTTAAAATGTGGTTTGCGCCAACAACTTTTTAAACAGGAAAAACAAAATCTTTTTTTGAACGTAATAAATTACTAGAAATTCCATTGTGACCAACTGTGACCAGATGTTCTAAATTCTAAAAATAGGTGTTAAGTACGAGTGACCATCAACAATTTTGAATATTAAACGGTTTGATTTAGGAAAATAAGGGTATTAAGACAACGTTAAATGAGAAAATAATAGAAACAGTAATAACCAAACGATTGTAATAGCTCTTTGCTTAAATAATGTAACATCCGAAGTAATGGATGTTACACGTTCATAAAATTTTTTTACATAATATTCGTCACCAAAACCTTTATATACAAAAACACTCAAAACAAAGTTGTAATTTCGGAAGATTGAATAAGTTTGCATAAAATTCTACACTGAAATAATCAAAATTGATCAACAAGGAATCGTATTCAATCTTATGTACATACAAAACAAATAATGCATTAAAAAATACAGACATTTTATTAACATTCGTCGGTCATGAAAAGTAAAAAAAATGCACCATAAAGTTTACCTTAATTCTGGTTCAGTCCCCCTTATGTTATACAATACACCTAGAGAAGACCTGGTGGTTGACTTCCGTGGTGGTAATAGTAAGGTAATGAGTGTGGTAGCTACGCTCGGAACTCCCTCGTGAAGGATATCGGCGAGTCGATTTAAAATGCTAAATTTCAGTCGATTATCCAACTTGGTTTTACGATATATAACAGACGATGTATTTACACTTTATTTACAAACATTACTTTGCACAACAGATCTGCTTAATGGCACTAGGAAAGAACGTTGATTTCTTTCACATAAAAGCGATGACTACTCCAGAGGAATATGAATATACTAGTTATAACACATTACACTTCCTAGGATCAACTTTACTAAGTCGTTACGATAATTTAAACTCGTGATGGGTGAACAAATCAAAATATCCCTGGGAGGGTTAATCGGGGAGAAAACTGCCCCCTTTTCAACGAAAGTTTGATCACCAGGAGCTAAAGAAAACGTTTTTTCGCGGGATTGCCCTATCTGCCGCCCAATGACGTGTATACGCCTAAGCATCTGAACTACAAGTGACTACCTATAATTATTCATTATACGCCACATTGGTTTTTATATCTCTACCATTATCAACTAGCCTGTCGTAAAAAAAATCGTTTAAATTTTTCAAGCGCGGGAAAGCGTTACTTCACTTTCGGAGATGTCCGACGGAAATTCACCCGTTCTGAAAACTGCATCGACACCTTCCCCGCGTCCAACGGTATGATCTAACATAATTTTTTTTTTTTTTTATTTTACTTTATATTGAGCCCATATAAATTATTACCCTGTCTGCTCTAACTCATTCAACAAACTTGAAACGGTAAAGTTTAAGTGAAAATATTCCTGGGCGTCAGTCTTACACTTTACTAAACAACAAATTGCGGTTTAATTTTCCAACCTTGAAAAATTTATACGATATTTCTGAACTTAATTTAATTTATTTCTAACAAAGAAATCTATTTTAACTCAATCTTTCAAATTCTAATAGCCAAGATACGTTAGTTTAATTACATATTTATTGTAATGATCAACAATATTAATAAATTACGACTACTTATTATTTATACGAACTAGTAACTCTCAACAAACTAGTAAAAGGATTTCACGATCAATCGATAACAACCTGTAAATCATATCTAAATTTTACACTTCCATTGAAACTTGTGAATTAGAAAAAACGCTTTATTTCGTTTTCTAAATACAAGACTTAAATGCGATTAATTTTTGTAATTCTTTCAAATGCTTTCCGAATATGTGAAAAGGAAAACAAACAACGTTTTACTCCAAAGCTTTCCTCCAAATTTAATTATAGGAATTATGCTACAATTCAGCTATACAGTACTACAAAGCAACTTATAATTTCGATCAAAACGGCAAATTTCGACAAAAACACACGGCCGCGTAACAGGATTTGGGGAATATTGGCATAGGAATATTGGAGTCTTGATGTTTAGCTCCGATATTGTTGCTGACTCGTTTTCCTATATCCACTGTGGTTGCTCTTGTATGGTAACATATTGGTCTTCTGACCTCTTGTATTTTTCTGCGGTAAAGTGTCCCTAAGATATTCATTTAAAGATATATTTCCCATTTAAATATATATTCCCATATTTTTTCGGCTTAATCTTGCAAAATACTACACCTCACAATTACTCGCTTCTAATTCGCAAGGATTGTTTGTCCTCTATTCCTTTCATTTGATTGATGTGATCTTTTCTATGATTTGAAAACTTTTAGACAATCCACAGTATCATGTCGATTAGCAGGATAAGTCGGGAATTTATAAAATTAATTGTAAAAATTGTGAACATACAAATGTAGAGCAAACTAAACAATCTATCATTATTTATTATATTCGCATTAAAGAACATGTAGCTCATATCAAACGCTGGGACAAGCGTACGTATACCTTTGATAACAATCATGTAGTACATAACGTATCTTTGATCAAACATGTTAATAAGTACGAACTTGATTGCTATGAAAGTTTCGAGATCTTCAAAACAAACAAATGTTAATGACCAATTATGTATCAAGGACTTTAAGGCTGTCGAGACCTTATTAAACTCCTAACCTTCACCTTCACCAGATTAGCGTTGCTTGCTATTGAAACGCGTTCGGTGTTTTCATTTTTTGTGGTACGTGAGCATTTCGTTATGATTCTGTATTGTTTTTATATTGTGACCCCAATCTTTATTTGCGATACATAACATACGTTTCTCTTTTTAAGACTGCTTTTTAAATATATGTCTTCTAGTGATAAGAGTCTAAATATGCACTGATCTCATACCTCAAATGCATTAATGGGCATAATTAATCAATTAATTAAACGAAACAATGCATTTGGCAAATCCGTGACATCAACAGATCTGCATTTGAAAAGTCACCGTGTGGTAAATTAAACTAATTTTGCTTTTGCGACGACTCGAGCATGCTTACGGAAACCAATGGTTGAAATTAAAGGTTGTGGTGATTAAGGTAACAATCTTAGGGACTTAGCTAAGGTTATTGATTATTGTCTTTTTCTTGAATGCTGTATACTTATCTCATACTTTTTTTGAATTCAATAGATTTTTTAAAAACTTATGTATTTTATTTTAAGAGAATGCAGATCATTAGGTTAATCCAGTTTACTAAAATAAATTCAATGAATTTGAGAAATTTCAAATATGAATATGTAAAGTTTTACGATTATTACATAAGATTAAAATATTTATCTTTTGGGTTTTTAAATCGTGTATTTTTGAATTTATATTTTATATAAATTTAAACGTTTCGACAATTACAGTTATTGCTCTCAGTACATTGTAATATTTTTAAGAATTACTTGAGATGTTAACACAAATTTATGTAGCATTAGAAAATGTGAAAACGCAAATATTACTAAGGACGATAACTGTAATTGTTATCGAAACGTTTAATTTGTATAAAATATAAAAACTCAAAATGTAAGTATTTTAATTAAGCTAATCTGAAGTTTGTGATTTTTAACTAAGAACGGTAATTATGCAGAATAGGGTTGGCGCGTGAAGTTTTGTATGAACGAACCAGATTTACAGAATTGAACCGAAAATACAATTACAAATAAGGACGAGCGCTTTTAACTTTTGGAATAAATGTTATATTATCTGTTTGTGTCCTTGGAGCGTTGCTATTTCAGATTTTCTTACAATAATGGAGTAATGTGCGATTGAAGGGGGTGAATGTCAAGTATGTTCACAAGGTTTTCTCTGTTTCGACGGTGCTAATTTAGGTATTTTTATCCCGATTTAATGATAAGGTTGCGCCTAAAATTATTTTATCAAGTTACGACTTTCATTGCGATGACAAATTTTATAAACGCCACATTAACCTTTATTACAACCCACGCTCATTCGATTGAGTTTAGCCGGCTCGTTTTCGGCTTTACTGTCACAACGCTTAGTGCCCATTTAGCACATGGCAAATAAGCAAAAGAAAGGTCTTATGACGTTGATGTTTCTTCACATATCGAAGAATCTGAGTTAAATTAGTTTAACATTTGTGCGATGTTATTTGCAGTTAAGAGCACTATTGCAACAAAAGGATTGATTATTTCAATAAACTACAAGGTTTATACATTTTTACGGTATAGTTAACTTAAAAAATTTTGTTTAGATATGTATCAATAATGCTAAAATACGTTGTAAGGAAAAAAATTATTATGTATTTATTTATTATGCAACTATAATAATTTTCCATTTTTAAAGAAAGTAGAATTATACTGTAATTTTATTATAAGTTTTTGTTATGAGCGAATAAGTTCAAAAGTAAATATGTAATTAAAAATTATTATTAATTTTATTAAATACATAAATAAAAAGTTGACCTCGAGTAGGATTTGAACTTACGACCTGTACTTTGCTAGAGTACCGCGCTAACCAACTGCGCTATCGAAGGTAAAGCCCCAATTGATGTAAATTTTGTCATTATGAACTGGTGTAAATTCTAAATTTAATGAGATAACAATCAAATTACTTATATTAATGGAATGTGAGCCTGCAATATCGCAAGAATTCACACATACCAAAGCAACTTAACTA
This sequence comes from Vesta saturnalis, assembly GCA_036346205.1. Lineage (NCBI taxonomy): Eukaryota > Metazoa > Arthropoda > Insecta > Coleoptera > Lampyridae > Vesta > Vesta saturnalis. Next base: position 972,113 of record JARFJB010001574.1, read on the forward strand.
ATATTAAATTATTATGGTAATTTTATTCAATGTCGACTAATTTTAAATAGATTTAATTTTGATCGAACCTAAGACGATTTATGTTGAACTATGTGAAGTTAGCCACGGATTTCAGTCGCGAATTTTTTTGCGGTAAATTTTCTTTTTTTTTAAATAAAAATATTGAATGTATTGTAACGGTATTAGCGGAAGCAGTGACGCCTGCAATTAACCCTATCCGTCACGTCAATTAAATACGTTTGGAAGTAAAAATTTATTTACGGAAAAAATTGTTTATTGTATTCGATAAAAAAAATTCTTCAGTGATACGGCTCTTCGAGTTCCTGAGAATAAGTATGGATGGCGGTTTTCTTTCTTCTGGAGCTGAAACGGAATCCTCGAGCGCCACCCAAAGATTGAATATAGTACTTGATTAGATCGTGAACCTCTACGACTTTACCACGTTTTCTTTTGAATAATTAATATTTCCGCGGGAAAATAGTCTGATCGTTGTTTTTTTCCCAAAATTTAAGTACACGATTTTAGACGAAATAATGTAACTGAATAGAGTGTGTTTATTTTATTTCTGAATCTTGGTCTACCCGATCTACCTGAACGAGGTGTAATATGTTTACTATAACTTTGCGTGGGTTTTAAATAAGAACTTGTGAGCACATCGCTTTTATTACCATTGATATTCTTGCAAGATGGTTATAGGTCGTCGTAAGTAGGCGAATGAATGCTTCAAAAACCTTACTCTTACCTAAACTAGCTCTCAAAATTCGGTAGTATATGTACATCACGAACTCCTGTATTTTCGTTAAACGACCTTACACTAAAGCTGGTAGTAATTATTGAATGATTACAGAATGTAAGATGAGATCACAGAATTCAAGATGAATGCCTTATCGGTCAATAAATAACTGAATTCTCAATATAAAATACAGAAAATTTACTTTAACTTTATAAAGCACATTATAGTATGATTCGTTACCCTTAGTGCGCTTAATTCCTGCCGAAATACCTAACTTTGAAATATCTTCCTTAAATTGTAACAGGCTATCATAATTAACATCGACTTTATTAAATACCTTATTGCTAACACTGGTGCGAGATTCATAAAACGGTATCGGTATGGATTTCTAATTCAACACCCTGCAATTACAAACTTATACACAATAAGTATGAAATTAGCGTTTAATTCAACACCCTGCAATTACAAACTTATACACAATAAGTATGAAATTAGCGTTGCTCCCATTACTCAAACGTGTTTGAAGATAGTGACTAAACGCTGACGTAATGCCTAGAATCCGTGTGCGAATACTAAATGAATGGCAATTTTCAAGATTAAAATATTATTCAAACGTTTATATGCGCATCAACTTTATTAAATAAGGACAAAATTCAATCTACACAACACCTGAAACCTTGTTAAAAAATCGGGAGCAATTCAACAATTGATTCATTTGCTTGAAACACTTAAAAGTCAATAAACTGTAAAATTATTTCAACGCAAGTATATAGAACAAAATTTTACATAACTCGACTTGATACTTTTTGAATTATTCCTTATTAAAACCAAAGAAATGCGTAATTTAAGCAAAAATATTACAATTATATTAATACCTTCAAGAAATGTAGGTGTAAACATTTCAACTCTCATTTAAATTGATTAACTTGAAATAAACTACGGTTGCAATTACATTCAGCCACCCATGGGGCGTGGAAGGGTCCTTAACGACTAACTTGTTATCTCTATCCAACCTATATCTAGGTCTCATTGGTAATTGGATAGCAACCCTTTCTAGATATGACACGTCTATTTAAACAAGTAATTAAAATAAAAATGGCTGGGTTTGGTTATCGAGTTACTACATAACATAATGGTAAAATTCAAAATTTTTATTGCAGTACTTTTATCCAAATAATGTATCTAAAATGGTTAATGCACTAACAATACTTATTAAATGGCCAACGAATGGAAGTGCGGTCACGCGCACTATTAGATTAAGGTAACTAGACAATTTAATTACTTTTCCATCGCTCGACAATGTCCATTACACCATACAATATCACAGTTTCAGGTGTCTACGAACTCTCACTCTATGTCAAAGACATTATATTATTAAAGCTTTAATCAAACTGTGAAAACGATTTCGTTCTCATTTAAACAATTGAACTGCACACAAACTATATTTAATAGATCCCAATCCTGTGTTTATGTAACTCAAAAATCACCACTTTAAAGTTTTTCTTTGTCAGTTCTCGTTTCTACAACTTCGCCTTTATGGACCAAAATTTAAATTTTCGCTCATCTAACGTGATTCCTTCTCAACATCAAGTTCCGCTTTATAACTTTTTTTTCAAAACACAAAATTATATATAATACAAAATACAAAGTATTGTGTGATGTTTGATGGTGCGTTGCTCAGGAGCCTTTTGCGCGGTTGTAGTATGGTTGATGTATAGCTAAAACCAGATTCTTCCAACATTCGTTCAAAACAAATTCCTGCAGTATTCGCTAAAAAACAAACTGATGCAAAATTCTTACATTAGTTACTGCACGACTTTTGTTAAAAAGGAATATCTTGCGGCATTCGTTAAAGAAACAATTAAAAACATTGGCTAAAAATACCTACACCATTAGCTAAATTGTGTGGATTGTAGTATGGTTGAAAAAACATTGGCTAAAAAACAACTTACAGCATTCGTTAAAAACGAAGTCTTACAGTATTATCTAAAAGACAAATGGTTGCATAATTCTTACGGCATTCAGTGAAAAACAAATTATGATCGCATTCATGAAAAACAGTTTCCTACGGCAATCGTTAAAAAACAAAAAAAAAACATTCGCTAAAAAACAACTACGTATAGTATTCGTTAAAAACGAAGTCACAGTATTAGCTAAAAGACAAATTATTTGCATAATTCTTACGGAATTCGGTGAAAAACAAATTATGATCGCATTTATAAAAAACAGTTTCCTACGGCAATCGTTAAAAAACAAAAAAAAAACATTCGCTAAAAAACATCTTCGTATAGTATTCGTTAAAAACGAAGTCACAGTATTAGCTAAAAGACAAATTATTTGCATAATTCTTACGGAATTCGGTGAAAAACAAATTATGATCGCAGTCATTAAAAACAGTTCCCCATGGCAATCGTTAAAAACCAAATACCTACAGCATTAGCTAAATTGTGTGGATTATAGTATGGTTGATGTATAGCTATAATCAGATTCTTCCAACATTCGTTAAAAACAAATTCCTGCAGTATTCGCTAAAAAACAAACTGATGCAAAATTCTTACATTAGTTACAGAACGACTTTTGTTAAAAAGGAATATCTTACGGCATGCGTTAAAGAAACAAAAAAACATTGGCTAAAAAACAACTTACAGCATTCGTTACAAACGAAGTCTTACAGTATTATCTAAAAGACAAATGGTTGCATAATTCTTACGGCATTCGGTGAAAAACAAATTATGATCGCATTCATGAAAAACAGTTTCCTACGGCAATCGTTAAAAAACAAAAAAAAACATTCGCTAAAAAACAACTACGTATAGTATTCGTTAAAAACGAAGTCACAGTATTAGCTAAAGACAAATTATTTGCATAATTCTTACGGAATTCGGTGAAAAACAAATTATGATCGCATTCATTAAAAAACAGTTTCCTACGGCAATCGTAAAAAACAAAAAAAAACATTCGTTAGAAAACAACTTCGTACAGCATTCGTTAAAAACGAAGTCACAGTATTATCTAAAAGACAAATTGCATAATTTTTACGGCATTCGGTGAAAAATAAATTGTGATCGCATTCATTAAAAACAGTTCCATGGCAATCGTTAAAAACCAGATACTTACAGCATTAGCTAAATTGTGTGGATTGTAGTATGGTTGATGTATAGCTAAAACCAGATTCTTCCAACATTCGTTAAAAACAAATTCCTCCAGTATTCGCTAAAAAACAAACTGATGCAAAATTCTTACATTAGCTACAGCACGACTTTTGTTAAAAAGGAATATCTTACGGCATGCAAAAAAAACATTGGCTAAAAAACAACTTACAGCATTCGTTAAAAACGAAGTATTTCAGTATTAGCTAAAAGACATATTGTTGCATTCGGTGAAAACACAAATTATGATTGCATCATTAAAAAACGGTTTTCTACGGCAATCGTTAAAAAACATTCGTTAAAGAACAACTTCCTACAGCATTCGTTAAAAACGAAGTTACAGTATTAGCTAAAAGACAAAATTATTTGCATAATTCTTACGGCATTCGATGAAAAACAAATTATGATCGCATTCATTAAAAAACAGTTTCTCACGGCAATGTTAAAGAACAAATACTTACAGCATTAGCTAAAACCAATTGACGAAATAGTCGTACGGCATTTGTTAAGAAACTAATTCTTACAGACAGCATACGTTAAAACAATTTCTTAAAATGTTAACTAAAAATTCCTCAAAACATCAAATTCCTCAAAAAGAAAAATTATTACAGTATTAGCTAAAATACAAATTGGTGCAAAATTCTTACATTCGTTAAAAAAACAGATTTTTCGTTAAAAACAAATTATTGCAGCAGTCATTAAAAAAAATTATTTGAAATTCTTACAGCATCAGTTAAAAAGAGTTTCATACGAAATTCGTTAAAAACAATTTCTTACAGCATTCGCTGGAACACAGATTGACGCAAAATTCTTTTGCTATTTGTTAAAAAACAAATTATTACTGCAATATTCATTAAAATGCAATTTCTTACGGCATTCGTTAAAGACAAATTTTTACAGCATTCGCTAAAAAAACAAATTGAAGTATATTACGACATTCTGCAAAAAAAGTAATTCTTTCTGCACGGTTTTTGTTAAAAAAACAATTTCTTACGTCAAAAATTCTAAAAATCCTTACGGCATCCTGTAAAAAACAAAACATTTATTAAAAAACGATTTCCTACGGCATTCGTTAAAAAGTGAACGCATTAGCTAAAAACCAATTGACGAAATATTCGTTCGGCATTTCTTAAGAAACTAATTCATACAGCATACGTTAAAACAACTTTTTAAAACGTTAATTAGCAATCATTCTCTAAGAAACAAGTCCATGCAAAATTGTTAAGGCATCGGTTAAAAAACAAATTCTTACAGCACGGCATTCATTAAACAATATTCTTACAGCATTAGCTAAAAAACACTAAACATTATTGCAAATCTTACGATATTCGTTTAAACGGTAATTGTTATATGTGTGTTTAAAAATCAATTTACTCAAAATGCATACGCCATTTGTTTGTGCGTTCGTTAAAATACAATTTTTACGGCATTTGTTAAAAAATAGTCTTGTAGCATTTGTTAAAACACGGATTAATGCAAATTTTTATATTCGTTAAAAAGACAAATTCTGTTCGCTAAAAAACAAATTGATGCAAAATTCTTACATTCGTTCATTAAAAAATATTCTTAGAAATTCATGCAGTATCCGTTAAAAAAGAATTTCATACGGCATTTGTTAAAAAACAATTTCCTACAGCATTCATTAAAAGAAAATTTTTACAGCATTCGCTGAAAAACAAATTGATCAAAATTCTTACGCTATTCGTTAAAAAACGAATTCTTGCTCCGCACGCTGAAACAATTTTTACAGTATTCGCTAAAATACAATTTCTTACGGAATTTGTTAAAAAAACATTTTTTTGCAACGTCTGTTCAAAAACAATTTCTTACAGCATTCGTTAAAAGACAAATTTTTACAGCATTCGTAAAAAAACAAATTGAGGTAATATTCTTACGACTTTCTGCCCGGTCTTCGTTAAAAAACAATTTCTTACGACATTCATTAAAAACAAGTTAGTAAATACAACAATCTTTTACATCATTCATTAAAAACAAATCCCTTGTAGCATTAGCTAAAAAGAAACTGAAAATCCTTACGGTATCCGGTAAAAAAACAAAGCATTACCGCGTTCATTGAGAAACAATTTCCAACCGCATTCGTTAAGTTAAGTAAATACTTAAAGCATTAGCTAAAAAACAAATTCATTCTAAATTCTTAAGACATTCGTTTTAGAATTTCTTACTTTTTAACGTTAAAAACATATTACAGCATTCATGCTAAAATACATTCTTGCAGCATTCATTAAAACATTTCTTACTCCATTCGTTAAAAACGATTTCTTATAACATTCGTTAAACACTAATTCGTTAAAAAATCTTCTTACCTCATACGTTAATAACATATTAGTACAACTTTCATGAAAAATAAATTCTTGCATTAAAACATTCGTTAAAAAGAATTTTTTATAGCATTCGTTAAAAAACAAATTCGTTAAAAAAGTTTCTATAGTCTTCACTAAAGAACAAATTTATGCAAAACTCTTACGACATTCGTTTAAAATAAGTAGTTACAGTACTACTTTCGTCAAAAAAGAATAACTTACTGCATTCTTACAACATTTGCTAAGAAAACGATTTTTACAGCATTCATTGAAAACGAATATTTATCGCATTAGCTAAAATCAAATTCTTACAACCCTTATTAGCTAAAAAACAAAATGACGCAAAATTCTTATGACATTGTAAAAAATCAATAATAATATGTTTTTAACGTATAAAGTAAGAATTTGTTTTTTTAACGAATGTCGTAAGAATTTAATGAATGTGGTAATAATTTGTTTTTCACAGAATTTTGAGAATCTTTTCAGCTAATTCTCTAAGAGATTGTTTTTAACGAATACTGCAAGAATTTGTTTTTTAACGTATGTCGCACTAATAATTTCTTTTTAAAAGAAGTTTGCATCAGTTTGTTTTTTAGCACATGCTATAAAAATTTGTTTTTTAACGAATGCTGTAAGAAACTGTTTTTTAACAAATGCCGTATTTTAACGAATGCCGTAATAATTTGCGTCAATTTGTTTTTTAGCAAATGCTGTAATTACACTCTCTTTTGTTTATACTTTTTACATATTATTTTAGAATATCTGTCAAGCTCATTTATTCGATTTTGTAGAACGTTTTACATTGTTTGATAGTTTGATAGTTTTCCAAAATTCTTCGTTACTGTGTGATCAAGGCTATGCACCTTTAAATAAATTGCAAATTTTTTTTATGGACGAATTAAAGTTTAAACTTTAAAGTTTTCGTTTAGATATGCATTAATGATGCTTGCACGAAGGTTATTAATTATGTATGCATTACGTAATTATAACTATTTAAAATTTTTAAAGAAAGTTGAATTATAATGTAATTTCATAGTAGTTTTATTTCATTGTTGACTAAATTTAAATACATTTAATTTTGATCGAACTTTGCTAAGTCTTCCATACGCTCTCAACCACTTTAAAGTTTTATTTTTGTGACAAGTAATTCATTTAAATTATTTCAGGCATATTCATTAGTTTGTAATAATTGTATACAATATAAATAAAAAAAAAAATTGAATACGATTACTTTGGAGTAATTACAATAATTACTTACAATGTCTGATTTTGAATACTGAATATAATTATTATAATTATACATGTAATTTATAATTTTGAACAATTTTGCTTGTTTTAATTTGTCATTAATCATTAGGAAGTAGTTATCATTTTTCATTACTATTTTCTTCTAAAGGAATCTTAAACATCAATGTCAGGTGTATTTATGAGGAAGGAAATTAAAAGTGCATAATTATTCACAAGAAAGTTTTTAATACTTAAATTACAACTATTATAGCAAGCACTTTTAAAATGATATTAAATTTTTTTTTTGCATTTTTAATTAGTTGATCATCTTACTATGTAATTTCGTGAAAGTCATACCACATTTGGGTGTCATTTTTTTAAATCACTGGTTGCCACCTTAATAGTTTTTGGAAGAATTTCTGCAAAACAACACAACCATCGTCTCTTTAAAAATTGGGTGAGCAGAACCCAGGCCACCTAGATTTTTTAAAGTACTCAATTTTTGTTCCATTAATGTAACATCCGTGGTATAAGGTCTGATCACCAACACCTTGAACAATTAATTAACAATAAACTAAAAGAAGTAGTTAGTTTGCCTAACGTTACTAAGATTTTTCGTTCACTGTGTTAATTCGTATTGTATGATAATTGCACCCCGTCGCTGTGAGTTGGGAAAGAAAAAAAATCAGTCCGAACTCTAGGTAATTACTTTTCTGTTTTTTTTTTGTGATTTCATTAAAATTTCATTTCATTAATTACCGTAGCATGTTCACCCTGCGTTTTGTGATCTTCACATTCTTCGCGTATTATTTTTTTTTCGTGGTGAACCGATATTTACATTTTAACATTTGTCGAATTTATGTTTTTTACGGGTCTAATATGGTGATAATTTGGGATAATTAAAATTAAGGTTTAAGATTATTAATTTTGTAATTTTTCTAGCAATTAATTACATTTATTATAGAAATTTTAAATAACTTCCCTCGGAACTGAATTTATTTGTTTTATTTTATTTATTTTTTATTATTATAATATATAGTGCTAATAAACTTCAATCGTATTATTTCATTAGAGTAAGTGATATCTGATTTTCTCACAGCTTTATCATTATTGACGGTTCATATCAATTAGTAGACAACAATAGCTTTAATTGTTTTCTTATTAATGGTTTCACAGTAATTTTTCGAATTATACGGCCTTGCAGTGACGATTTCTTTTTTATTAGCTCATAATTTTGACGATAACCTTTTAACATTGATTAATTAATGAGAGGTTTCAGTATGTTTTTTTGCTATTTTTTGTTAAGATTAAAATTTCATTGATAAAATTAACTTAAAGTAAAATTTCAGTAAATATGATTCATGACCTCTACAATTGTTGTTGCAGCATGATATTTTGTTTTTGGCGTGCGAATATTTTACAGCCAGAAACTGTGGAGTACTAACGTTTATTTATGCGTTAATTACACCCCTATTTTTGACTTTAAACAAATTGGCGCCCTTTGATTTATGACTTTCCCTATTTTGACTTAAGTTATTCTATCCACGCTTCACGCAAAGCACCTCCAAACAATCCCCGACCACTAAGCTATGGGAACCTGTCTCCTTATTTGTTAGACCAGGTTCTACTGCCATTTTCACCCGTAACACTACCTTATGTCTCAGCTATTTTGCAATATCTCAACTCTGCCATTATAACTCCAATTGGTCTCAATTTTCATTACTACTAATCCGATTGATCGTAGTGCAGAAATGATTTCCGAACCTACTAGAATCCCTGATATTAGTAATCATACTGCTGCAGATTCGAATTTAAAAACACAATTTACATCATGGATTGGCGTCGTATTCGATATTTTTTATTAAATTTCAATCTTCGAATTTACCTTTTGGATAAATAACTCAACATTTTACATTCATTATAAATTTTTAATTATTCATCTAACCATAGTCGGCGATTTATACCATAATTTTGTTTAAATAAATAATAATTTCAAACTTCATAAAAAATTTAATCTATTATCTAACCTGATGGGTGACGTTATACCATAATTTTGTTTAAATAATATAATAATTATCTACTTAAGAAATACAATAGGTTGCCCTGATGGGTGACGTTTTACCTGTGGTTTGATCCTGACGAATAAACACAAAAGGGTTTTATACATATATTTATCCTACAGCTGGACATATCTAAATACCCACACACTTAATCTAAAGGAATATATACAATAACAAAACAATCTATAAAAATTCCAAAACAACAAAAAGAATTACAACTAAAACAAAACGCTCATTGGTACGGGAACTCCAGGCAGTCTCATCTTAATCCACTAGGATTGTCCGCTCTGCCCTCCTTATGGCAGCTGAAACAAATAATGTTAACAGTACAGGTTACAAAAAATTCACTTACACCTTAAAAGGCTGAACTCAAAATACGTTAAAGAAAAAACCAGAAAATATTTCTAAATACGTCTCTGATCAATAGTAGCTAGAATGACAGGACTGCGTTGTTCGTGTTAACATGCACAATGTTTTATACATTATATACCTGGAAGTAAAGGTAAGCCAGTTTAAGAAAATCGATGTTTTTAACTTAGAGCGAATGTTTGTGTTTTAACAGTTTTACATCTAAATTATTTATGGGGAATTTTAACGTATTTTGATCATATTTCTAACTTGGCTTATTTAAACCATAGGATAATGTTCTAATTAATTTTTAGTACAGAAATTAGCATGAGTTGGTTTTCTCTTTTTTTTACATTCTATCCGTAAGTATGAGCACTCGGCGGCGAGAATAGAGTAGGCGAGCGGCTTTGCTATTGATGCTTTGGTGGCTCGGGTGATAGTGTGCCTGGAGGTGGCTGATAAAAAGGAAAGCGGGTGGCTACTGATTTTATTTTAGTTTATGTGTGAAATCGAGATTGCGGGTGTTCTCGTATTTAAAGCTTTATATGGGGATATATTTACAGGAAATTAGCATTCTTTGTGATTGCTTCGATCTCTATAAACCTGGTGTGACTAATAAAGTGTTGGTGCTGTTTATGAAAAAAATGATACAGGGTGAATTTCTTATCTCGAGAAAGGTGTGCAAGGTGTTTATATCTTGCGGAAAGATTAGTTTATGTGAATAAGTTATATTTTCACACAGGCGGGCTGTATAATAATAGACGTTTTATGTACTTTGATATTAAAGAATGCTTGAAACAGGAATATTTTTCAATTTAATCTTTAATCTCGGGTTTAGGACTTCGTAAAAGAAATACATTACGAAACGGGGCAGTTGCCCTTAGATAGTTTTAATAGTCTTTTATTTACGTAATCTTTAGTAGTTGGAACTTTATGACAAGAAATAGTTAGCGGATTCTGGTCTAGTTGATCGCTCTCCATACTACAATACTGTGCACTTTGTAAGATGTCTGGTGCAGCGTATGTGTTTTCTGTGTAATTTGTATGTACTACCCGCCAGTAGAATTGGGCAGTCGGCTCCGTTACACTGTCTGGTGGACACTATGAGGCCGGAAGCATTTAGGTGATGTAAGTAGATAACGTCTCTTGGAATGAAACTCCCGCCGATACTGATGTTGATAAATTAATCATTTCTATAATAAAAACAATAGAGGGCGAAATCGATTGCTAATTGCATTTAAATGAGTACAGTTTGTTATCTGACCTACCTCATGTCAGAAATAGCATCATCATTCCCTATAGAATTTGATATGGCGGACACCATTTTGTTTATAAAAGATCCAAAAATCGATTATAAATCGGAGCATTTCTAGGAGAAAAGAAACGTGGTCATGGTATGGAGTACAACCAAGTATCCCATCTACTGGTATAATAGTCAATCCCATCAACGTCGGTCATTGGAAACCTGAACAATTTGCCTTGGGTATCTTATGGCTAAAACGACGGGTACACTTGTATATAACAGCACCTTTGTATTAAGCTTACCGGGCAGATTTTCGAGCCCCCGCCTTCATACGGACTCCCTATGGTATTCCATATAATAAATAACACCTGTGCTTTAATTTGTGCCATATCCTTTGTGTATAATTATGGTTGGTCGTATCTATAGACAAGAACGTTATAGTGTTTGTCCCAATTATTAGCGTTATTATTTGAAAATTACATTGGAGTAACTAACAATTTTAGTCTCCGATTTTTGTTATCAATAATTCCGGGAATCGATACATAAAACAGTTTTTTTGTTGATCAGATGCACGTATGCCAACGCTTACCCATTCATCCATACACTTTTAATACTCCGATGAAGGAATGGCTGTCAATTTCTGAGAATCTCTTTCCACAAAGCGGTAATTTAAGTTTTGAGAACAGGATAACGAGACTGGGTGCCACATCTGGAGAATACGGTGCTTGCTGGATGGTGTTTACTGGGTGTCTGGTCAAATAGTCGACCGCAATGCCTTCTATGTGAGAGGGAGCGTTACCATGATACCAAATCCAAGAGTTGTTTTTCCATACTTCCGGTCGATTTTTACGCACAGCATCTATCAAGCGCCTGATTACGGCTAGGTAATACTCCTTATTGACTGTTTGACCCGTTAGCACGCAATCACAATGAACAACGCCTCGATAATTAAAGAAAACTGTGAGCATAACTTTGATTTTTGATCGACTTTGACGCGCTTTCATCGGTTTTTCTTCTTTTACATAGCGTTATTCGGATGATTATTTGCTTCGACATCATATTTGCAAAAACATGTTTCGTGACTAGTAATTATGCGTTTCATCTTGGTAGGATCGTTTGTTACCTCTGAAACCATCTCCCGGACCAATGCCTTTCGAAACTGTTTTTGAATTAAATTCGGGTCTTATGGCACAAGCCGTGCTGCAACGTGTTCCATGCCCTAAATATCCACCAAGATGTGCTGTACCGATCCATACGCGATATTCTCACCACCTAGCTCTCTGAGGCTTTCATGGCGATTTTCGAGCATGATGTTTCGACATTATCTTTAGTTGTCGATGTTGAAGGGCGTCCATTACGAGGTGCAGTATCAACTTCTTTGAGACCTTTTTCGAAAGACGAGTACCATCCATATGCTCGTGTTTTGAGAGAACAGACTCCGTAGGCTTTTTGTAGATTTTCAATGCATCGGCACAAGAAATTTCGTTAGAAACACAAAACTTCAAATGAACTGTGCAATATTTTTTTCTATTTTGAAATACGACGAAGTACACAAACAATTACTAGTGGTGCAGATATCGCTCACATTTGATAGAAGTGTCGGAGAAAGGTTTATTAACCTGCGAGAAAGATATTTTTTCGAATCAGTAAAAAACGTTATTCCCGGAACTTTTTTATCATAATAATAGTATTAATTGCCGTAAGGGATTCATGGCACCTTGATGCAATTTCAAGCATCAATTAAATCTACGCTTACCTGCAATTTAGAATTTTCATATGTAATTTTTTTTCTAGATGCACCAAACATATTTGAAAAGCGCTCAATCTAGCAAACTTCTTCACTGTGTAGGATTTATTCTTATTATTTTATTATTATTATTCTTACTACCTGTATGTTGTAAAAGAAAAGGAAAGCAACGTGTTTCATTCCCTCCCCGAGGGGAAGTGCGAGCTACTCGAATATTCCACGCACCTTCAACCATTGCGGTGGATCCCTAGGATACATATTGTTACACGTCCAAACCGCACTAGGCGTCGTGTAGGCTTACTAATGTAAGCGGGTTGCCAAGCCAGCTAACAGGGAGATGGGCGTGGTCGAAATAATAAGTAAAATGAATGATTAATAAGCTCAAACACCTTACACTTATACTCAAATAGCTCAATTCGGGAAAATATGTCTCTAGGCGCCACCACAATCGAAACTTTGTTAATATAATTGTCTTAAGCTGGATGTTAATTAACCCTACTTGATTGTGGAAAGTAGGATTGTGCTTACTCGGTAAACTCATATACGAAGGTTCTAAAACAACCACTCGTCCCAAACAATTCAACTCAAATAAATTTAGTACTACCCAGGTTCTTAAAAACTTTTTGAATACACCTCGTAAACTAAAACTTCCAAAATAAAATTTATCACTCAAATTCATTCAATGAACGGTAATTAATTTTTAAAATTCTTAACATGAACGATATCTTTTAAATTTAATTTACTTTTGAATCGTAGTTGACATTCGTAAACACTTAGGGTTTCAAAACTCAAACTTTTATTATACTTAATGAAATTTAAACTAACAGCTGATCTGTTACTAGTGCATTGTACTATTAGAACAAACATGAAAATTTCGTAATCAACCTGGCTAATATAACCTTTCAGGTTGTTCCTTAAATCTGAAAAATTAAAATATGCAAAGCTTACTCTTAAAATTGTCAAAACAAGATCACCAATTAAGTAAATGTTACAACTGTGTTTCATACCTGGTTAAATAAACAACAAAATAAAAAAAAATAACGATAAATATATATTGTCCTGCATAAAATAATCAAAAACAAATGTTTACATACACAAGGATATTTACATATACCTCAACAACGTGGTTGAAAATCAAAACCACACGTCACTACCAATTTCTGCAAAAATTCTTAATACTATACAATCCAACACAACATAATTCGAGAACGATTATCTTTTCGTTTCTAAACTAATTAATATTTAATCACATTACACAAATGAACTAAACCAAAGAGATAATCGTGCTTTACTAAATTTTTAAAATACTTAAATATAAACCTTACTTAAAATCGTCCATTAATCCTTGGATTTTCTTTCTTCCGTAAACCAAATATACGTAGTCCATTTGTACTGCTTAAAATTGCCTGAAGCACATTACAAAAGGCTCAACAAAACTTATTCCTCTGTGCACTCACAAATAGTCTAATAACACGTAATAAACTGTATACGTTTGGTTGCCTCTTTAAAATTTCTAGCAACCTTTACACCAAAATTAGTCCCTTATACAAATAAAACTTTCAATGTCATATAACGTTATTTAAACATTGGTTTAATATACAACGAACGCTTCGTTCACTTAACAGGTGGTCTCATAAATACTTTTAGCCGAATCTCGTTACAAGGACACGCGCTGCACTTAATACTTTAACATAACATCTGTTATCTTTATTCAAATCTGCTTACGCACTATTATTTTCTTGAAAATAAACAAACTAATTTTTATCTTCAACTTCAATTTAATTATTGTTTTGTTTATGAATGTCTTTTTCGATTCATCCCCGGTTCGGGTTACGCAGTTGATTAAACAATTACTGCCTCAATAAAATTCACAAACATACTCACATCATCACATTCTATCCCACACTAACTCGTGCGCGTCTCACCGAGCTCTCATCACAAGCCAAAAGCTAACTTAACTCTAACTTCAACTCCAACGACAACTCCTCGTCAATTTCTGACTTTCCTATTTATAACTTCAGTCATCCATCTTTAAACATGTCTTCCTTCCGCGTTATATTCTCCAATAATATTCACTCAAAATTTTATAGTTCTGATAGCTGCTTCCTCTATACAAGCACGCGTGTAATTACAATACATCGCCATATTTGTTTTCACTTACAAATTTTACAATTACTTCATGAAGAAATCATTTTCGTCATTACATTCATTCAGTGGCCACTCTGGTCCATTACACAACTTTTAACATTTATCTCCAACCTGCGCTCGATCTCGTTCCGCAACATTTGCAAAAATAAGTACAGTCTAATGTCTCAAATTCCATATACACACATTTATTCTCAAAACAATTGCACAACATTACAAAACTTCGAAATTAACACTTAAACATACCCAATCTTTCTCTACATATTTTCTAAAACATTCTACACTTATTCTTCACATTTTCTGACCAAGATTACTCCTTTATCCAACAACATTCCATTCCATATGGTAGCAAACAGTAGCGATACAGTGGAAAGCATTATCGTCCCATGGACAAATTTCTTTTCACATTTACCTTCATCAAAATCTAATTATTCCAACACTAAAGTCTCTATAACATTCAAATACACGTATCTACATACAGAATTATATTTCTCCTACATTTCCAGTGGCGTATCATACACCCACATACATTATATACACAAAAATTTTTTTCGTTCAAACTCAATACACTCGTGCTCAAAACACGTAATACATGTCATTATAACATCCTACATACAGGGTGCGTCATCGCAACCTGACAAATATACATTACGTATGTATGCATGGTGTGATTAAGGATGGGTGCGGTCAGGATAGGATCGGAAGGAATGGAGTTACGGCTCTAAGGGGGAGGAGACTACCCCAGCATTTGCCTAAATATCTGCACATGATGTGCGTATACATAGTGATCATGCGCTATATGTGTATGAGGAAAACTCTCTGAAAAACCCTCATACAAGGTAAACGGTAACGAGGATCGAACCAAATACCTCCCAAATGTTAAGTAACATGCGTTACCACAGGTCCAACTAGCTCAGTCTGTGCGTTGTCATTGGTTTAACTAATTGTGTATCTGCAAATCATATAATTTTTTATTAGTCAACCCACAGAAAGGCAACCTAGAGTGATAAAACAACTCCGCGATTTGCAACCACTGTTCTCAAATACTCACCGTTCTACATATATTTGAAGACTGCATACAACTTCAGCCAATAAGAACCCGACTAATTAAAAATGAGCTAGCGCTAGACCATTGTCTAATAGAAATAACTGGTACAACCTTGTGGTATTTTAAGTCAACTAAATAGAGTGATTTCAGTATCTCATGGCATGGAGACATACATTCTCAAAAAACAAAACAGTATATGTCATTCTTCTTTCCATCCTGGTTCAATAGGGCTTGTGCCGACTATCTTTCAAAAACAAATCTTATACCACATGCAAATCCAATAAAACGGTCGAGAGTCATGAAGACTAGTTAGTGCTAGAAATACTTGCAAAAGTGTTATGATTAAGTTTAAAAGCTTGATGGAAGAAAGAAAATACAATGAACTAGCTACATGTCCTTGGGGTAGTCGCAAAATTTGGTCTTTATCTATATTTATCAGTAAAAACTTTGGTTCATCTTTATTTTTCCGAAAACATTTTTTGACGGATCTGTAGAAAGCCAATCTTTTTGTGGATTTATTTGCATCAAACTCTTGTCTTAATGATTCTGGAAAAGATATGGTCCTAGTCAGCTCTTCTTCATACGTTCTGAAACCGATTCATTTTCGATACAATCTCCTAGAATCGATATCTATGTTTGTGGATACTTTCGTCATCCCTTTTTTTCAAAAAAAGGCCACCAAACCGATCACTCTAACTAACGTCCATTTTATCAAAAGTCGTGAAAAAAGCCATCAATCAGCACCTACTTTGTTTCGTTAAATCGAACCAACTTCTTAGTGACCACCAATATGGTTTTAAGCAGATGATTTTTTTTATGTTTCCCAAATTTGGAACAATCCGGTTGCATTCGCTTCATGACCAATTGCTATATAAAGTCCAAATTCGATCTCCTATAGGTTGGTGCTCTCCAGTACGCTCCCGATATCGTTGACCGTATTCAAAGGAGCGCGATTAGGCTTATAAATGGCCCGTTCTTAACTTTTTACATAGTCTATTGTGCAGCTAAATTACATTTTTCATACATCTCGAGACAACTTCTTGGTACACTCATTCACATCATCAATGTGTACCATCAATTTCAACTGACCGCACCAAACGGTAGCAATACGGGTTCTTGGAATGATGGTAGTTGCTACTTTACTCTCACTTATGATATGAAAAAAGACGACGTCATCTGTGAGCTTATCCTTATTTTTCTGTGTCCTAGACTTTACAAACTGTCTAGATCTAGATGTCCTGAACCAAGATCTCCCATCTGCATCTTCCTCGAACATCTTGATCCAACGTCATGATTAAGAATTTTGGTTCATCATCTTGGTCCATCGTTTTATTTACTGTACTGTACTGGTTACATACCCCAAAGAGTTTGCCGCGAGGTCCCATGTCTAACATTATTATTCCTGTATGCCTTTTGGCTTTCCGCCATTTTATTCCTGCTATTATGATTATGTGTGCCTTTTATACTTTCTACTGTTATTTCCGCCATTTTGTTTCCGTGTTCCGTCAGCTTCTTTTAAGTTCTGATATCTTGTTATTGCCACCTTGTTTCTGTTATCTTGTATTCGTGTAGATTTTTGGCTTTCTGCCATATTATTTTTTTTTGCATTTGGTTGAACTCTACATCTTGAATCTTATTTGTGCATCTAAGGTTTTTTTACAAGAAGCTGGTTTAATTACTTGAAATAAGGCTCTTTGGCAGAATTGGTCCTTACCTCTATTTATGCATCTTGAATCTGGTTTTTGAACTTTGAAATAAGGCCCTCTTGGTAGAATTCAACTTCTTTCTTGTCCCTCTTAACGGGCCAATTTGCTGTCTATTTCTTTTTGAGGTTAGAGGTAAATGTAGAGACACATTGTAGGTGTGCGTACAGCTAACCACGCTCTTTTGTGGTATAATTTAAAATAAAGTATAGTGGTGTTTTGAAAGGCTACGTATAAGATTAAATAATAGTGTCAATGGTTTACTCTTGCTTATGACTGATGGTTTATGATATTACGTAATGGGAAAAAACCAAGTAACTACCTTCACGTATGAGACATTGCATTCTTTCAGCTCTATTAGGCATAGACCATATAGGTCGCCTTCCTTGAAAATTACAGAAACGCATAGATCCATACAATTTAATTCAACGGAATCTAAAAGTTAGCCAATAGCAATCACAAACTTGGATGTAGGGCTTTCTCACTCTCGCTCTCTCTTAATGGGCCACAGGTCCTTCCGTTTTCTTTTGGCATTAGAAGTAATTGTTGAACTCTCTGGTGGTATAATTTAAAATCTAGTAACACCATCTTTTGGTCTAATTAGAGGTTAGTATACTGTTTGCAACGTTATCTTTTAATATAATTTAAACTAGAAGCGCTGTCTTATGGCATAATCAGAAGTTAGTATACAGTTTCAATCGCCATGTTCAAATATAATTTGAATAAGATTTAATACAGCGTCATCTAGCGGTTTAACTGAGGCTTATAACTCCTCATTTTATTACGTAAATCCTAGTTTATTTTTATTGCGCACTTTTATGACTCATATTCGTAACGTCAAGGTTATATCTTTTACTTATGCCACTCTTTAAGTTCTTAACAGACATTTTTAACAATTTTTTCTAAAAATAAGTTGCATTAAAAAATCAGTTACTGCAAGAAAGGTTTTGTTTAGTTGCTAACGTCAAAATAGTTCTTTAAAATTAAGTTGCATGTAATTAAAAAATAATTTACTCCTACAACTTCAGCTTGCCTATACGCAAATGTTTTTTGCAAAAAGGAAAATTCTAAACTCAAACGTTAAACAACGAAATTGCCTAGACTTTCGATGTGTTGGTGTGTGTCCGTAGTGCCGATCGTACTCTTTATTGTGGTACAAACTGTTTTATTTCTATCGTTGTGCACCACCGTTGGCGATGACAGACGATACAAAAAGATCTATTTCGATACAAACACAAGTGTGACTCCACCTGTGTCACATTTTTGCAAAATAACTACATGTGTAACCTACCAGTGCTGCACAAATGGCCTTATTTCGATAGAAAGACAGGCGTGGTCCATAAAAATAACAACATAAATCTGACCTAGGGAACAGGCTTATGCGTTAAAAACGCAAATGTCGCCCACTGGTGGTTTACGTTATATTAGATAAAACAGTAAAACACAAGTGTGGGTCCACTGGTGGGTCACGACCATTCAATACAGAACATGGATTTGATTCACCAATGGGTTGCGTGGTACACAAAAGTCTTATCTAAATTGATCCAACATCTTGGTACATCATTTAGCATCCTCACATTAGTGCGCATGTGCAGCATCAGAATCTGACATGAATGTTCTGTTTAGTAGGATTACAGCCAAAAGCATGAGGTTAGTTGTCCAACTGAAACATATATCGTTAATACGCAGTTAAGGGGTGCTATTAGACTGTAATCGAGAGTCATTAAAAACCCATCAAAGTAATATCGGTCATTAAAACGCGCTGATGCATGCTAGAATAGCACTAAGAGGCACTAACAAAACACTAACTAAATGCACGAGTTCTAGCGTTTAGCTTTTCAGTAATGGTAAGAATCCAGTAATGCACAAGGGGGCGCTCTTTTCTTAGAAGTAGCCGGTCTTACTGTTGGTGCTTCAAAGTAATAAGAGATACTAACGGTAACTTCTGTGGCTAGTGTTTTCGATTCTATTGCAAGACAGGTCGTGCTAGTTCAACCTACACTTAATGCTTATGTATAAAGCACATGTATGGTTATAATGTTTTAAAATATTACTATTTATTGACAGGGTAAAAATATTTACCAATTTTCTACTTAACAGTTGTTTATTACTTTTCCGGCAATTAAATCTTGTAATGACCCAAATAATTAGTAACAAAACAAATTTTTATTATTTTAAATTATGAAGATGGTGGTGCAAAAAAATCCAGATGTGTCACTTTTGTGTGCGCACCAGTTCCCTATTCGATATGTGCAAAAGACCATCGCGTCTGAGCGCCACTTCAATACGAAGTATAAAAACGACAAATATAATTTAACACTTCTCTGGAGTATTTCATTACTGTATTTGCTTTCTAGCAATTACTTCCTGCACTTCTTCCAAAATTTCTCTTTGTTCAGAAAATCCTGACTGGTGCGATTTCTTTGTAATTATTAAACTTATTATTATATCGTATTCCAATGCTTCGAAACATAATTTCAAACTTTGAAATATTAATAGTAAAATACCTGTCAATTCATGTCATTAATAAACCATTTAATAATTAACCTAACACGAAAGAGGGACAAGCAACAAATACCGAATTTACTCTGTTAGTTTAGATATCTCGGCGGGAGCGTAAATCCGTTACAGATCATTCCTTTCTAGATAACGAGGCTTAAAGTCCGTTTGTGGGGATTAAACGTAGTTAATTCTATGGAACATCAGGTTGAAATCCAACCTGCCCTTCTACGTTTTAAAATTGACCGATTTCTGGCTTTAATATCAAGAGAGCCTTTTAACAGACGTTGAGGTAATCACCTTAGCTGGAAGGGAACTACGAATAAAACCATCCTGTATAATCATCTCCTGTCAAATATAAAACCCGAATTCCGAAAGTCATTCCGCATATTCACCTAAATGGAAATCAGCAAGTTGCTTCCTTCGCAATACAGCGAATACGATTAAAAATAAGAAGTACGATTGCATTGACGCATTCAATTCCAACGTTTAAATTCCTGCACAAAATTCAATTAAAGCCTATCCTAATTAAAGCCCCATATCCTAATTATTAGACCGCAATTAATTATTTACAATGTCTTAAAACTAACCTCAACAACCAATTTTTTTACTTAAATATAATTTCAGAATAATAATACTCATGTGTAAAGGAAAAGTACCCAAATGGGGCATCTGTGGATGCCCAATTTATATACACCCAACCCTTAAAAGAACCATCAAGATTGTTAATTTGCATAATAAACTTTGAACACTCCTTTTTGGTTATGTATATTAATCACTGATTATATTTACAGTACCAGAACAAATTACCCTAGACCGAGTAGGAGCGACTCGCCCGCAACTATACTAGGCAGGCTGCGTGGAGTGTGGTCTAAACCACAGGCGTGAATTGCTCTTTAGTTTATTTTTATAATTGTTTAAGTTAACCGTTTTGTAGCATTCATTTTATTTTATATAATTTTATTTAGTTTCCAGAATTATCTTATGTTAACCAGATTTTGTTATTTATTGAATACGTGTATAAATCCTTTCTGTACACATTATTAACTGGTATAAGAGTCAACAACCCACCCCAGCTTCCGCTGAGCTAACTAGAGGTAATAATACAAAATCCACGTGTTGTGTGGAATTAGGCAAAGTGTCAAAAAAGTGCCTTACAAATTATTACAAATTTAACTAACCTGTAGACATCAGTTTGAAGCAATTCTGAATTTTTACATTTGTTATCTGTTACAGTTTTAAAATTGTTTTGTATTAATTTTTTATTTAGCCAAAAATTAGTGTAGCCTTAAATAAATTGGCGAACTTATTAAAAACTGCAAATGGACGCTTGGTTTAATCGTATTGAAAGTGATTTCGTTTAAAAATATCAATATTTCCATTTAATTTGGAACGATGCTTCCTTCCATTTTATATTAATTATATTATCCTTACTAGCATACTTATTCATTAAGTAGACTTTTTATAATTAGTTGTACTACTTTTAAAAGTACAGAAATATAAATAAATTTCTGTTAAAATAAATAATTGTAAGATAGCAACAAAACGATTATCAATAAGTTTGAATTTAAATTTAAATTACTGTTAGACAGTACATATAAACAATTTTTAAATTAATTATCTAATTAATTACTTTATCTTAAAATAGTCGTAATTGAAGGAAATTAATTCATTAAATATTTTGTTTCATCATCATCATCATTATCAGCGTCTTAACTATTCCATTTCTGGACATACGCCTCCCCTACTTGTTTCCATGAAATTCTGTCTATCGCTGCTCCCATCCCACGTGTGCCAGCTGCTTTTACCAAGTCATCCCTCCACCGGGCTCTAGGCCTCCTCAGCTTCTTCTCCCGTACGTGGCGTCCACTCAGTCATTTTCGGCTCCACCTACCATCTCTCGCCTCATAATATGCCCAGCCCACTGCCATTTCAGGGATGCTACACGTTTCGCTACGTCTTCCACTCTGGTTTTGTTGCGGATATATTCGTTAGTTTTTCTATCCTGTAGCCTTACCTAGCATAGACCTCTCCATCTTTCTTTGTGACACTCTCAGTTTTTCCATATTTGTTTCCATGAGTGGCAAGTTCTGCTGCGTACGTAAAAGTAAGCAGTACGCATTGGTCGTACACTCTAGTTTTAGATGTTGAGGTAGGTTCCTTTGAAGACATTTCTCAATTTACCGAATGCCGAAGCCAATTTAATCCTTCTATTCACTTGCCGTCTGTGCCTTTTCTGTAGTTGTTAGTATATGTCCTAGGTATGTATATTCTTCCGGTTGTCTATACGAACTGGTCTACCTTCTTCTGTGTTAGTCATTATCTTTGTCTTTGATAAGTTCATATGCAATCCAACTTTCCTTGAGGCATCTTGAGTTGTAGGATCATTTCTTCTAACTGATCCATGTCATTAGATACAAGTATATTATCAGCGAATCTAAGGTTTGACAGGTATTCGCCATTTATATTTATGCCCTTCTCATCCCACTCCAGTGTCTTGAAGACATCTTCCAGTAAATTGGTGAAGAGCTTTGCGAAATTGGATCGCATTGTCTGAGTCCTCGTTCAATACGTATTGGGTTTGTTCCATCATATATCTCTACCTTCATAGTTGGGTTTTTATACATGCAGCTTATAAGTTGTATATATCTATAATCTATCCTGCATCTTTTAAGTGCATTCGTTAGTGCCCATGTTTCAACAGTATCGAAGGCTTTTGGTAATCTATGAAGGTCATAAAAGGTGTTGGTTATACTCGTACGATTGTTGCATAATTTGTTTTATGGTGTGTATATGGTCGATGGTGCAATATCCCTGTCTAAATCCTGCTTGTTCGGGGGGCTGGAATGCATCAAGTTTTGCTGATATTCTATTAATGATAATTCTGGACATTAATTTGCTGAGGTGTGATAGTAACGATATGGGGCGGTAGTTCCTTATTTCTTTGTTGCATCCATTCTTAAAGATCAGGATAACTCTAGCGTCTTTCCATGTAGTCGGATTTGACCCAGGTCTAGGCAGAAGTTAAAGAGAATTTCTAAATCATTTAAATTTATGTTACCGTCATTTTGATCATTTCAATGATCACGTCATCTGGTCCTGCTGCCTTGCGGTTTTCATCTACTTCAGGGCTATCTTGATTTCGTATTTGGAAATGGGAGGTATGTCCTCTGTGAGATGTTTACGTAGCCGTGCTCGTTGATCGGTTGGACTACGAACCGGTTCTGAAGTTTTTAATGAATATAACTCTTGGTAGAAGTTCTCTATTCTTTTTAGAATTTGCTCACGATGTCTAATCCCTTGTCCGGATTCATCTAGTAAATTTATGATTTCTGTCTTCCTTGTTCTTATCCTTCTTCTAAATACTCTTGGACCCCTGTTCTCTTCTATCGTTTCTTTTATTGCTTTTTCGTTATATTCAGCAACGTCTCTTCTTACTTTTCGCCTTATTTCTTTATTGATCTGTTTTAGCTCTTCTCTATTAGATCTCTAGTTTCTCTCGTCAGTTTTGCATCTTTTTGTTTACGTGGTTTTGATTTTACTAGTTCTTCTGTTGCCGTTAATATATTCTCCATAATAAAGCTATTAAGTTGTTCGATGTGTGGGTCTACATTTTCGTTCCTAAATCTTGATGTTAGATCGTTTTTGTATTCGTCCTTATATCTTATCAGGATGTCACTATATCTTCCTCCATTTCTTTTCCTTGTTAGTTTCCACTTTTCTAACGCGATATCTATCTTTATTTTTGATCTTACAAGACGATGGTCACTTATTTGTATGTGATTTAGTACATCGGTGAAAATATTAGGTCTGTTGGTAATGATAAAATCAATCTCATTTCTCGTATTCCCATCGGGGCTTTGCCAGGTCCATTTTCTATGTTCTTTTGTAGAAAATGAGTTCATAGCTTGCATTTGATGGCTTTCAAAAATTTACGAGTATATTGCCTCTTTCATTGCGTTTTCCTACGCCGTGCCTCCCGAGGCATTTCTCACCTGCTTGGCGTTGAAGTCTCCTATTAGCATGGTATAGTAAGTTTTCCTGGTCCAGTGCCGTCTCTATGTCTTCGTAGAACAGTTCTACCTCATCGTCGCCATGATCGGATGTCGCCTACTCCGTTCCAGCTATTGTCGTTTTCACCTTTATAATAGAATAATTTCCGTCTGTGCATTTTATCAGTTTTCGTTTTTCTTCTAACTTCGCTAAGGCCGATAATATCCCAATTTATATTTTTGATTTCCTCTTCAAGTTGAACAAATCTATCTTCGGCGAGCAGTGAATTGGTGTTGAAGGTGCAGATATTGAGTGTAAGGGATATTTCTTTTGACTTAGTATTCTTCGCTGGTGATTTATGTGACGAACTATTGCCCCTAGAATCCTTGGGCTGACCGGGTTATCGGTGCGGGATTGTGAGCAGTGTGCTCTACCCACCTGGGGTAATTTATTTTTAGGTCCTTAATCTTCATTGTTTTGGGGTTATTTGGCCTTACTTGCCACGCTGGCCGAGCGGGTTGGCGAATGGTTGGATATGGTGATAGATTTAATATAGGATGGATGGATTAGGTGTGAGGACAGGCATCTCTCTACTGGGATTGGGAGGGAGGAGATGCATGGCTCTGGCTAAATATTTTGTTTAAGTAGTTCAAAATTTTAATTTAATGATTATAAGTAAACCAGATTGAAACAAAATTTGTGATTCTAATACTAAAATAAAGTTTTGTTTGTTGACCCATTATTTCATATATATGTTCACGGCTGTGAACTTATAAGTGAATTAATTATTTCTTGTGAGATAATTAGACTCCCTTAAGCGCCATTTAAATTTCGAGTCCCTACAGGAAACAAAACTATTGTAACAATTACATCGATGCCGATAACTTCACGGAACTGTTAACTTTTGCATAATTCCATTTTTATTATGATGCAATTAGGCGACAATTATGCGCGGTTAAAAAATTTTACGCCTTCGTAATAAATAAGTTATCGGAAAAATTACATCGAAAAGCCTAGCTTCACAGCCATGCTCATTTGAATAAATTAATTGTTTGTTGTGTTTCTTGTACGCATTTTACACCGTTAAAATTAAACTTGCGCCCTTACAGGAAACATCATCGCAAGAATTATATCGACCCGTCTAATTTCACGCAACCGTCAACTTTTGTTATGGTGTAATTAGACGCCAATTATACGCCGTTAAAATACAAATTGTATGTCTCCATGTCTGTTATGCGCCTTTAAAATTAAATTTTACGTTCCCATAGGAAACAAATTCACATCGACGCTGCTAGTTTCACACAGCCGTTAACTTCTGCGAAAGTCAATTGCTATTATTAAGCAATTAAGTGCCTAGTATGCGCCGTTAAAATAAAAACGTTGTGTTCCCATAATAAATAAGTTGCCGCGAAAATCACAAGGCTAACTTTATAGCCATGAACTTATGAATAAATAAATTTGTTTATGTATTTTTATTATATTATTATTAAAACACCACTCTTTTATTATAGATATATTTATGTTTCATAAAATTTTCTTAAGTTAAGATTATAATAAATTTCTTATATTAACTTAATTGGATTCTACTTTATTCTTACTAATCTTAACCCTGACTGAATTCCAACTCATATGTTTTCCTTTAAATATGCTTATCGTTATAAATTATGAAGTATTCTAATATAAAAATTCCTGTTTAATTTTAAAGCTACGTTATAAATTCATAAGACTGCAGATCTACTATAACGCAGTAATTAGATACCAATTATGTGCTAATTTACGCGAAACGCCCCATAATTAGCGCAAGAGAAAATAATTTTCTACATAAGTTCACGACTGGAACGTATGCCCTTTGGATGTAATTTTTGCACTAACTTGTTTCTTAGAGGACAAAACAGTGTATAATAAGCGCCAATTACTGCAGAAGAAAAAAATTATTTGTTCAGAAGTTCACGGTGCTGTAGTTAGCCGCGTAATTTTTAAAATAATTTGTTTTCTATAGGGTCGTAAAATTTAACATTAACGACGCAACAGATCAACAATGGGTGTCCAATGATTGTGCAAGAAGAAATTAATTTATTCATAACGTTACGAAGTTAACCTTAAAATTTTGAATAACTTATTTCTTACAGGTACGCAAAATTTTATTTTAGCTACGCAAAACGGCCCGTAATTGGCGCTAATTACTGTACACAGACTGTCCCAAATTCGAGGGCAAGCATGGGATCTCGCTTATTATAAGAGATAGGATATAGGTTTAAATTCGGCACTTTTGCTAAATTCGATGCCGAGTAATAATCTGAAAAGAAATTTGAGCTAACTCGAATGGATTTGGTTTTATGCTCAAAAACTAAAATTTCGATTTTCGTTTTCGCGTTAGGCCACCTTATTATTAGGAATTTTCAAAATTCGATTAAACATTATTAAGGCAACTTTTACGCACAATACTAATACGGTATTAAAAATATTATGTGACGTTTCGTTTATTCTGAACCATCATCAGGTTTATTTTTCTTATCGGGGTTAAGACATATTTTTATGGCGTTGGATGGAGAATGTTATGCTGATTTTAGCAATATATAACACTTCATGGTTTGATCGACTGCGAACTAAAATAATGAGAAAATACAGTAACGAATTCTTCTTCTGCAATTGTTTACGCTTCTTTGAATGGTTCGCCTGGGAATTTGACAAAGTTCATTAACATCCCTATTCTGGAGTTCTTCTATATTTTGCGGTGGCGTCTTATAAATCATATTTTTAAGTAGCCCCAGAGGAAGTAATCTAAAGTTAAATCTGGACTTCTTGCTGGCCACCTAAGTGGTCCCCTATTTCCCATCCATTTATCAGGAAATTCGCCGTTAAGATATTCACTTATTATCGCAGCATTATGAGGAGGAGCTCCGTCCATTTGCCACCAGAGTCATCTTTCGTTTAGCGGAACATCATCCAAAGGTCTGATATTTCGTTTGTTAGAAATGCGAGGTAGCGTTGAGACGTTAGGATACCTTCGTAAATAATTGGCCCAAGGGCCTATCCTTCCAGATTCCAACCACCATTAAAGGACCGGTGGCCTTGTCCTCGCATTTGCCTGTTAATTCGTGGATTTTCAACGGACCGAGTAGTGCTCGTTGTTACGATTAAATATTCCATTAGGTGGAATAAATTGCACTCATCCGACTTAATTCTTTGATTGAGAAAGTTGCGATTTTCCAGCATTTTGGTATTAAGTTGGTTGCAAAATCCAACCGGTCTCATATTGTCCCCAGGCCGAAGTGTCTGCCTAACCGGTGTAACTTAAATGGTTTATAACGGTGTTGCTTTAACACTCGTCAAACTGTCGTTTTTGGCACTTCGCTAGTTTGCTCTGGTTGGCGAATGGTTTGGATAGATTTAATATAGGATGGATGGATTAGGTGTGAGGACAGGCATCTCTCTTTACTGGGATTGGGAGGAAGGGAGATGCATGGCTCGCATGGGCAGGGTCGCATCCCTGAAGTAGGCCTATCCTGGGGATCATGGTTCTCGGCACCTCTATTGTTCATAGATTTCAATTTTAATTTAATTATTATAAGTAAACCAGATTGAAACAAAATTTGTGATTCTAGTACTAAAATAAAGTTTTGTTTGTTGACCCATTATTTCATAAATAAATTCACGGCTGTGAACTTATAAGTAAATTAATTATTTATTGTGAGATAATTAGACTCCCTTAAGCGCCATTTATACTTTGAGTCCCTACAGGAAACAAAACTATTGTAACAATTACATGGATGCGGATAACTTCATACAACTGTAAACTTTTGCATAAATCCATTTTTATTATGATGCAATTAGGTGACAATTATGTGCGGTTAAAAAATTTTCGCCCTCGTAACAAATAAGTTATCGGAAAAATTACATCGAAAAGCCTAGCTTCACAGCCATGAACATTTGAATAAATTAATTGTTTCTTGTGTTTCTTGTACGCCTTTTACAATGTTAAAATTAAACTTGCGCCCCTACAGGAAACATCATTGCAAGAATTATATCGACGCGTCTAATTTCACGCAACTGTCAACTTTTGTTATGGTGCAATTAGACGCCAATTATACGCCGCTCAAATAAAAATTGTATGTCTCCATGTCTGTTATGCGCCTTTAAAATTAAATTGTACGTTCCCATAGGAAACAAATTATTGCAACATCGACGCTGCTAGCTTCACACAGACGTTAACTTCTGCAAAAGTCAATTGCTATTATTAAGCAATGCCTATTATGCGCCGTTAAAATAAAAATGTTGTGCTCCCATAATAAATAAGTTGCCGCAAAAATCACAAGGCTAACTTTATAGCCATGAACTTATGAATAAATAAATTTGTTCATTTGTTTAATGTGTATTTTTATTATTAAAACACCACTCTTTCATTATAGATATATTTATGTTTCATAAAATTTAACTAATTTTCTTAAGTTAAGATTATAATACATTTCTTAACTTAATTGGATTCTACATTATTCTTACTAATCTTAACCCTGACTGAACTCTAACTCATATGTTTTCCTTTAAATATGCTTATCGTTATAAATTATGAAGTATTCTAATGTAAAAATTCCTGTTTAATTCTAAGCTACGTTATAAATTCATAAGACTGCAGATCCACTACAACGCAGTAATTAGATACCAATTATGTGCTAATTTACGCGAAACGCCCCATAATTAGCGCAAGAGAAAATTATTTTCTACATAAGTTCATGACTGTAACGTACGCCCTTTGGATGTAATTTTTGCACTAACTTGTTTCTTATAGGACAAAACAGTGTATAATTAGCGCCAATTATTGCAGAAGAAAAAAATTATTTATGCAGAAGTTCACGGTACTGTAGTTAGCCGTGTAATTTTTAAAATAATTTGTTTCCTATAGGGTCGTAAAAATTAACATTAACGGCGCATCAGATCAACAATGGGTGTCCAATGATTGTGCAAGCAGAAATTAATTTATTCATAAGGTTGCAAAGTTAACCTCATCAATGTAATTTTTTGAATAACTTATTTCTTACAGGTACGCAAAATTTTATTTTAGCTACACAAAACGGCCCGTAATTGGCGCCTAATTACTGTACAGAAAAAAATTATTTATGCAGAAGTTCTCTCGTGTAAAGTTAACCGTGTTAATGCAATTTTTCAATCACTTCTTTCCTATAAGGGCAAAATATTGTGCCTAATTGGCGCCTTGTAATGATCCTAAAAACCCTTACTATAAATTTTTCTATCCTAGTAAATAATTCCTATTAAAACTTATTTCCTATTTCCTTCTACAACTGTTCTATCATTGTTTATAAATGTTATCAGTTGTCCACTCCTTTCCCACTCCATCCAATTTACCTATAAATACCAGACCCCCTAGCACTCGGAAACAGAGATTCAGCCATTCATTCAGACACATCTCCCTCGCCCTCGACACTTCTTCCCTAACCTCCTTTCACCCACTTTCTATAATATATTTTATCCTGTGCCTGTAGTATTAGCTTGTCCTGCAGCCAGACGATTCTGACTAGCAACTAGTAGCCAGACCGGTATCCAGATAAATAACCACTAGCCTAGCCAGTATGCCGTCCAGAATCTCGTATCAATATAACCTACACCTGTATTATTATCCTGACCAGTAACCAGACCAGTAATCTTGACCAGTATCCCTTATCCTTTACCCACCGCTTGTTTGTAGATCCGTTCCGCCGTCGACCCATTCCATCGACGCTACCGAGTAAACAATACCCAGACCGCCCCCGCTCTTAATCGAGTTATTTAAGAGAACCCGGAATCCTGACTAGAAACCTGATCGCTTACTGCGACAAATCGCTTATTGCGATAACCCAGAAAAGAAACATACAGACCGCGCGCGCACCTGTCATTTTAGTTTGGTCGTGTACGCTGCCGAATTGTCGATTATTACTTACGTTCATCCTGAACCGTCGCGATACTCGTTGCTGCCTGAGGAGAACCCGTTCCAGCTAACCGATCGCCTGGCCGACGTATTTGGTGGTTGAGAGTACGTGAGTTGAGTATACAAACATTACACCAGACACCCAGATAAAGGACGGGCTGTAGAGCCTGGACGTTATCTCACATTTCCAGTACACCTATCAGAAGTTGCCACGATGGGCTGTAAAGCCTGGCGTCATCTTCTACAAACATATACAAACCAGGACGTTGTCACGGCGGGCTCTAACGCCCTGCAGTCATCTTCCATTTACTCCAGTGGCAAGAAGGGTAATCGCTTTAATTCTACCACCCCCCTGGAAGATGCATCTAAACAGTATAGCACGGGTTAGGCTCAGATTCTATTAGACGTCTTTTCCTTTAAACAGCCAGCACACAACATTATACTAACATACCTGACAAAAAGAAATACCAAGAAACCCAGAGGTACTCGCAACCGCCAGCGTTAATGCCAGAAGTTACTTCCTCATCCTAAGCGAAAAGAGCCTGTTAAGTTGCATCAAACGCAGTTAAAAACGCTTCCGACTAATTGAACCCCGCATAGTTCCTAACGATCTCCTGCAAGTCTATGTAAAGGTATAAAGTTATTCCTTTTTAATCAAAAGAATAGTCGTGTATATAAGAAACATTATTTCCGTCCGAAACAATTCGCATAATTGTTTAATTTCAATTACTCCGTATTAAAACATCGCGTAAACACCTTAGTTTAATTCGTTTTCAACAATTAAAAATAGGTGTTTTTGTTTTTAAATTAGATGCGAAATAAATGTCGCTTATAATAACGTGCAAAATTGTGTAAATGATATACGATTTACCTCCCGTAGAAGAACGACTTTTATTAATAATGAAAAGTAAATAAGTCCGTAATAAACTCAGTATTCTCTGTATTTAATAATTAGAGCAAATTTCGTTCATAGGAAATTTGTATGTGTTTAATAAACGCTTTGTTATAATAAAGATCAACGTGTCTTTTCGGCGGACTAAAATAAACTATGTAAATACGTTCGTAATTAAATAATCAATCGCGCACGAACAATTTGAATTCAGAAACGTATAAATATCAACCATCCCTGGTGAAGCACATCTACTCAGTCTGAAAGCAAAACCATATATCAGAATAGTCATGAGCACCAATGGTACTTTTACTTATTGATTTTTCTGAGGAACTGACCTTTCATAAGCCAGCGCGGACGTTGACTTATCCTACCTTATGTAATACCGGTAACATTCCAGAACGGCGCCTATAGCTCCTTGTCTTTTTTACTCAGGACCGACTTTACGATGTTTCTATATAATATAAAAGTCATCATTGTTAGAATTTGGTGGTGAAACCCTCCGAGACAGGCACTGACTGGTTAGCAAAGAGAAGTGCTTAATTAGACGGAGGTTAGGCCCTGAATAATTAGCTACTTCTACTACAGATACACCTACCCGTAACAATTTAAACGTTGCCGGTAGATTCGACTCCGAATACTCTATTACAGTTCCCCAGTACCAGTCGGACTGTTAATACCCTAATACCAGCATTTCAGATAACCGCACTAATTACCCAATCTAATCATAAACACCCTTGACCCGTATATAAAACCCCTGTTTCTAGTTATGATTTTATTCATAAATAATGTAATAATAATTATTACCTGTTAATAATTCCTGACCTGAGTTCAATTGATTGAATTGAAATAAAATTAATACCCAACAACTGTGTATGATCAGCACACTAACTGTCATACATAATTATAAATGCCTGGCTCCAGATTACACATATTTCATTACACTGATATCACCTGTTCATTATAATTAACCGTTTTAGTAATGAAAATTTCACGTATTACTAAACCAGATGTTTAATTATATATTTTACAGTACTATCAAAGGCCACTAGAATCATTTTTAGTTTCCAGTTTATTTATTTAATCCAATATTTAATTGAGCTTGTTTATTTTATTATTTTCTTTTATGTTTTATTTTATATTTTTATAACAGAATAAGTTTGTTATAATCCGTTAAGATTTATTTTGAAGTTTATTCTCAAAACAATGACAGTCTTTATAATCCCGACCCGAGAAAGTAGACCGAGGGCTTTATAAAATTAGCACCAACCGACGGGGTGTTGAAAAAATGATTTATGCAAAAGTTCACAGCTGTAACGTTAGCTGTGTTAATGAAATTTTACAATAACTTATAAGGGCGCAAAACGGAGCCCAATTGGCGCCTAATTACAGCATAAGAAAAAATGATTTATCCAGAAGTTTTGCAAAATTGAATTTCTACTCATAATTAGCGCACATGTTTAAATACTACTAATCAATACTATTAACAAAGCTTAATTTATTACCGACGTTCTATTTTACAATATACTTTTTTGGAAATCGAAAATGAGGTAATTATTTAGTGCTAAAGTTTAACTAAGAATTAGTAATTTATTGTAATTACTGCCTATTACAAGAAATTGAAATACACCTTGAATGTACATTTAAAGCTGAAATTTAAACTCATATGTAAAAGATTGTTTTTTATTTATTATTTAAGAAGTTCAAAATTTTAATTTAATTATAAGTAAACCAAATTAAAACAAAATTTGTGATACTAATATATGATTATGTTATTAAAACTTATAATGAGCACACACTTTTATTTTTTTACTCATTATTTTATAAATAAATATTTTTTCATTAATACGTTTGGCAAGAATACATTAATCTAAATCAAATAAATTGTTACATCAAAGTATACTTAAGCCGTTTTGAATTATATATGTATACCTCGTTTCGTTATTATAGTTATTAACTATAAAATTTGAGTAATTAAATGTTCTACAGGAATTAAAGCATTAGATTATCTACTAATTTATTAAATTTGTGTAATTACTTTAAAAAAGCAGAAGTCCTAAGATCAAGAGGTTGTGTTGTGTATTTTGTATAAATTAGTAATTTACTTAAATTTAATTAATATGTATATAGTTATAGTTTATACGCCTGACGTATAGGCAACTTAAATCACTTGGTTGTAATTAAAAGCATAAAACTTTATCTATTAGCTTCACTTTAATTTTGTTTGGAAACTACAGTCTATTTATTATGTAATAAACCTTTAAAAATTGTGTTACTTTTTTTGAAATAAACGTAATAATAAATGTCACGCAAACGATTTTATTTCAAGTATTTGGTATTCAACAAGTCACTTCCTTCCATCCCTAAACATCAACAAGTGTTCGTGATACTTTCTCATTCTATTTCCATCATTATTAAATTGTCTACATGATTGTGGTCACGTTTATTATTCTATCTACCACCTTCACGGTTTAAACGTCTCTTTCACTTTTACTTTTTTATACAAAGAATGAACTTGCGAAGGCCGATGAAACTGTTATTATGAAATGATTATTAAATAAATTTGAA
The DNA here is from genome assembly GCA_036346205.1 of Vesta saturnalis. NCBI lineage: Eukaryota > Metazoa > Arthropoda > Insecta > Coleoptera > Lampyridae > Vesta > Vesta saturnalis. The sequence continues at coordinate 1,005,706 of JARFJB010001574.1, forward strand.
TTGGTTTAAGAATTTGTGGTATAATTGGTGTATTGTAAACCTACTGTATAAAACATATTTTAATTAGTCATTACATTTACTAACGTGCTTTTGTCATTTATTTTTATGTACAGAGTGCGTCAAGGTTAGAATAAAGTAGGTTTAATGTGATTGTCTAGTATATTAACTGAATTAGTAATTTTCAATTCTGTTAATGCTGTGTATTTTGCATAAAAATATATGTTACAGATTCTTTGGAAAGTTGGAGGTTAACTAAGATATTATCATTAATTAAAGTGTGACTTGATTTTAATCATTAGTAACTATCTTTAATTATTTTCATAAATTAGTTGTTCATTTTGTAAACTGATGATACGCAACTATATTATATAATCTCACATCAAAAATATTACCTATGTTGCAAAAATTTTAAATTAAGGAAATTATGTACCTAACTTAGTATGTAATATTGAAACAAGTTCAAATACTATTTAAAATTATTTCAAAACTACATGTGTTCTTTAATAGTATTAAGGCTATTTTTTAATTATGCTTGAGTAAATACCTAGTAATTGAAGAAATAATCAGTATTAACGTTATCACATAGACAGTATTTCGTAATCGTAAATTGAAAAATTTTTATGATTTATCCAGATCTTCAGAAGTGAAAGATGTTCCAATACTGTAATTACTTTTGTCTTAATTTCAATTATTTATTTTTCATCGTTTGTGCATTTACGTAAGTTAAAACAATCGTGAATTTATAGTTTAACAACTTATTTTATCTAAAAATAGGTATTGCCACGTAATTTAACATATTTTTATCTATGGGATTTATACAAATGTTTATTTATTTCTCACACAATACGTGCTCTCAAACTTTTTTAAAATGACAGTTGAGGGTGGCTGTGAACAAGTACTGACTCTACAACAACTGACCAGTGTATAAGAATTTGCGCCTCTTATACACGAGAAAACATCAAAACCACAACAATCACTGTATAAAATTCAAAACTCCCGTATGCTTAAAAACACCAAGAAAGCTACCAAATCAAAAGGGAACGAACGTCTTCTCCACCAAGTAAACTTACAAACTACTTGGAAAAAGAAAGAAAAGCAACGTACTTAATTTCCTCCCCGAATGGGGAGGGTGAGCTTCTTGATCTTTCCATAGCGATGGATTTCCAGCGTACATATTTAAATTAGGTAGGTATGCATGGTGGGATTAAGGATGGGTGCGGTCAGGATAAGATCGGAATGAATGGAGTTAGGGTTTTGAGGGGGAAGATACGATTCCAACAATCGCCTGAATAGCGGCTCATGATAGGCATACAGTGGTTATGTCGCTGTATGTGTAACCTCATACAAAGTAGACGGTAACGGGGATCGAAACCATTACCTCCTGAGTGATAAGTAGATTGTGTTACCACAACTAGTTAGGGAGCTACTAGGGGAATCATCAACTCAAGTAATCATCCGCAGCTCCACCAATTCAAATAACGGATTAAAAGTATAATCATCTGCATAATAATCTCCATGAACTTAACAAACAACAATTAGGAGAATCAATCGCTCTTCCAGCAACCAATCTAGTAGAAGGCGCTATCTTGAATATGTTAATTGATTTTCTAATCATACGTTAATTTATTTAATGCTACCGGAATTACCACCTTTTAACGTCTTTTTTAAGACATTTTTTTTTCGGATCAATTTTTCATCTTCACTTTGGGCCAGATTTTGAAGCTGTATTTTCTATCACTTTCTATATGGGCTAGTTTTTTTACCTTCTACGGAATACATACCTGAAAGGGGTGCAGCTGGTTTTAGCATATTGGGTCCTTGAGCTCCACACCTTGGTCCAGCATTTTCCGTGTGCTTTTTGGATTTTTCGCATCTTATTTCCGTGTTACGCCATCTTACTTGCGTGTGTTTTTGGGTTTTTACCATCTTCTGTTCGTGTGTCTCCTTGGTTAATTGTGCAACCCATATTTGAAGGGTCCTTTTTAACCCTTGTTTCCGTCTGCCTTTTGAGACTTCACCATCTTGCTTGCCGCTACGCCATTTTGCTGACCTGTTTCGCTATTTTGCTTGTGTGAGCCTTTTTGAATGTCTGCCATCTTGCTTTCGTGTGTCTTCCGATTTCAGCTCCAAAATTGCCTTCTTTTGCAGCGGTCTTTTTAACCATTACTTTTAAGATCACCATTTCTGTACTACATTGTCTTTTTGGCTTTCCCCGCCTGGTCTAGTATGTCTTTTTGGCATTCGACTATGATGCTTCCATCTTGTTGCAGTATTCCACCTTCATATTTGTGAGTCATTTTTTGGCTTTCGGTGATCTTGTTTCCATGAGCCTTTTCGGTCTAAGGCCCAGAATTGTCTTCTTATGAGGTGGTTTTTTCAACCCCTTTCGTTAAGACCTTCTTTATTACTTGGCTATCAAGCCTTGTTAAAATGAAGTTGGCTGTCAGAGAGTACTGACTACAATTACAACACACCAATTTATGAGAATTTACGCCTCTTACACACGAGAAAACATCGAAACCACAGCAACTAGTATATGGAAAATTAAAACTCAAGTATGTTTTGAACAACATCAAGAAATCTTCACCATCCGACTTACAAATTAAAGGGGAACCAACCGCTGTTCCACCAAATAAACAACTGCTATCCGATGTTCCAATTCATATAACATACCAAAATGGGAGCATCCGATGTTCCACGAGCTTTCATACAACTATTAGTGGAATCATCCGCAGGTTCATCAACTCTACTAACGCATTACAAGGGAATCCATCCGCTATTCCACGATCTCAACTAACAAACAACAACTAGGAGAATCAATCGCTGTTCCACCAACCAAACTATTAGAAGGCGGATAAATTCCGTGCCATGTTAAATTTATTAATTTAATGACCCGTTCATTTCTTTTTAATGACACCCCTTTCTTCCCGGACCAACCAGTGCGTCTACCTCTATTTTCATCTACTTTTTAGGCCAGCTTTTCAACCTCTATTCTCTGTCATTTTCTTTATAGAATAATTTTTTAGGTCCGCAATTTACATATTTTAAAGGGGTATATCTGGTTTTAGCATCTTGGATTGTAGGGTTTTTTATCGTGGCCCAGCATCTTCTGGGGGTCTTTTTGGTTTTCTGACATTTTGTTTTCGTGTGCCCCTATCTACTTGCTTGTGCCATTTTGGATTTTTACCATCTTATGTTCGTGTGTCTTTTTGGTTTAAGGTCTTCTTTTGCGACCTCATTTTTAATCCATTCTTTTAAGGTCCGTTCTTTACCCTTATTTCCGTATAAATTTTTGATATTCTGCGATCTTGTTCGCCGTTACGTTGTTTTGCTTACTTGTTTTCCTATTTTGTTTGCGTGAACATTTTTTGGATCTCCATCATCCTGTTTCCGTGTGTCTTTTTGGCTTAAGGTCCAAAGTCTTTTTAACCACTTCTTTTAAAACTTTTTTTATCGTTTATTTCTGCACTTTAGTGCCTTTTTGGGTTTCCCCGTTTTGTTTCAGTATGCCTTTTTGACATTCGGCTACCATGCTTCCTTATTCCACCATTTTTTTACGTGCCTTTTGGCATTTCGCCAGCTTGTTTCTGTGTTCCGCCTTCTTGCTTGCGTGTGATATTTTGCTTTTGCCATCTTGTTTCCTTGCGCCCTTGTTTTTTATAGTAATCGTTCCCAAGCGTTCTTAAAATGAAGCTGACTACAAATTACGACAGTATAAGATTTCACGCCTCTTATATACGAGAAAACATCCATATGCTTGGAAAACATCAGGTAAACTATACCAACCACCATCTTATAAACTAAAGAGGAAGGGAAACCAACCGCTGCTCTCTAGCTTACTTAACCTACAAAAAATTGCTAGGGGAGCCAACCGCACGTTTCACTAACTCAAGTAACATACTAAAAAGGGAGCCATCCGATGTTCCACCAACTTACATACAATTACTAACGGAATCATACGCAGTCCCATCAACTCAACTAACGTATCAAAAGGGGATATATCCGTTATTTTACGAACTCAACTAAAAACTCACAATTAGGAGAACCAAGCGCTTTTTCACCAACTAAAGTAGTAGAAGGTTTCTGAATTTGTAACAAATCTTTTTATGCATGTTTAAAATTTACGTTCATATTGGCAACTTAAGTGCATTTTGTGTAGCGTTCGTTTTGAATAAATAAATTATTTCAATTATTATTCACTGCACAACCCTTTCCGCACTTAAGAGTCATTTTCGGTCATTGCGCAGGGTTGCTTTGAGCATCCTTCATTCATTGTTTGTTTAAGTAGAAGCCATTTTCGTTTTGTTCATTTTTTTATTTAGAATTCCAACTCAATTACCTACTTACCACTTATTTTACTTTGAACCATACAAAATCGATTCAGTTTGGAGGTTTATAAAGAAATTTCTATATATTTGGAATTACCAGCATATCAATCTGATGTTTACTTCAACTTCCATCAAAATTGCGCAATAAATTTAAAGCGATGAGTCAACAGCATTTCCTTATCTGCTGAAGTTCCAGTGACACCCAAAATTTAAAAGAAATTACTCCAGGTATTTCATATTGTTAATTAATTTACATTATGGTTTAAGGCAGTTAATTTAAAATCACTAACATTAGTTTTTAAGAGATCATCATTCTAATCAAATTAAGTATCGTAACAAAATCATTGTTGTCATTATTTTTTAATTGTTGTTTTCATGAGTTTTTTTGTGATTTTTCTATTTTTAAGGTTTATTTGTTCCTTAAAAACAAATTGGCGCCCGAGATTACATTATTTATTTTCAGGTTTGAAGCAACACCTTTTTTTTGTAAAGCGAAAATATCTAAGCAATTCTATTGTTGTTAATAAGCAAATCAAATGTTATTGAACCTGGACCTATTCATCTACCGATGAGCAAAGTGGCATAAAATTTTCTAGTTATCCATTATTTTCCATAGCTAATTATAGCTCTGGGTTAGAAGTATTTAATCATAAGTGGGTGAATTATTTATACGACACCCTGTAAAGATTACAAATTGCCTTGTAATTACTTTTTAATGATTTGTTGTTTTTAACTACCTTTTTAACATCTTATTTTCATTTCTTACTTTTAAGGCTCCTAATTGTACCAGATTTTAACGTCTATTTTCTGTCATCTTTTTTCAACTCCTATTCTTTGCCACCTTTTTAGCACCTTGGGTCCTGTATCTTGCTCCAACATCTTTTTTCGTGTGCGTTTTTGGCTTTCTGGCATCTTGTTTTCATGTTCCGCTAACTTACGTGCGTATGCCTTTTTGGCTTTTCACCATCTTGTATCTTGCGACGGCTTGTTCAACTTGTAAGACTTCTTTTTGACTCTCTATCTTTATACCACAGATCCTCTTTGAGTTTTCCCGTTTTGTTGCTGTGTGCCTTTTTGGCATTCCGCTACCTTGCTTGCTTGTTCCTCCATTTTGATTGCATGTTCTTTTTTTGGATTTTTGCCATCTTGTTTGTGTAAGCCTTTCTGACTTAAGCTTTAAAATTGTTTTCTTTTGTGGCTGTGACTCTTTTAACCACTTCTATTGAGATTAATTTTACTAAATTATATTTCGATCTAGAACGAATTGTGGATATTAGATACGACATTTAATTAATTGATGACTAGATGTAATTATGTTCTACACAAAATCATATTTTACTACTTGGCATGTCCTTATCTTAGTGAAGCACTTTGTTTTGTACAAAAATGAAATTGAATTTGCGTTTATATATGAATTATTTAAAACTATTTATACTTTAATACTATTTTCAACCTGGCAAAATGTCGATTGGTGTTACAACTATAATTTTTCCCCAACGTATTGATGTTATATTACACTGGTTAGTCATTACATTCTAATTTTATACATATGGGAATTATGGTTAATGCTAACTATGCTCTTTAACGCTTTATATGGATGAACACCTCCATTTTTAGTATTATTAGCGCTAGCGTGTCTCTAAAATTATAAATTACACTAATTAAACGATTATTTGTGGTAGCGGGCCGCGATAATTACTCCATAAAAATTTAAAACTATTGATATAAATATAAATAAGTATTGATTATTACTTAATCAAATGATGCAATGCAGGTAAATAGTGTATTAAATTAAAGCATGTGTATGTATATGTATTGCTTAACGTGAAAGTGACTTGCTTAATACGGTTAAGCTGACATTACGCATAGTGCATATTTACTAATAAATAACCTTTAAAAGTAAATTCAAAATGTATTTCAATTTTTGTAATAAGCAGAAATACTATAAATTGTTAATTCTTAGCTAACTTTAGCACTAAATAATTTCCTCATTTTGATATGAAGATAGCCTGGTCACGCTCGAATAATATGGTTTAATCTTATAATTAAGCACTAATTAATGCGCCATTGAAATTAAATTTTGTGTCCCATTAGCAAATAAGTTGTAGCAAACATTTTTAAAACACAGCTAACTTCATGGCGTCGCGAACTTCTGGATAAATTATTTTTTCTTGCAGTAATTAGGCGCCAATTAGGCACCATTTTGCGCCCTTATAAGTTATTGTAAAATTGCATTAACACGGCTAACTTTACAGCTGTGAACTTTTGCATAAATCATTTTTTCCTGTACGGTAATTAGATTAAATTATTGTAAGTTTTTGTTATGAACGAATAAGTTCAAAGGTAAACATGTAATTAAAAATTATTATTAATTTTATTAAATACATAAATAAAAGTTTACCTCGAGTAGGATTTGAACCTACGACCTGTACTTTGCTAGAGTACCGCGCTAACCAACTGCGCCACCAAGGTTCAAGCCCCAATCGATGTAAATTTTGTCTTCATGTATGTAGAACTGATATAATTAGATTAAGTTGGTAATCTTATGAATAAATTAATGTTTTCTTGCGCGATAATTCGGCGCCTATTGTGGCCCGTTTTGCGCCGTTAACGTTAAATTTTACGCCTCTATAGAGTTATTTTAAAAATTACATCGATACAACTAACTTCATTACCGTGAATTAACAGCGCATAATTGGTGTCTAATTACTGCACTGTAGTGAATAAGCAATCTTACAAATTTAAAACTTAGTTAGGTAGTTTTAAAATTAAATTAGTACATTATATATATATATATATATATATATATATATATATATAAATCCATATAATAATTAATTTTTGGTACTACACATCAATATAAAACCTTAAAAACAAACTTTGAATCCTTATATTTCAAATTCGGATGAATTCATCATCGGTGGAATACATTTAAAATTAAAACGAAATTATGAAACTCTACAATAATTAATAACTAACACATTGACAAATATGACATAAACTGACTAACTATTATTTATAAATTGTCTAAAATGTAATCATAGTTAGAAGGCAAATTTTCTAAATCTTTTTATTATTGCACACTTTATTATTAATCTTTATATGTAACATTTCCAAAAATTAACGCTTTTTTCAAATTGGTTCAATGGCTAAAATATTGGTCTTGTCATATTAAAAGATGTGACCTGTTTCGTTACAGTGTTTAGCCAAAGTAGTACTATTTGGTTTAACACGGACATCAGATTTGTGCTGCGTTAATCTATTTTTTAGTGGTTGTAATGTTGTACCGATAAAAACTTTATTACAAGAATTACAGGAAATTTGGTAAATGGTATTTGTCATATTATTTTTAGAATTTTTTAATTTTAATTTTGATAACAAATTTACACCTTTATTTTGAATTGAAAAAACTGGAGTTAGATAAAATTTTTTTAATGATTTGAATATTAAACATTTTTTATTTGTGTATGGAATATTTATATAAGATTTATCTCCAGTTTTTTCTGATGTAGAAACATTGTTATAAAAAGAATTAATTTGTTTCTTAATTATTCTTAAAATAATATATTTTTGATAATTAAGATTTAATAAAACTGATAACTCACTGCATGAAATCCACTTATTTCATATATAATGAACAGTTTTATAAACAGATTAAAGGCACCGCAATGGGATCACATCTTTGACCTGCATTTGTTAATATTTACATGGACGATTTTGAAAATAGGGCTCTAAATTCAGCGCATTTAAAACCAAAATGTTGGTACCGCTACGTTGATGATACATTCGTTATCTGGCCATACAGTTTACAATCCTTAAATCAATTTTTGGACCACCTAAACAAAATTCATCCTAACATCAAATTCACAATGGAAATTGAAACGAATAATTCTATATCATTCCTGTACATTTTAATAACAAAACTTCCTAATGGAAAATTTAAATATAATCTCTACCGAAAACCTACTCATACCGGACGATATTTAAATGCTGCTTCACACCACCATCCCATCCAGATACATTCAGTTATGAAATCATTGTTTTTTAGATCACTTCACTTAAACGACGAAAATTCAAAACATCATGACTCGAAGATGTTAAAAAAATTTTAATACAGAATGGTTACACTAAATGGCAAATTAACAGCGTAATGAAAAATATCTCTATATACAAACAAGACCTTCAGCTACAAGGACGGATACTAAAAAATACCTTATTTACCATACGTCAAAGGTTAATGATTTTCGAACAGTTTTCAAACCTTACAAATTTTAAGCCAGTTAATAAGAAATCCTAAAGACAAAATTACCGGTGAATGCCAAAGAGTATATGAAATTTCATGTTCTTAGTGATTGTTTAAATAGTTACATCCGCCAAACAAATCGTAAATTATTTATTAGAGCTCAAGAACATAAATTAGCAATTCAGCATAAGAACACTAACCCTTCACTAGCAACTTATCATTTGGAAACCGGTCATAAAATAGATACTAATAAAATTGAATTACTAGCCCCAAATCACCATTTACGAGGAAGAAGCCATCGAAATTAGAAAAACGTCCACATGATTTAAATAAACGTAACGATAGTCTACGATTGCCGATAATTTGGAAAAACTTAATTATCAAAATTACCCCGTCATCATTATCACCTAAACCTCCTGAAATTCTTACAATACTTCAAGATCAATATCAAAATTCCCATAATGAACCACACACACAAAATAAATGGATAAATATAAAATCATAGAGTTTCAGTTTCACTTTATTGTCATTCTTGAAATCGAAGGCGAAGAGAAGTTTTCGAAATATAAAATATACATCAGTTTTTCCGAAAATGGATGTTTTATTTAATATAAATACTCGTGGAAGCCTTAACCGAAATATATATATATATATATATATATATATATATATATATATATACAGGGACCGCCATAAAGTTGGACACATATGGGAAACATTTTATTATTGAAATTTCTGAAAAACTCTATTGGCGGTTCGCTTCTGCATGTCTGACAACAAAAAAATCCATTGTGACATTTGTCACGTGACCATAGATTTGGCGGGAATTTTGAAAAATGTTAACTGTGATGCCGAAAAATGGGTCAAATTGACAAGATATCGAAAAATTGTATTAATAAAATGTATGTAGAATGCAACGAAGACCCCATATACCAATTTTCAACCAAATCAGAAAAAAAAAAATAAAAAATACCATTTATTTCCCTCCGCTTTTATTACGAAACATCATAAAATCTTGTTTTACCTGGAAATAGTTTTAATAATATAAATTACATAATTTTAAGTCAAAATTAATTAAATATTTGTAAAATAGACAATTTGTGAGAGGAAAATTTAAAAAATACGATTTAGCCTCGTCGCTGGTTGTGTTCATGCCCTGTATATTGAAGCGCATGAGCTGATCTAATATTTTTAACCGGTAAATAAAATGTAAACGAACTAATATTTGTAATTAAAACTTAACAACACATTATTTATCCTTATTAAATTTAATATTGGTTAGTACATTTGAAATTGGCGATTTTTTTAATTTAATAAGTTGGCTTTGAAAAATCAAATATTTCGGCGTATAAGGATGAAAATTATTGCTCTTTAAAGTGAACCTCATAGTTTAAGATACCTAAAATTATGTAATTTGTGTTATTAAAACTATTTCCAGGTAGAACAAGATTTTATGATGTTTCGTAGTAAAACAGAGGGGAATAAATGGTATTTTTTTTTGATTTGGTTGAAAATTGGTATATGGGGTCTTTGTTGCATTCTAAATACATTTTCATATACAATTTTTCGATATCATGTCAATTTGACCCATTTATCGAATCACGTTAACATTTTTAAAATTACCGACAATCTATGGTCACATGACAAATGTACAATGGATTTTTGGTTGTCAGATATAAGAAACGAACTGCCAATAAGTTTTTCAGAAATTTATAATAAATAATAATTAAAATAATCATAAAATTTTTTCCATCTGTCCAACTTTATGGGGTCCCTGATATATATATATATATATATATATATATATATATATATATATATATATATATATATATATATATATATATTTGTGTGTGTGTGTGTGTGTGTGTGTGTGTGTGTGTTTTATTATTATTATTATTATTATATTAAAGAAATTTAGAATAGTCATAATGTAAAATAATGGGTTACATTTTATAATATAATACAATAAAAATAACAAAAATACACGGTAAACAAATAATTAAATTTAAATCCGATAGGGTGTAACAAAAAATTGATTTACTTACAAATTCACGACTGTAAAGCTAGCCTTGGCGGTGTAATTGTTACAATATTTTTTTCCTGTAGGGGCTCAAAGTTCAATTTTTTCGTCGTAAAAGGACGCACAATGGGCATCTAATTATCGGCCGAGACCGAGCTGGTAGCGTAGTGGTGACACGACCTACTTAGCATTCGAGAGGCAGTGGGTTCGATTCCCGTTACCATCTACCTTGTATGAGGTTTTTTCAGGGGGTTTTCCTCATACACATGTAGCGACATGGTCAGTGCGTGTATGCACACCATGTGCGGCTGCTTAGGCGAATGCTGGGGTAGTATTTCCCCCTCAGAACCCTAACACTGTTCCTTCCAATCCTATCCTGACAATACCCATCCTTAATCCCACCATGCATATATACGTAAAGTATGTATGTATGCTGGGAATCCATGATTGTGGCTGAAGGAGCTCGGAAAGCTCGAGCAGCCCGCCCTTCCCCTTGGGAAGGGAATGAAATACTTGGCCTTTTCCGTTTTTTCCTATCGGACGAGAAAAGCATAATTTATTCATTATTTCACGGCTCTGAAGATAGCCTTGTCGATGTAATTTTTACGATAACTCATTTATTATAGGGGCACATAATTGGCGCCTAATTGCTTTATAATAACAATTGATTTTGCAGAAGTTGTGTGAAGTTAACTGGTCGATGTAATTGTTACAATAATTTGTTTCCTGTAGGGGTTCAAAATTTAATTTTAATGGTCTAAAACGGCGCATAATGGGCATAATAAAAACGGATTTATGCACATGTTAACGGGTGTGTGAAATTAGTCGCGTTAATTTAATTGTTACAATAATTAAATTTTAGTGATGTAGTTTTGCGATAACTTTTGTATTGTGGGGGCAAAATTTTTATTTTAACGGCGTATGATTGGCACCCAATTGGATCATAACAAAATAGATTTTGGCAGAAGTTAACGGCTGTGTGAAGTTAGTCGCGTCGATGTAATTCTTACAATAATTTGTTTCCTGTTGGGGCGCAAGTTTAATTTTACGCGTGAAACGGCGCATAATGGGCGTCTAATTATCGTACAAGAAACGATTAATTTCTTCATAATGCTGGGCTGAAAAGTTAACCTTGACGATGTAATGTTATTTATTATGGGGGCGCACACTTTTATTTTAACGGTGCATAATTTACGTCTAATTACTTCATAATAAAATGGATTTATGTAGGGATTATTGGCTGCGTGAAGCTGGTCGCGTGAATATAATTGTTACAATAATTTATTTCTTGTGGGAGTGTAAAATTTTAGTCTAACGGCATTCATAAGTTCATAGTTGTGAATTTAGTCGCGTTGATGTAATTGTTATAATAATCTGTTTCAAACGTCAAATTTAATTTGAATGGCGCAGAACGGCATATAAAGTGTTTAATTATAGCACAATGAAAAATTTATTTGTTTATGACTTCACGTCTGTGAAGTTAACCTTGTCGATGTAGTTTTTGCGATAATATATATCTTGCGGGGAGCGTAAAATTTTTATTTTAATGGCGCATAACTGGCGTCTAATTGATTCATAATAACAAGTGATTTTTGCAGAAGTTAACGGTTGTGTGAAGTTAGTCGCGTTGATGTAATTGTTACTATAATTTGTTTCCTATGGGGGTGTAAAATTTAATTTTAACAGCGCATAATGGGCGTCTAATTATCACACAAGAAAAAAAGTTCCCTGTCGATGTAGTTTTTGTGATAACGTATATTCTGGGGCGTAAAATTTTTATTTTAACGGCGCATAATTGGCACCTAATTGCTTCATAATAACAATTGATGTCTGCTGAACTTAACTGGGTCAAATTTTATTTGAAGGGAGCAAAACGGCGCATAATAGGTGTTTAATTGTCGCACAGCGAAATTTAAATGTATTTTCACGACTGTGAAGTTACTCATGTCGATGTAGTTTTTGCGATAATTTATATATTGTGGGGGCGCAACATATTTGTTTTAACGGCGCATAATTGGCGCCTAATTGCTTCATAATAGCAATAGTTTCGTTGATGTACTTTTTGGTATAACATATACTGTGGGGGTCCAAAATTGTTATTTTAACGTCTCATAATTGGCGCCTGATTGTTACATAATAAAGATGGGTTTAAACCGACGTTAATGGCTGCGTGAAGTTAGCAGCCTCGACGTAATTGTTACAATAGTTTTCTACAGGGGTGTAAAATATAATTTTAACGACGCAAAACGGCGCATAATATGCGCCTAATTAGCACAAGAAAAATGTTACTGTTTATAAAATTTTTGCTATTGAGACGTAATATTTAATTTGCATACATATTTAATATTTATATGTTGGGAATTCCTGATTGTGGTTGAACGAGCTTGCTTTACGAATTGCGTTCTTTTCTTGAAGTACGCTTTGACCTGGTCGGATATGATAGGGGTATGAAATTGATTCAGACAAGGTTAAGATTACGGATTCTTTAAGGCGACTCTAGGAGCTCTTTGAACTGGGCGTCGAAATGAAAATTTTCGTGAGATTAGAAACTGGGTTGAAGGCAAACACCGAATAAGTCGGTTTTTCTTAGTCGGATGAGATCGGGTTACCTTTGGGTCAGTGAGATGGGATTTTCCAGAAGTTTTCCATTTCTGTAATCTAACTAGGAGGTGGCTTTGGTCCAGAAATATTCGGTGTGTCTGTTTGTTTCTTGCCTGAATAAGGAGTTGAGGCGATTGTATTCGGGTTTGATAGCCGGATCCCTAGATCGCAACCATTGAAGATAGATTCGCATATTATCTTTGATCCAGTTCACGTTTTGCCATGAGAACGGTTTGCGAGAAACACCGATGTTTTTCAATGGGACTGAAGTTTTGACTGCTTTAGTTAGGTTTCTGGTGGGTCTCTCGAGATCTTGAGTGGGTAGAAGATTGGGTGTGGGAAGGTTGTTGGAGATGTGTTCCGAGAACACATTCCCGTCTTCTTTCAAATATCCGTGATTACTGTATATAGCCGAAATGCTAGGGGGCTAGTCAAAATGAAGTTTGGGCCAATAGTGATAGATGATCAGATGTGATCGTAGTACCTATAGTGCACGTACGATCGAAGTAATGGGCTATGGGTTGTGATCTATTATATAAGTACCCAGATACTCGAAAAACATAGGTTGTGTGGTGGTGACTCGCATGATAGCCTGATATCGTTTCCATTGCTTCTGGAGCCACCGAATTAGGTGTGTAGGGCATTAAAATCACCTAGGATTACTGCGTTAGGAAGGCTGAAGGCGAAATTGGGTCATCAGAAATCAATCGTAATGGTGAAAGTACACTGTCACATTAGAGATGCTGTAGGTGCGGAAGAAATTCAATGCGGGTGGACGGGAAGCAATTGCTGACGATAGGTGCAGTTCCATGGTGGCTACTGTTTAGGTAGGAATGATAAATGTTAAAGTTAAGTGTGAATTTGCTAGCAACTTTGTTTCAGTAATTGATAGGATATGTATGTTGTGTATGTGTGAGAACTTGTAGGAAGTGTTGAATGGTTAGTGGTTCTGTGTCGTGTGTTGGTTTTAGGTGTGTGGTGTTTTCCGTTCGGACTGTTCGGGCCACAGGATGGGTTATAGAGTTGCCATCTTTATCTACGTGGCGAATCACGTATGAAAAGGAAAGAGGTCTAGGAGTAGAGTTGGAGGGACGAGGACCAAAAGGTTGGGTAAGTGTGACTGTGGGATCGCCGAAGCGATGTGGCAGCCTAGGCTGCGTACGCTCCTGCAAGGAATAGGAGGTTTCAAGGAGACAGGTTTAGTTGTGGTTGAACGTCAAGTTCAACCACGGGAAGTTAAATGAGAAGTTTTTTGTGTATTGATGGACTTGGGGATATTGCGAATGCAATACCTCGAGGATTGGGAACAGGTAGAATTATGATTAAGTTGTGTCGGGGAAGCGGGTTTAGGTATCAGGGCAAATAAAGGTGGCTGGTCGGGTTTGCGTGTAGGTTCTGATTGTGTGCGTTTTATCAGTCTGCAATTAGAGAATACTGTATCGATCTAACCCAGCGAATTATATGACGTTACTTTAATCTTTACGTTGAATCAAGAACTACCCAACCGAATGAATTTCTCTCATTAGGTGCTTTCAGCTAATCACATCTTTCTAATTTTGGAAATATCAATCCTGATCAATCTAATATTGTCTTGATATACAGAGTGTCACAGAATAGCTATTCCTAATCTTCAGATATGATAGAAGGCACTTAAATAAACATTTGTTATTAATAAACTAGTGTCCGCAAATTCTTCAGTATCGAAATAAAATGAAATAAATCGGCTATTACCCCAGGACTTTCCCGACAGTATACAATATGTACCCCTCCCGGAAAAATAAAAGTTGAATCCTAGCAACCTTTGAAAAACAATTATTTTCGTAATTGTCATTTCACGTCTATCACAAATTAGATAGTGGGATTCTCTGTCATTTTGCGTGTCACAAATTAGTCTTTATTAAAATTTGTTTGATTAAAAATCAGTTTACAAGTATCAAATATAGGAGTCATGCATCTGTCTACGGACGAGCTTACGGTAAAGGTAACGAAGCAAGGCGTATGTATGCGGAGCAGCATTCTTAGAGTCACATTCCCTCTCATACATCATTTTCAATATTGGATCAGCGTATTCGGGATATTGGTGAATAAATTCAGGAGCTAATCATACTATCCGAAATGTTGACTTGGAGAACCAAGTTTTGCAATAGCGCTAAAACAAGCAATCGTGCCTTTGCTATACGATGGATTCAATCCGCACGTCTGTATGGAGGGTATTAAAGGAATACCAGAAGCATCAGTTTCACAGGTGAAATAGTTAATTCCAGCTGATTACCGAACAAAGTTAAGTTGCCGAATGGTACTTGAATTGACGAACCAAGATTTCGTAGGAGTGTATTATAGACAGGCGAGGCTCGTTTTACAATAAATGGCTTTTTTAATACACACAATATTCCCATTTGGACCAAAGAACACCCTTATGTCGTTCACAGGTTACATCGTCAATGATAGTCTATTAATATTTGGGCTTGGATTGTTGACATTTATGTAGTGGGACCACATTTGCTACGTGTACCGTTTCGGTGAAATATTGCTTTCCAACATGATGGTGCATCTGCACATTTGGGATTAAATTGCTGAAATTATCTAAATGCAGAATTTTCAAACGGGTGAATAGGAAGGGAGGGGCTGATGCCTGGGCGTGTACGTTCACCAGATATGATTCCACTTGATTTTTGTGTTTGGGATCATATTACACCATTAGATTATGAGACAATGCATTATTAAAACCTGACCAATTTCATAAATTTTATGCAAAGGTGTTCATTTTATTTAGCTTTGTAAACTTTCATAAAACACTTTAAATGTGACACAACTCAAATAGTAGTTAAAATTGGATTTTTAAATTTTTTTAAAGTTACACCAATTACATTAAAAACTGGTAAATATTTTGGGTTAAATAGTATTTAGTGTTGCTCTATGCACGCACCTTACAGAATTGATATATTTTTTTCTTTATAACGAAGAAAACTGTGCTATAACCTAACTTTTTGCTATTTCATAATCTCTCTAAACCGCATTCTTTACAGATACATTTTATGTGCGACTTCGTTAAATAGAAAGTAAACATTAATAGTGACTTTGACCTCTGATGATCTCATCTTATTTACATATTTTCACTATACCTATCGTAATATTCCTAATCACTTTTACTGACCATTAAAAAAAACAACGTTTAACAACTTTTTATTTGCATTACAATAATTACTACTTTAAACAATTAAATTATTTGCAATTGACTAGCGGAATCACTGAGCGAAAGTTTTTTTTTTACATTATGGCGTCTTTTCTCTTTGTTTTATTCTGTCACCTATTGCTCCAGTCTTCCTTGATCATATCTGCACCTTTTTCACCAATCATTATCGTTGGAGCGTTTGTATTTCCGCTAACAATCGTTGGCATAATTGAAGCATCAACTATTCTTAAATTATTCACACCATAAACCCGTAACCTATGATCAACCACTGCTTCTGGATCAGTTGCCGGTCCCATTTTGTTAGTGGAGGTTGGGTGATAAATAGTGAAGGTGAAATGCCGAATACTGCACTCCCAATACTCATCTGTGTCAAATGCGTACTGTCTACAGCCAGGAAATGGTGTTTTGTGACATTTTGAGTGAAACCTTTGAAAAGCGGGCGTATCCGAAAGATTTAGCCCGATCCGAATCCCACCGATCAGCGTGTCAATATCTTCCCGATGAGTGAAATAATTGGGGTTAACATCCACGTAAACACTCGGATCTTTCGATTTTAATCTCACCCATCCTCTACTTTTGGGCCTTAGGAGTAATGGCAAAACCGTCCAAGTGTCGACATTAATCAAAGGTTTATAAACAGTGTTATAAACACTATCTCGTAATCCAGTGATTTTTTTAACCTGATCACCATCACTATTCACACTACTTCCAGCGAAGTGAAACTGTATATCAGGCCAGTCGATTGATTTGGGCGCGTATTTTGTATTAACAAAAGCGACTCCTTCAATACCGAAGGATGTTAAAGGCCCCCTCTCGTTTAGTATATACTCCATGGCAACATCTAGTCTTTGGTAACGCTCCTTATTGAAGCTTATTGGTTGATCGATTATAAAAGTATACCCACCTAAACCTACGTGATCTTGCAAATTATCCCCCACTCGTAAATCACTTAAAACAGGAATTCCAAAACTATCTAAGTGCTCTTTAGGTCCAACACCCGATAACATTAACAGCTGAGGACTACTCAACGCACCTGCTGAGAGTATCACTTCTTTTCTGGCACGTACCGTTCGTGGTCTGTTATCACGTACGAATTTTACACCATACGCTCTCTTGGTGACTCCATCAATTAAGATCTTAGTAACACGAGAGTACATGGCGATATGTAAATTCTTCCTCTGCCTTACGGGACGTAAAAAAGCCTTAGCTGTTGAACATCTCGATCCTCTCCGTATTGTGCCTTGAGCAATCATAAACCCAGTTTGCTTCTCACCATTACAGTCTCTCACTTCATACCCTAACTCCCTTCCTCCCTGTAAAAATGCAATCGCCAAAGGTGTTCGCCACGCTGCTTCTTGCACTGTTAAATAACCGCCAGTATTATGATATTTTGTTTTTGCCAAATACGGATTACGATTATCTTCCGATTTTAAAAAATACGGTAACACATCTTTATACGACCATCCTGGGTTACCTTGCGCTTCCCATTGGTCATAATCGTGCCGGTTACCTCGGACGTAAACCATCGCGTTAATAGTACTAGATCCTCCTAAAACCTGAAACATTTTTTTAGTAAAGGCTATTAGTTTGAGGCATGATTACCTTTCCTCGTGGCCAATTACATCGGTCACCTATCATAGCAAGGCAGTATTTTGAATCGCTTGGAGGTGAGGTTTGGTACATCCAATCCATATCAGACATTTGAGCGTAGCCAGCTAAAGCGGGAATGTCGGTTATTTCGTTTTCATCTCCACCCGCTTCTAATAGTAAAATTGTCCAGTTGGCTATTTCCGATAACCTTGACGCTACTACTGCACCAGCTGAACCTGCACCAATAACTACAAAATCGTATTCTGGGTATACCTACAAAAACATCAGTAAGTTGCGGTTCGGTAATTACGACTAATGCTCAAGCGCCCAGTTTATATTGGGATTATGTAATCATTATCACACATTATAAACAAATTAAGTTTTAAATTTAGGACCTTTGTGAACATTGGATTTTTTATGAACATAAACGTTTTGGCTGTGATTTTTTAATACGTTGTTATTATCATTTTTGTTTGAGTTTCTAGAAAATGTACAATTTTATAAACACTTGAAACAAATTTTAGTGAGCACTATGAACATTTGTGAGTAAAAATTCTTAAATACACATTATGAATTAAAATGTATTTTGGTTATGTGTATGTTTTAGCGATAATTTTTTATTATGTTGGTATTTCTTTGTTTTTATTCAGTTTGTACTAATTTGACTACTATTAGGAACATTCAGGAGTTCCAACTAAATATTTGCGAAATTGTAGTTATGAACATACTGGAGTATGAAGTTTAATTATAAAGGTGCTATTTAATTAATTATTCGCTTCTTTATGAGAATGTTTAACATTACTTACTGTTATGAACACTAATTTTAATGAGGAACACGGTATGTATAAAAATGTTATTATAATCATACCTTAAGTGTAAAATTATAGATAATGATATTGGGTATAATTATGAACACTTTAATTTTGATGTGCCTAAAAAAATTTTTAGTATGCAACTATTTTTGTTTGAGTTTTGTTGAATCTGTTAATACTTAAAATTTAAATGTAATTACGTATTACTAGTTATGAACGTACATGATTTGCCCTGAACTTTAGCTTAAAATTAACTAAGCAATATCTGAATTGAGGAATAGTAACCCTGACACATTATGATGAACAGTGTAATTGTGAATACAAAAAAGAACAAGGCTGCAATTAGGTGGAATAGCTTTGTTGTTAACGTATTATGTGATAGTTTTGATTTGTTTGACGCTTAAGAGTATTATGAACATTCAAAGGTAATAAAATTAAAGACACATCATGAACAAATGAAATATAAATATTGTCATTGGATATACTTATGAACAGTGGTTTGTTATGAACATTTTTAGCAATGGTTTTTTGTTTTGTTGATTGAATATGCTAGTAAAATAATATTGTGAACACTAATTTTAATGTTCGATACGGACATTAAGAAGTTCCAAGTAAGCATTCTGAACAAAAATGTAATTATGAACATTTCTTAGTTATAATAAACAAAATTGTAATGTAATATATTATTAATACTTAAAATTACATGTAACGACCACTATAAACATTATCTTTACAACACCTTATGAAACACACTGTTATTATGAACGTACTTTAAACAGTAAAATTATGTATCGTTAAGAACACTAAGTTTTCTATGAACTTATTTTAGCACTGACTTCAAAATTAGTTGTGAACTTGGTTGAACATTCAAAATTATTTTGTCGAGCATTATGAAAATCTGAGAATAAGCACCGACTACTGGAAAACCGAAAACTGAAAAAATGTGAACATTTTTGTTTGTTATGAACATGTCAAGTATACTTTTTCTAGTATTTATTCTTTTTATATTTTTTCAATAAGTTTATGTAAAATACACACTAAAAACCAACATTAATTAGTAATACGAGCATTTAGGAATAGTATGCCCCAACAACACATTTTGTAGTAGGAGAGTTATGAACATAACGTATGGGACATAAGTTTTGAGAAAAAGTTTGCTTTGAAATTTCTTCTCTTCTCTCAAATCATGTTTTCTTGCTTTTACAAACGTCAAGTTTGTTCAGTAATGGCGTTCAGGATATCATACAAACTTGAAATTCGCAAGAGGATCTGTAGCTTATTTGGACGGTTGCCCAATAGTGAAATTGTAAACTTGTTCAGAGATCAAAATGTTAGCCAGGCAACAATTTATCGGGCAATAAGAGAATTGACTAAAACTGACAGACCTCATATTTTGAGTCAAAACACGACTAATCGATTGGTGCAATCTGCTCAAGACAGAATTATAATCTTTAGTCGAAAGGTGGGTCGCCGTTTTGGGGTCTCACACAAGACCGTCCAGAGAACTTTGTTAAGAAATGGCGTAGTTTATAGAAAGAGAAGGAAGTGTCTTAAATATACCTAGGCACAGCTCGAAAGCATACCTATAGGATTTTGTAAATCACCGTGTGGTCACAATGGACGATGAGAAATTTTTTACGCGGTCACATTCTGAAATGAAAGGTAGCGGTGGGTTTTATACCTCTGATATTGAAAATTGTTCAAACGAAGTGAAATTCAAAGCAAAAGCAAAATTTGAGTTCGGGGATAAGCTGTGGATGCTGGACTCTATACTCAAAACTGCTTAATTTTATTAATACCTATCATCAGAACGATGAAACAATATTTTGGACCGAACTCGCTTCATGCGATTATGCCAGAAGGACTCGAGACTAGCTGGAGCAAAATAACGTCGATTATGTATCAAGAGAAGATAATCCTCCAAGTGTTCCTCCAGCTCGACCAATAGAAGAATTTGTCATTATTGAGTCGAAAGGTTTATGAAAACGGTTGGGAGGTTCAAAATGAACAGCAGCTGTGGGCAAGAATTTTTTGAAAAGAAGATGAGACAAGTGTTAGCCAAATTGTATGGTCCGCTATCAGTTTTGTAGATTAGTTTTCATGTTGTCAAAAGATGTAATAATAATAGATAATAGTTAAGTTTAAATAAAATTTCATTACTTCCGTGATGTTTTTTCTTGATTAAGCGTTTTTGGTGTAATATACTGCCTTGTTATGAACATTGAGGCGTATTAAGCTCGAGTAGATATACAAAATATACAGTTGTGAACATACTTCAAGTATAAAAATTGAGTGTTGTTCATAATTTGTGGTTTAATTAATGTTATTGCAGTATTTTGAATATTAGGTTTTTCAAAGTTTATCAAATGTATTGTTCACAATGTACTACAATTAGTTTCAATAGGTTTATTCCGTTTATGAACCATAGTGTCCATACTTTGTTTTAGTCGAATTAAACTTAATATAGTTTTACGTATACTGTGTTCTAAATGTTTTTTTTTATAAATAATGAGAAATGAATTCACAGATTATGAACAAAGCTAGCAGTATACTGTAATATTAACGAATTTAACTATAACAAATTGTGGACACTGTTATTAATAAACGGAATGTGATTTATTGAGACCAATTGGCGTACATTGTGAACAACACACTTATGAACTTTGAAAGTTGAAACAACGTTATAAACACAGTGTACAAAACACTGGAATAAGTTTAATTAAGCGTACTACAACAAAACATGAACATTATTGAGATTATTTGGCGCACACTAAATAATGCATTATTCTAAGTTGAAACTTTAGGTTATGAACACAGTCTATAAAATTTTGGAATGAGCTTAAATACAGGTATTACAATATGTTATCAATACAATTATCAAATTGTTTACGTTTATGAACATAGAAAATCGAAACTTAACGAATCACAACAAGCTATGAACACTATCATTAATAAACGGGCGTGCCTTATTAAAATTTATTCGCATACGCTGTGAACAAATATTTTCCTATCAACATTGAAACTTATGAACACGGTCTGCTAAATTCTGTAATGTAACATAACAATAATAAACGGAACTTGAGTCTTGTTGAGAACTGGTGTGCACTGGAATACTATATTTATTGAATCTTCATGTTATGAACACGTATACCTAATTCTGTACTAAGCTCAGTTAAAAAAATTACAATAGTATGTGAACACTATTACTATTAAACAGAACATGACTGAAACTAACACTGTGAACAATACTAACTAATATTTATGAACACTCAAACTTGAATCAGTGTTACATATAATATTATAAACAATACATGTATGAAGGTTTCAAACTGAAAATTTACATTATGGACATGTGATACAAAGTGCTGTAATAAGTTTAATGAAGTAAGTTATAGCAAATTATGAACACTGGTATTAGTAAGCAAACCGTGACGTATAAAGGTAGATCAGTATAAACATTGACAACTGAAACTTAACATTATCAATACGGTATAGAAATTGCTATAATAAGACTAATCAACCAGTAGAACAAATTAGCATAAAAATTCATTTATGAATGTTGAAACTTGAAACTTAATATCGCGAAGACGGTGTATGTAATTCTGTAATTATCTAAAGTAAAGGTATTTATGTATACAATATAATAATTAGCGCACACCAAAGACAGTACATTTATGTAACATTGAAAATTGAAAAAATATCAACAAAATATACACAATGCTGCAATAGGCGTAATTAAACATACTACAATAAATAGAACACACTATAAACAATGCCTTTATGAACATTGTAAATTGAAGCTTACTATTATGAGCATGGTATGCGAATAATGATCATGGTCATCAAAAAACGGAACATGACTGGCATTTGAGCCTACCAAATTACGAACACTACTATTTGTAAGCGAAACGTGAGGTATTAAGGCAAATCAGTGAACAATATATACAGGACATTTATAAATATCGAAAGTTGAAGTTAACAGTATGAATACGGTATACAAAACGTTGTAATAAGCTTAATTACCTACTACAACAAATTGTGAACACGGTCATTAATAAATGTAACGTGACTATAGTATTGAGACTAATTGGTGTACAATTATAAACAATACACTTATGAACGTTGAAATTTGAAACTTACTGTGTTTGAAGACGGCGTGAAAATTTCTTAATAAACTTGAGTAAAGACACTACAACAAATTATGAATACAATTATTATTAAACAAAATGTGAGCTTATTGAGAACAATTGGCGTACACTATAGATAATACATTTATGAACATTGAAAATGGAAACTTAATATTATGAACATTGTATACAAAATGCGTAATATCGATTAATAAAAAGAAATTTTGCCAGGTCCACTAATTTTTATTCAAATAACTACATATACATATATGTTTCGTCTATAAGAAATGCAGTTATCCTCAGGTTTATAAATAACTTACATTTATTTTGTTAGTGGATCTGACAATATCTTTTTTTTGTTTATGTTGTGATAGGTTTACTTAGACATACAACAAGTTATGAATACAGTCATTTGTAAACAGAACATGATTTACTAAGAAAAATTGGTGTACACTGTAAACAAATACATTTATGGACATTGCAAACTAAATCTTAACAATATGAATATGGTATACAAAATGCTCTAATTACAAGAGATTATGAACACGGTCATATTTAAATTATACATGACCGTCTTATTGAGTATAAGTGGCGTACTTTATTAACAATACATTTATGAACATTGAAAATTAAAACTGAACAATGTGAACACGGTGTAAACATTTTTGTATTAAGCTTAAGTAAAGACAAATAAAATCATTAATTATGAACAGAATTATTACTAAGTGGAACGTGAGAATAATTGGCGTATACATTATGAGCACGTTACACAAAATGCTGTAGTAAGATTTATTAAACACACTAAAACAAATTATGAACACTCTAATAAACAGAACGTGACTCTATAAATAATACACTAATGAACATTGAAAATTTAAGTTTAACATTATTAACACAATACAAAATTGTAATAATTATGGACAATACAATAAATGTGCGGAATTTAACGTTTTAATTAAACACGCTACAACAAATTATGAACACGGTAATTTATAAATGGAATTATTGAGACTAAAATGCTGTAATTACTTAATTAAACTAAATACACTTATGAACATCGAATGAATATTGTGAACACGGTATACAAAATACTGTAATAAACAGATTATGAACACTATTATTAATAAACGGAACGTAATTTATTGAGGCTAATTGGTGTATATTGGTAAAAATACATTTATGAACATTGAAAGTTCAAACTTAACGTTATGAAGTATGAAACTTCTATAAAGACATTAAAACGAATTATGAATGTAATTATTATTAAACGGTACGTGATTCCTATTCAGAATAATTGGCGTACACTTTAGACAGTACATTTATGAACAGTAAAAATTGAAGCTGAACATCATTATGAACACCATTATTGATAAAAGGAACGCTAGCCGTACTGAAACAAACTGGTGTACACTATAAACAATACATGTATGAACAGTGAAGATTAAAACGTAGCATTATGAACACGATATGAAAAAAGATGTAATAAGGTTAGTTAAGCTATTATAGACTAACACGCGTTAAAAAGTATTACGTACGGAGACTGATTCGCATTCACCACAAGATGAAAAATTGAAACTTATTATGAATATGGTATTCAAAGTTGTGTTATGAGTAAAGACAGTATGTGAAATCTTTTTCGCTCAGGATTAGAGTATCGTACACAATCTTTATTAGAAACAATAAACACAATTGTTCATAATTATAAGAAATATACTTTTCATGTAATGGTTTTTATTATGTTATTCAACAATCCTGAAAATTTGTTAGTCATAAAATGGTTGCGTAAGCTATAGTTTTGTGTTATTAAGTCGTTACCAATTGAAATATTTTAAGATAATTGTTATGAACATAACGTGCAAGAATGCTATGAACACCACCATTCGTGTTATTACTAACAATTATAATTATGTTGTTTACATCATTGATAGATTAGATACCATTACAAGTCATACTCGTTGTGTCCATGCATTTTAATATCAAAATTAAATGTGCAAGAAGTTATAAGCACTGGTTTAGTGAGTTTTACAGATTAAACAAAGTGTATTACCTTTAGTAACGCTCTCCATGAACACGGAAATTTAAAGCTGTAATCATAGGTTAATCTATCTATTTGACACACACATTATGTAGAGATCAGTGAA
This sequence comes from Vesta saturnalis, assembly GCA_036346205.1. Classification (NCBI taxonomy): domain Eukaryota; kingdom Metazoa; phylum Arthropoda; class Insecta; order Coleoptera; family Lampyridae; genus Vesta; species Vesta saturnalis. Next base: position 1,030,764 of record JARFJB010001574.1, read on the forward strand.
CATGCACATGTATACGTTTAGAGTCTTAGAGTTTTAAATAATGGAACTTTGTGTCTTTTTAGTATGCGCTTTTTATTTTTCAGTAAATTTGTGATTAGGTGGAGGTCCAAGTATGTATCTAACAGTTTCAAGGTGTGATTTACATCATATAAATACCACCACGTGAACGAGTTTGGGGTAACATGAGTGTCACACGATCTAGTAAATTATGAACATTATATGGAATATTACTATGAACTTAATTTTGAATAAAATAATGAACACCTATAGGTAAAATTTATAACGTCACGTATAAACGAGTTTGGCGCAACGTGAGAGTCTCGCGATCTTGTAAGTTATGAACATTACTTATGAGGAATAGTATTACGAAGATAATGTTTGATAAAGTAATGAACATCATATAGGTAAAATTTATACCACGTGAACGAGTTTGGGTGAACATAAGAGTGTCACACGCACTTGTAAATTATGAACATTATATGGAATTGTATTCTGAACATAACGTTTGAGAAAATAATGAACATCATATAAGTAAAATTTATAACATCATAAGAATGTCATGCGCTCTTGTAAATTACGAACATTACATGGAATGTTATTATGAACGAAGTTTTTGATACAATAATATAGGTAAAGTTATAACATCACGTAAACGAGCTCGCCGGTACATTAGCATGTAACACGATCTTGTAAATTATGAACATTATTACGTGGAATATTATTATGAATATAATATTTGATAAAATAATGAACATCCTGCAGGTAAAATGTATGTCACTTAAACAAGTTTAGGGCAACATGAGGGTCACACGCTCTTATTTATAACGTCACGTAAACTAGTTTGAAGAAACGTGAGAGTGTCACCCGTTATTAATTTATGAACATTATATGCCATAATATTATGTACATAGCCTTTGTAAAATAATCAACATCATATAGGTAAAATTTGTAATATCACGTAAACGAGTTTAGATTAGCATAAGGGTATCACACGCTCTTGTAAATTATGAACATTACATGGAATATAGTCTAATAAAAATATGGTTTTATGATTTGCCGGAAACAGTTGTGACTTATTATTATGTGACATACCAAAACATTTTTAATTAATGTTAAATATTACAGTTCAAACATTTTTTTAGGTTATATTGGGTTAACACAACATAACCTAAAAAAATACTATTCCATGTAATATTAACCGTTACAGTTCAGGCATATTTTTTTAAGGTTATGCTGTGTTAATATAACATAACACAACATAACCAAAAAGAATAATGTTTATAATTATAATATTATAATAATAATGTTATAATGTTTAATTTAACATTACTTGGAATAATATTATGATCGTAGTCTTTGATGTAATAATGAACAGTATTGCGAACACAATCTGTGATAAAATAATGAACATAGGTAAAATGTATAACATCACGTAAACGAGTTTGAGTCAACATGAGAGTATCACACCTTCTTGTAAATTATGAGCATTATATAGAATGGTTTTATGAACATAATCTTTGATAAATTGGTTGTCATCATTGTTATAACATTACGTGAACGAGTTTAAATCAGCATCAGGTCACACGCTCTTGTAAATTATGACATCACGTAAACAGTTTGTTGAGTTACATGGCCTTGTATGAACATTACATGGAAGTGTATTATGAACATAAACTGGTAAAGCAATGAAAATAGGCAAAATTATAACATCACGCAAACCAGTTTGGGGCATCATGGGAGTGTCACATGCACTTTTAAATTATCAACATTATATGAAATGATATTATGAACATAATCTTTGATAACGTAGTCAACAGGATATAGGTATGTTTTGTAACATCACGTAAACGAGTTTGGATCAAAATGAGAATATCACACGCTCTTGTAATTATAAACAATGTATGAAAAAATATTATGAACATATTCTTTGATGAAATAATCAACACCATATAGGTCAAATTTATAACATCACGCAAACGAGTTTGGGGGCAACATGAAGATTACATGCTCTTGTAAATTATGAATACTATATGGAATAGGTAAAATTTATAACATCACGTAGATCAGTTTAGGGCATCACGGGAGTGACACACGCTCTTTTAAATTATGAACATTGTATGAAATCATATTATGAACATAATCTTTGATAACGTAATGAATGTGCATATAGATATGTTTTATAACATCACGTAAACAAGTTTGGGTCAATTTGAGAATATCACACGCTCTTGTAAATTATAAACAATATATGAAAAATCATTATGAACATAGTCTTGGACAAAATAATGAACATCATACAGGTAACATTTATAACATCACCTAAACGAGTTCGGCGCTACTTTAGAAAGTAACAAGCTCTTGTTAGTTATGAACATTATTACGTGGAATATTATTATGAACGTACTGTTTTATAAAATAATTAAAACCATACATAGGTAAAATTAAAAACATCAATTAAACGAGTTTAGGCCAACGTAAAGTATCACGCGCTCTTGTAAATTATGAACATTATATGGAATAGTATTATGATCATGATATTTAATAAAATAATGAACATCATATAGGTCAAATTTAAAACTTTTGTAAATTATGAACAATATATGAAAAATCATTATAAACATAGTTTTCGATAAAAGAACGAGCATATAGGTAAAATTACTTAAACGAGTTTGGAGTAAAATGAGTGTCATACGGATTTGTAAATTATGTACATTACACGGTATAGTGTTATGAACATAATATTTGATAAGATAATGAACATGCAAGACTGCAATAAGGATTGTGTTATAAGTAGGTATTATTACGAACACTCATACTTACATATCTTGTGTCAGTAGGATGTGATTCAGGGTCTACAGATGAGTATCGCATATAAGATAATCCTATCGCTATCATAGGCAATAATCCTGCTAATGTAAACGGATTGCCTCCAATTGTCGAAGCAAAACGTGCAATTTGCGAAATTGTTGTTATAAGACCAGACATTTTTTTTCACCTTTCACCTTACATCCACATTCCCATATTCATTTCCTGGTTAATTGCTTTTGGAGTGTAATTTCTAAAGGAAACTTTCTGAGCTTGAAATTTCCACGGAGTTTTTTCCTTATCAACACAGCACTTTATATACAAATGTTGCTTTATATAATCGTTTTGAGAATTATCCGGTTTATTGCTCCGATTACAGATTGTACATGTGAAATACTCATTTCTTTGATAGTTGTCTTTTGGTAAAATTGGTGCTGTACTATATTTTTGTTTTGTTTGTACAACTGCTTCGGTCGTTCTCTTTTTTTGCTCCGTCTTGTACTTCTCTTGATATTGCGACGTGTGCCAATTTATGAATTTAGTTGGATTGAAAGCAAATTTTCCCATGTTAACGATGGAACTGGAAAACAAATTGTTTTATTTACAAAAGGGTAACGTAATGGTATATTTCTTTCTCAATTAGTGTAATTGTAAGAATGAATTGAAGCGAAACTAGGAATGTTTTGCAAGAATTTTATAACACTGTATATTCTTCTACGCTTTTTATGAACACTTTCTCTTGCTTTCATAAAAAATAAAATAAAATACAAAGCCTGAGCTAATAAATGTTGTAATTATTATTAATACTTCCACTTACAATTTAACAGTCATGAAATTCTTCTGCATATATTTGCATTATATTATTACCAGAAGAGTTAACTAATTACATGAAATGCACTTACTACTATTACATGTTTTATGCAAATTACTGTAATTGTTTTGTTTTTTCTCATTATAGTCACATAACGTTCATGCATTTGAGAAAAAATAGTGTTTTCGTATTTTTTTTACGATTAACTATGTTAATGTGAGAATTACTTAAAATTAAAAGTATTGGACTTATTTTATAGCAAATTTTAATATTACAATTAATCAAATTAATTAATTTTTAACATTTTTATTTAATATTTTCATTTTTCCGTAATTTTGAAGCTAACATTCTTTTTAATAATACTGGAACGTACACTAAGTTTTGGAAATACCTTTATTCAACGCTCTGATAGTCCAATTACCTTAATTAGTAGCAGTCACAATTTAACGTTTTAAGACTATTATGGAAGTTGTTAGTGTATAATTAACTTTTTGTAATTATGTAGTTTTCTTTAATGTTTTAATAAGTTCTAAAATATTATTAATTTTATTAAATACATAAATAAAAAGTTTACCTCGACTCGGATTTGAACCTACGACTTGTACTTTGCAAGGTACCGCGCTAACCAACTGCTCTATGAGATACAAGTAGGGGTGGACGATATCGCAAAATTGATATCAAAGTTTGATATTTGCTGAAACAACTTTCAGCGTAATAAAAATTACATATTTGCTGTTCTCAAACTGGGCGAACGAACTTACTAAAAAGTATTATTAATTTTATTAAATACATTAATAAAAAGTTTACCTCGAGTAGGATTTGAGCCTACGACCTGTACTTTGCTAGAGTACCGCACTAACCAACTGCGCTATCCAGATACAAGTAGGGGTGGGCGATATCGCAAAATTGATATCAAAGTTTGATATTAAAAAAATATATATATCAATTTGATATATCAAATATCAGATATCTATTATCAAATATCAAAATTTCAGAATATCAAAATATCAAAATATCAGAATACCAAAATATCAGAATATCAAAATATCGGAATATCAGAATATCGGAATATCAAAATATCAAAATATCAAAATATCAAAATATCAAAATATCAAAATATCAGAATATCAAAATATCAGAATATCAAAATATCAGAATATCAAAATATCAGAATATCAAAATATCAGAATATCAAAGTATCAAAATAAAAAATATCAATTTATTTAATATTACACTGGAAAAAACTTTCTCAATTCTCGGAAGTCGGAAGGGAACTTGTCATTCCTCACTTGCTCAAATGTATGTCTACTAATTTAAGTGAAAGGTATTTAGTACGTGTATGTACATTTGAGCAAGTGAGGAATGAAATGACGTTCCGTTCCGACTTGCGAGAATTGAGATTGTTTTGTTCCAGTGTAATATTACATAATTAGATTTTTTTTATTTTGATACTTTGATATTTAGATATTTCGATATTTCGATATTTCGATATTTCGATATTACGATGTTTCGATGTTTCGATATTTTGATTTTTTGTTTTTGGTGTTTGGTATTTTGATATCTTGTAATTGTGAAATTTCGATATCTCAAACCATCATTTTTTGTTGTTTCGATGTTTTTCGATGTTTCGATGTTTTTCAACGTGTTTCGGTGTTTTTCGATTAGTTTCGGTGTTTTTAGATTTTTTTTCGATCTTTTTCGGTGTTTTTCGATGTTTTTCGATGTTTTTCGATCTTTTTCGATGTTTTTCGATGGTTTTCGATGTTTTTCGATGGGTTTCGATGTTTTTCGAGGTTTTTCGTTATTTTTCGATGGTTTTTGATGTTTTGATATTTTGGTATTTTGGTATTTTGATATTTTGGTTTTTTGGTTTTTGGTTTTTGGTTTTAATTTTTGGTTTTTGGTTTTTGGTTTATGGCTTTTGGTTTTTGGTTTTTGTTTTTGGTATTTTGTTATTTTGTAATTGTGATGTTTTGATGTTTCCAACCATCAATATCATATCAATATTTTGATATTTGATTAGATATATTAAAATATCGCCCACCCCTAGAGACAAGCCCCAATCGATATAAATTTTGTTTTTATGTATGTAGAAATGATGTAAATTCTAAATATAATGAGATTACAATCAAATTACTTATATTAGTGGAATGTGCGCCTGCAATATCGCAAGGATTCACACCTACCAAAGCAACTTGACTAATATTAAATTATTTGAATAAGGAACTTGACTAACATTAAATTATTATAATAAGCAACTTGACTAATATTAAATTATTATAACAATTTAATATTAGTCAAGTTGCTTTGATAAGTGTGAATCCTTATGATATTGCAGGCTCCCATTCCATTAATATAAGTAATTTGATTGCAAACTAATTATATTTAGAATTTACATCACTTCTACATACATAAAGACAAAATTTACATCGATTGGGGCTTGTATCTCGATAGTGCAGTTAGTTAGCGCGGTACTCTAGCAAAGTACAGGTTGTAGGTTCAAATCCTGCTCGAGGTAAACTTTTTAATTATGTATTTAATAAAATTAATAATATTTTTTGATAAGTTCGTTCGCCCAGTTTGAGAACAGCAAATATGTAATTTTTATTATGTTGAAAGTTGTTTCAGCAATTTATTGTATAACGGTTTCTTAATTTCGAAATTGTCACAACTGTAATTAACTTATCCTAGCTGTGAAAAGTGGCCTGTGAAGTTAGCACCCCGACATAAACATTTTGCAGCTCCGATCAGAACTCCAGTTTTCTTTTTAAGAATTTTTGGGGTTTTATAATAAATGTTGGAACAGTTCAGGTGATCAACGGTTCCAAATCTTACTGGGGAATGAGTGCTCACTTCACACTCGATCCGAAAATGAAATACTTCTGAATAGCTCCTTTACTTTAATTTTGTGAACACTAGAGGTCCTGATATATAAAAAATATTTTTGATTTCGCAAAAATGTTCAAAAATATTTTAAAAGCTCGATTATGGGATTGAATAGTAAATTTGATTGATATTAAAAACAATTTTGTTCTATGCAAGCTTGGAAAAACATCCTTATAAACAGGATAAATTTCGCAAATATAATTTTTTAGAGTTCCGGTAGTTGTGGCGCGAGTTTTAGGCAGATTTCTCCGAGTTCTAAAAAAAAAAAAATCGAAGGACGAACGCGATCCAATCACTCATTAAAAAGTTATGGGAAACATTGTTGATTCGAAATTAGGACATTTTTTTTATTCTAATAGTTCCTGCATGATTTCTAAGTAGTACTCTGAGAGTTCTAAAAGAAGATTGCCTAAAGCAATTAGATTGCACGTTAAAAAGTTAGAAAGTCTTTAAACAATGATGATGTAAAGTTTGTCCAAGTACAGGCGAAATTGTTTTTTTTTTTTTGACACGGGATGAAGGTAGTTTCTATAAGCTCGAAAAAAGCGATTAAGGATGAACGCGGTCCGATCCTGCATTGAGAAGGCGCAGTACTCTAAACAACGTTCTGCCAATTCTGACATGAGTTCTAGCTAGTATTGCTACTTTGTTAGAGTTAGTCTTTGTTATAGCCTAAACAACTTATATCGTGCATTAAAAAATTAGTTGGCTTTAAACGATGATGTGAAGTTTGTTGAAGCACGGGCGAAATTTTTTTTGACACAGGGTGAAGGCAGCATTCTCTGAGCTAGAAAACCTGATTAACCGATTAAGGACAAACGCGTATTCAAAAGTTACAGGACTTTAAACAACATTGATTAGAAATTTTTTGAGGTTCGGATAAACATTATTTTTTGAGAGTTCTACTAATGTTGGCATGAGTTCTAGCTAGTATTGTAACTTTGTTAAAGTTCTCAGAGAAACTATTATAACCTAAAGTAACTAGGTCTCGCATTAAAAGTTATTAGAATTTAAACAACGATAATGTGAAGTTTGTCCAAGTACGTACGAAAATTACTGTTTTTTTTTTGGCACGGGGTGTAGGCAACTTTCTTTGAGTTTGAAAAAAACGATTAAGGATGAACACGATCCAAGCGCCCAAGTTATTCTACATTAAACGATGACTTAAAGTTTGTTCAAGTACGGATATAAACATTTTTTTGATATGGGGTGAGGGTAGGATTCTCTGAGCTGGAAAAAACGATTAAAGACGAACGCGGTCCGATCACGCATTAAGTTACAAGACTTTAAACAACGTTGATTAGAAATTTACCGAAGTTCGGACAAACATTTTTTGAGAGTTCTACTAATTCTAGCTAGTACTGTTACTTTGTTAGACTTCTGAGAGAAACTATTATAGTCTAAAGCAATTAGATCGTAGATTAAGAGGTTATTCGCCTTTATAAAACGTTGAAGTACCAGCGAACATTTTTTTTTGGCGCGGGGTCGAAGTAGGATTCTGTGTTCGACAAAAAACAATTAACGACCAACACGGTTTGATCGCGGATTAAGAAGTCACAAGACTTAAACCACGTTGATTAGAAATTTTTCGAAGCTCGGACAATTATTTAGATTGCGCATTAAAAGTTATTCGCTTTAAACACCGATGACGTGAAGTTTGCCCGAGTACGGGCGAGAAATTATTTTTTGGGGGTTTAGTAGTACTCTCCGAGCGTCCATTACGGACGAAGGCGGCCCGATCGTACAGTAAGAAGTTCTGTAAGAATGTTGATTCGAAAATTATTTTTTGAGTTCTAGTATGGGTTCTAGGTAACATTCTTAGAGCACTAAAACAATCTATTGTAGCCTAAAAAAATCAGTTCGCGCATTATAGTTACTCGACTCTAAACATCGATGATGAAATTATTTTAGAGTTCTAGTAGTTCTGGCACCAGTTTTAGGTGTTACAGGCCAAACTTGTGGTAGATCAAAGTGGCTCGTGAACAGGTAAATTGTATTACTTCGGACTAACTTGTGGAATGGGTCGAGATTCTAACTTACAATTCTACCAGAGTGTACTCTTACACTTCCTTTGTAATTATTAAACGTTAGCGTAGATTGGAATTTTTTCTAAATTTATTACTCATATTTACCTCACAATTTTGAATCACCTTATATCTTGAAATTTGTATAAGTTGACGTTAGCTGTGAATGGTTTTCTCTAATGGATATTTTCTTGTATAGGGATTCTGATTTGGACAGGCCAATTTTCCACTGTCAAAAAGAATTTGAATTCCTACCTCGTTTTCGGATTAAAATGGCTCCTCGTGAATGAAAGAAGAAAGCTTTAAAATTTCTAGTTTTATAACCTGCGTCACTCACTGTGAGATTTGTCAACACTTGATTTATTAATTTAATTCGATGTGTACTTAATGTTTTTTTTAAAGCTAAAGCACTACTAATTTCTGTTCTTTTTTTAGCTATCTATAGTGGTGAATTGTGCCTTACTTTTGTTTTGATTATTTTGGTAAGAGGGATTATTTGCACATTTCTAGTTTTTTATTTGTTATATTATTGAGCGGTTTCTAGTATTTTTGTTTTGTATAACCTGAATTGACCAGTTGATACTACAGTGAAACGAAAAAAAGCTGTTATATCGTCTGTAAGGTAAATGAGTAACTAATAGACATGTTTCTAACTTGATTGTGCAATTCAAAAGAAGTACAGTTTTCAAAATAAATACGCGAGAAAATGCAAATTTGGAGCAATACGTTCGATAGTTTAAACGTGTTTTTTATTCATTTATTATTTTTTGATTTTTGAAACTTTAAGATGCTCTTAGGGGTCAATTGACCCTTTATCCTATTTAAAATTTTGGAGGGGGTTATTACCCCCCGCACAGAGGGTTAATGTTGCAAAAATGATTGTAGCATGAAAATTAATCTCCTTTGATGTAAAAATCGAAGTGTGTCTGGATTTTTGTCAAAACATTTATTTTGATACAAATATATATATATATATATATATATATATATATATATATCGATAATTATTCGCATTCCTAATGAGGATGGGTGATGAACGAAGATGGAATAAGATACTGGACTAATTTGAATAAGGTATTTTGTGTACCACGTGACCCGTCGGTGGCTCACACTTTTTTTTTAACGCGTAACCGTGGACCATTGGTAGGTCACATTTATGTTTTACTGTGTTATATCGAATGAAGTATGACCCACCGGTGAATCACACTTTGTTTTCATCGAAATGAGGGCGTTTGTGATCTACCGGTGGATCACACTTGTGTTTTCAGTGAAATACGGCTTTGTATACCCCTGGTAGGTCACACTCATCGAAATAAAACCGTTTTTTGTACCCTCTGTCATCGCGATAAAGCGTGTTATCCTCGCAATAACACCGCTGGTGCAATGCAATGAAGTGTATTGTCAGATTTTGAGTGCAGGAATATCAAAATATTTTCTCACAAACTGTAGTTTAAGAGTTTAAATAACGCGGCCATAAGCCACAAGTGTAAGCGGTTCGTAATCGTAGTGAAAGGTATAACTTTGACGTTACGACGATGAGTCACGGAAAAGTAGAGGTGGTTACATAATCCAAAAAGTCGTAAATGATTCTTAAGCCGCTAGAGTGTCGGATAGCGTATTACATGTTTAGTTTGTTTTAGTATGTTTTCGTATGTTTAGGCGGTGAGTAACTTGTTTGTTTCTTTGACTTGTTTGTTGAGTAATTTGTTTGGTAGCTTCTGGGATGATTTTACATCAGCTTTTCAATTTTGTTACTAATACAAGGTATCTTGAAAATCATTCTGTAACAATTTTGTATCAATTTGTTTTGAACAATTGTTACGTAATGAAAGCTTATGCCGCATATTGGTGTCGATGAGTCATGTGAAAGGTACTTTTAACCTTGAGCAGTAAATTGTCAAGGGCTCATGTAAAAGCTGAAATTCGTGTACCAGAAAGTTTTTTCGGATATAACAAATTGACCCATTAAAAAGAAGCGAAAGGGAGAAAGCCCCAGCTCTTGGAAATAGATCTCAATCTTAGAAATGTGACCCACACGTTAGAAATGAAGCACATCAAGAAAAAAGGTTGTAAAAGAAGACAATTTTGAATCTTAAGCTGAAAAGGCTCAGTGAAACAAGAAGATGAAACACACGAAAAATGACGAAACACGAAAACAAGATGGCGGTAAGCAAAAAAGGTACACGGAAACAAGATTGACCTAAATAGAACCAGATACAAAATTGGGGATGAAAAGTTAGCCGACCACGTGGGCGAATGCAGAAGTCTTCTTTCCTACAAATGTAGTCGAGCGAGTCACGCGTTAAGAAATGGCTTAAAAGTAGAGGATCTGAAGCAAGCTGGGAGGAGCTAGAAGTTATGGTGAAGACAAATCAGAAACAAGGGGGAAATCTAAGTTGGGCTAATTTATACAGTTTTCAATTTATTTATTAGAATTAGGTTAGGAATTAGTGAATACGCCTAATTTTTTGGTTTTAATTTTATAAAGAATTATCTATTTTCAAAGTTGTTAATTAATCTTATCCTACAAAAAAAGTTTCAGTTTTAAATGTTCTGTCAATATTAGTAAATTTTTAGGATAATAGCTGGTGCTTACAATTTTTGATATTAATAAATCTAGATCAAGTTCGTTAATGAGGAAAATCCAACCAGTGGCGGGGCATTTTTAGGGGATTAGAAAATAAAAAAATTCATTGCTTCAAATTTTAAAAGTTACATAATTAAAAAAACAAACATACTTTTTTATATAATTTCAAAATAAAAAAATATATAATAACCAGTGGCGCGCCGTTTTTTAGGGTACTAAATTGTGCATTTTTTAATTTATCAACCGATTTTTTTGAAAGTCGGGTATTGGGGGTTTTTAAGGTCGCTAAGTATAAATCATTGGTCAAAATTAAAAAATTTGCAATGGCGGATCAAAAATGGGGGATTATCGTGTTTAAAATCCGGTATGACTAAAATTCAGATATTGTGGGCTAATTGTCAATTTTGCAACTTTGTTAATTTGTAAAACATTAGCTAAATAAAAAAATTTTAAAAACTGCCAGTGGCGTACCGTTTTTAGGGTGCAAAATTTTTTTGAAAGTTTGGTATTGGGGTTTTTAAAAAAAAAAAATCGTGTTTGAGAACCGATATGACTCAAATTCAAGTATTGTCGGCTTTGAAGTTATTATTTACATATGTAAGAAAGCAGTATGACAGATAATGTGGCAACGGTTTTTTATTTTATAAATGTTTTCTCTCATCATATTTGTCAATATTATCTGTGAAGGGATGTGCACTGACTTTTTGAGCAGAGTTTTTATAATTTGTAATTATAGAAAAATGTGGTTTATAAAATGAAAATAATGTCTGTGAATGGATATGCATTTCGAATATTTCGCAAAGTGGAAGTGATATTATTTAAGTTTAACAAACGGGTCTAAGATCTAAAATACCTAGACGCCACTGGAGATCGACTGCATGGTACCTAAATATTTGAACCCTTCTAATTTTTTGTGTAGGTATAAACAACTCATAAACAGTACTTGAGGCATTTATAATTTAAAATGCCCATTCAAGGCATAAATGTTCAGGCTCTATGGAATGTTGGTTAAGATTGATATATTAGGGTGGAGTACTAATGGTGAAAGTATTTGTATTATGACGTTACAAATGTATAATTTATTATTATTCAAAATGTCAAAAATGAAGTTGTATAAATTAGTAAAATCTCTATTATGCATTACTGCAGTATAAATTAAAATATAAACAGTTTAAGTATATGTTTCTATTATTAATTGTCTACATTAGCGTTATGATAAAGCGAATTCCTAAGTAAACTATTCACAAAATTTTGGAGCTTGTTTTGTAGAAAGTTAGTAAATTATGATTTTTATTATTTAAAATGAAGAAATAGGTTTTTTTTGTATTTTGGAACACACGCCCATTGCAAAGTTAGGCAATTTATTGTAAAGTTTAGCATGTTTTTTGTATTTTATAAATTCAATTAAAAATGTACCGGTAATAAATACTAACAAACCAGAAAATTTACAGCGATTGTTCTGGACAGATTTTGTAAAATTTAGAAGTAATGATAATTTTAGCAAATTTCTACATAATTAAGGATTATGTATTTAATTACACTCAGGAATGTAGATTACGTTAAGAATTACTAGAAACCTGTTTTTAAATTAAACGATTTTTTTGTCAATTTCTATTCAAATGTGAACTTGCGTTACATCCTGTACATTTCTAAAACAATTATTAGTAGTTTTTTTTTTTATTTTAAAAGTGAATATTTTGAAATTAAATTTTGTATTGGATAAAAATTTGCATAATTAAGGTACCTGTTTTTTTAGAAACAGTTTCCATCCTTCTGGACGTTGCATTCTTCTTAAATATTTCAATCACTTCACTTTAATTTTTCAATACACAATAAACAAATTAAAAAATAATAAATTTCTGTTTCGCATCAGGCGTGTGAAAGGTGAAATTGTATAGATCTTCAAGTGTTAGGTTTCACCGGGAAAGTCTTTAAGACTAAAGTCGTTTCTTGTCGGCTCTTAACGGATTTATTTTAGTAAATGAAAGTGGTTTATACATTTATACAAGAGTAGGATCGAGTAGTTTTATTTTTCATTTAAGTAAACAATTGATTGATTACGAAACACACATATTAATGACGAACTGTTGCAACTGGTGGAGGACATTTTTAGTGATTTTTTTTAGAAAATGGGACATCCTTCTGCTTCTTAAATTGAAAATTTAACAACACACGTATTATTTGTGAAAGTCTAACATTGACCTGCTTAGAAAATAAATTTAACTGACCTCTCAATTGATTAACATTTTTTTTTGCAATTATTTGTATTGATTTTTTTGTGCAGTTGTGAAATTTTTTTTGAAGAAAGTTGTTCGGATGGTGTGTGAAAACGTTTTTCGTCATTAATTCAAGTAGTAAAAATTTCGATATTTCAGGATTAAAAAAAATTAGAGCATGGGATGGGAAAAATAGATTTTTTTTTAAATAATTGACGTCCATTGTTTAGAAATAAAATGTAATGGTGACGTTTGCAGTATTACATTTGTCTCTTGCATTATTTTCTATCGTTTAAAATATGGGCATTTGAGAATCGAGTGGCGCCCACACCGAGTTTGTCTAGCTCACCTCGTTTGAGTTAAATGATAAGCTTATCAACTGAGCTTCTAATTTCCTTGATAAAAGACGAATACGTCTCGTAGTTGATGGCTTCGTTTCAAAGGAAGTTGGCGTTAACGTGTGCGTGCCACAGGGATCAGTTATAGCGCCTACACTTTTTCTGCTATACATAAATGATCTTATTTCTTCAACGACTAACACCGAGCTGGTAGCGGAGTGGCGACACGACCTGCTTAGCATTCGGGAGGTAGTGGGTTTCCCGTTACCGTCTACCGTGTATGAGGTTTTTCCAGGGTGTTTTCCTCATACACATGTAGCGGCATGGTCACTGCGTATATGCACACCATCTGCGGCTACTTAGGCGAATGCTGTGGTAGTATTTTCCCCCTCAGAACCCTAATTCCGTCCCTTCCGATCCTATCCTGACCACACCCATTCTTAATCCCACCATGCATATATACGTAATATGTGCATGTATGCTGGGACTCCATGATTGTGGCTGAAGGAGCGAATGAAATACGTGGCCCTTTCCTTCTTCCCCTTCAATGACTAACCCGGTGCATTGCTTTGTTGACGACTCACCTACTCATGTTCTACCTTGTATCTTACAGCAAGACATTAAAGCTAAAATGGCAATTTCAATCAACAAAGACTTTCAACGCGTCTTTGAATGGGGAGTTAAATTTAATGCTAATATAACCCAGTGATGTCTTGTGTCCACCAAAAAAATTGATCATTTCCTGTTGTAAGTATGAACGGCTTAGATCTGAAGTCTTCAGACTCTATTACTATGTTGGGAATGACTGTATCTTCAAATCTATCATGAGTTGACCATTATCTGTCAGCTATTAAAGCAGCTGTTCGTAAAATCGGCTTTTGTACAGATCTAGGCAGTACTCTACCTACCGACAATTCTTTGTGCTGTACAAGACCCAAATTCGACCTCATTTCGAATATAATTCTCACCTCTGGATTGGTGCCTTCAACACGCTTTTGATATCATTGGTCGTATTAAAACAAGAGCGAATAGGCTTATAAATGACCCGTCCTTAACTTCTGCCCCTTGAGCATAGTAGAATCGTTTCAATGCTGCCTTTGTCCTATCGGTATTACAATAGCTATTGCGCTGCTGAATTACACCCTTTGATACCATTTCGGGCCACCTTTGCTCATTCACATCATCAATGTACAGTACAAATTTCCAAATTTCAATTAACACCAAACTGGCGCGATCCGCATTCTTGTACACGGCCTCTAAACTCTGGAATAATCTCCTTAGTTTCAGCTTTCCTTTCACTTATGATATGATCCTTAGTTTCAGCTTTCCTTTCACTTATGATATGATAAGGTAGCTCATAGGCATCTTTTGGCAATTCAAATATCCCACTATCCATTAGGTTTCAAAGAAAAGGTTAATATACATACTAGACATACATATACAGGGTTGCTCATTAGTGCGTCAAAGTGAATTTGCGGTTAAACTGTGCGCAGTAGAAACAAAATGTTTATACAACAGTTGCTTGAATTCAAGCACGCTACAACCTAAAAATATGTTTGCATATACAGAGTGTTCCATAACAGCGGTACATAACCTAACTGTCTTATTTTAAATGGAATGGTATAGTTTTTACTGCGGGTTTCGTTTCTACTCTGAAAACAACCACTTTCTTGTAAACATGTCGTACAGCTAAACTTAACCGTTTTTGAAATATTTGTACTTTTAGATAAAAAAAATATCATTTTTCGTCGTAGTTCAAAAATTTATTTTGAGGTTACTGCAAATTTGTAACTATGCATGTGATTAGTGCTGACATTGATCTTTGAAGAAATATTATGTGATCAAAAATCTTTACGACAAAAAATAAAAGCGTGGGGCGCTCATCATAATTTATTTCTCTCCGTCACATGTTTATAATGTGAGCTCCCCACGCTTTTATTTTTAGTCGTTTTTGATCACATTTTGGTGCAAAGAAAAAAAATATTTTCTCCTGTCTAGTGCACTTTCTACGCATAACTAAAAGAGTACTTTTTAAAAAAGTTTATTTTATCATAGTATTATTTTTATATTAAAAGCTTTTTATGAAATTACATTCTCAGTCACATACATAATACAAAATATTTTATCATTTATTTAAGTATGGCAATTGTTATGATACTTTTCTGGTCAATATACCTAATATTATACAGGATGCACATTTATTATACCGAGAAGAATTAAAATAAAAATCTTAAAATTGTAAATATTTCAAAAACCTCTGCTTATTACAAAAACTGTAGGTCTTTCTTTCGAATAATGTAATAATATACAGGGTGTTGTATTTAAGATAAGATAGTTATTTGCACTTAAAACAAAAAAAACTATACATTTATAATTCTTGTACGCCCTGTATAAAAATTACATATCATAATATTTCTTAAAAGATCGTCTGCACCAATTACATGCGGAGTTACAAATTCATAGATTTGGTAGTAACCTAAAAATAAATTTTCGAACTACGACGAAAAATGATATTTTTTTATCTAAAGGTACCAATATTTAAAAAACGGTTAAGTTTATCTATACGACATGTTTAATAGAAAGTGGATATTTTTCAGAGTAGAAATGAAATCCGCAGTAAAAACTATACCATTACATTTAAAATAAGGAAGATATGTTATGTACCGCTGTTATGGAACACTCTGTATGTGCGGAAATATGTTCTAAAAAATTATACTTTGGATTGCTCAGTGGTAAAGGTGTCAGACTTGTAAGTGAATGGTACCAAAGCAGTCAAGTGCTTGGAAAAAAATCATAATAAATGAAGTCGGTTCTTCTCAGGACTGATGACTGAAGCTGTGTCCCCTTCCGGAACGCCGCGCTACAAAAGCAAAAACTGTGGAAATAGGCCGATCAATTTAACTAATCTAAGACCATAGTTAAAATACACTTATAATACAGAACAAATGAATCAAAGAAACAATCAAGTTACACACATTCAAGTAAACACAAACACACCAAACATGTAAACCTCAAAAACAAACTTAACATGTGATACGCTATCCGCCAATCTAGCAGCTTAAGTTTCATTTATGACTCATTACTTCATTACGTAGTATCAAGGTCGTGCCTTTCAACTATCACTCATCATGCTTTAAGTTTTTGGATTATGTAACCACCTCCACTTTTTTGTAACGTCAAGGTTATACCGTTCACTAGTATTCCATAACCACTTTCACTTATCATCGAATTATTTAAACACTTTTAAATTACAGTTTGCGAAAAAAATGTACAATGTCTTTGTTTAATTGCCAACGTCAAAACATTTTTTTAAAATACAAGAACAAATCTCATTCAATGCTAACAAATTCGAAAATATTTTGATCTTCCAGCAACCAAAATTTGACAATGTAGAAATGTTTTCATCGCTTTGCTGGAAAAAAGCGAGTGTGGCCCACCGGTGGGACACAAAATTTCTTGTTACAGCGAAAAAACGTTTTGTTGCTATGATAGAGGGTACAAAAAAATGATTTTATTTCGTTAAGTGTGACCCAACGGCCGTTTATGAAGCCTTATTTCGCTGAAACCACGAGTGTGACTCAACGGTCATACGCAAACGTCCTTATTTTGATAAAGAACATAAATGTGATTTACCGGAGGATGTCGCTTTATTTGATAATAACGGGTGTCTCAGTGAATATTTTAGTTTTTAAATAAATAATACTAAAGGAATTAAAATCACCAAAATACAACACAACATCGTTTAAATGCTGTCCGTCGCGTACATAGCACTCCTCCAGCCTGGCCCTTAAATTTTCATACACGCGTTGACACATTGCGACTGGAATGTTGTTCATTTCTTGACGAATGCGATCCTTTATTTCTTGAATGTTGACAGGAGGGTTAGTGTACACGACAGACTTTAGGTATCCCCACAAAAAAAAAATTCGGACGTGTGAGATCCGTTGAACGTGGTGGAAAAGGAATGTCGCCTCTCAGCGAAATAAGCGTGCCTGGAAACAACTCCCGAACGGCCTGCATGGGCATGAGGGGTAGCACCATCCTGTTGAAACCATATCCCGACATCAGCATTATAACCAGATAAACGTTGAAGGGTAGGGCGCAGGTAAGTCTGAATCATTGTCCTGTATCGCTGAGCAGGGACAGTAAGGGCCCCACCGCGGCCAAATAATTCCTTCAGCTGTCATGGTACACCATACTGTAACCTTTTTTAGATACAGTTGTTTAAGGTGTTTTTCCTTGGGGTTGTTTTCGGACCAGTATCGAGCATTAGGTTTATTTACATACCCATTCAAATGAAAGTTTGCCTCGTCACTACCTCTAGGCTACCGGCATTCAAGAAATTGTTCATCATTGTTTCCGCACACTGCTTTCGCGAATTTTATATGGGTGAAATTTGAACGCCTCGACTGTTGAGTCTCTGCCCGCCGTACTCTTGCAATATTGTTTGGTTTCTGGTTACCAAGGTATTGTTTATTTGTCGCACTTCCTGTTTCGCGAAATCGTTGCACCCACGATTTTTCAAAATTAGCCGATGGGGCATGCCATGCGCCGAATGTTGAAGTGAGCACAAAACCGATGTCGAGCTAGGGTATAAAACTCGTTCTCCTTAAAATATGCATCTAGCATGAAAGCACGATGCGCACTCGACCACTGCTCCATGGTGACTAAAATCCGCATTAACCTTAGTAAAACAGAAGTATAACGCACTGGTTAGTCACGATTGTGCGTCAAAAAACAAGTGTCACCCCACTGGTGGGTCACACTTCATTCGATAAAACACAGTACAACACAAATGTGACTACCATTAGAACACGCCTATGCATTAAGAAACAAGTGTGACCTACCGATGGGTCACATTGCGCATAAAAAACCTTTTTCAAATCACTCCACCATCTTGGTTCATTTTCCTTGTTCATCATGCAGCATCCTCTTACACAAAAACTCCATTTCCATTCCATTCCATGTTTGTGTAGTACGCGAAATTTCTTAAAATACGGTTTGAAACCATAAGAAATTAGTTATTTTCGAACAATTATCATTGCCATTACAAACTTAAACAACATATGGCCTATTTTTATATCTGTTTTTTTCGAAAAATTTCCTGATTTCTTAAAATTAAAATTAAATTATTCAGTAGAGCTATTTAAAATCAAGGTGCCTATTTTATATCTGCTGTTTTCGAACAGTTTCGTTATCTCCTAAAATAAAATTTAAATTTTTGAATAGAAAACTTTAAAACAGTTTATCGATTTTTAGAGCTGTTTTGAATAAATGCTCAATCATTTTTGAACATTTTTGTGACGTCAGCATTTTCATATTACTAAGTACACAATTGTTAGTGGGATAATTGAATGTGTTCAGAAGTATGTGAAACTTGTGTAAATTGTTTATAGAAAGAAGCCTACTTCTGGTTTAGGCTTAATGTCAACACAGTGTTTTTTTCTATTGATAGAAACTCTTCCAAGGTTTTTAATGCTATCAGAATTAAAAGGGGGATCCGAAATCTAGTTCCTGTTGCATTGACACCATGGTAAAGTTACTTAAGGACAATCAACTTATAATTGGGGTAGGCAAGAAAAAGCTAAAGTAAGTAGGACCTTGCGATACGCTTGCTGGAGAAGTAAAAGTGAAGAATGCGAATGGGAAGAAAGAGATCAAGCAGGCAAACGAAGTTAAAAGCTTAGTGGTTTTGGATTTTGTTTCAATGCCCTCAGAAATATAATTGTAAATGTTAACTAGTTGAATGACGCACGATAAGGACGTAGGACAAAATAATTTGGTAGATTTCAACTAATGGCCGTGCTTTACAATTCCATCACGTCAATAATCAATGATCAAACATTTAAATTGTGTTTTAAGAAATTAGGAAATTCTTCGAAAATAACAGATCTAAAAATAGGCAATATGTTACTTAAGTTTGTAATGGTAATGGTAATTGTTCGAAAATAACTAATTTATTATGCTTTCAAACCGTACTTTAAGAAATTTCACGTAATCCAAAACATATTTGAAATAAAGGTTTGTCGGGAATTGCTGAAAACTGGCAGATGTAAAACAGGCACATTGATCTTAATGATCTCTAATGCAATATTTAAATGTATTTTAAGCAATTAGGAAATTGTTCGAAATTAACAGATCTAAAAATAGGCCATATGCGATTTAAGTTTGTAATGGTAATGATAATTGTTCAAAAATAACAGATTTATTATGCTTTCATATCTTAAGAAATTTCACATTCTACCAAAACATACTGCAAACAGTTCTAAAAATCGACCAACTGCTGTGTTATACTGTCGACTGAAATGTGACCTACCGGTGGGGTCACGCTTCTGTTTTACTATGCATTATCAAATAAAGCGGTATCCACCGGGGATTCACACGTGTTTTTATCGAAATAAGGACGTTTGTATACGTCCGGTGAGTCACACTTGTGTTTTCAGTATGGGTTTGTAAACCCTCTTTTTTTTGGAACCACTATCTTCGCAATAAAGCGCTTTTTCGTCGTAATAAGGACATTTCTGTTCCACCGGTGTATCAAACTTCTTGTAAGGCAGTAAACACACTTATATATTGTCAGATTTTGGTTGGAGGATGATAAAATATTATCGAATCAGTGGACATTGATTGAAATTTGTTCTTTACATTTAGAAAAAATATTGGTATACTCAAAAATTTCAATTGTGTTTTAAGAGATATGTTAATTGTTCGAAACTGGCAGATCTAAAAATACGCAAATTGTTTTTAGAGTTTTTTAAACTCAATAATTTAAATTGTATTCTAAGAAATAAGGAAATTGTTGGAAACTGGCAGATTTAAAATACGCAAAATGTTTTTTACACTCAAAAATTGAAATTGTATTTTAACAGAGATAGGGAAATTGTTCGAAACAGGCAGATCTAAAGATACGCGAACTGTTTTTAGAGTTTTTTATACTCAATAATTTAAATTGTATTCTAAGAAATTGGAAAATTGTTCGACAGTGGCAGATCTAAAAATACGCAAACTGTATTATTTACACTCAAAAATTTAAATTGTATTTTAACAGAGATAGGGAAATTGTTCGAAACAGGCAGATCTAAAGATACGCGAACTGTTTTTAGAGTTTTTTATACTCAATAATTTAAATTGTATTCTAAGAAATTGGAAAATTGTTCGACAGTGGCAGATCTAAAAATACGCAAACTGTACTTTATTTTTTACACTCAAAAATTTAAATTGTATTTTAACAAATATAGGTAGTGAAATTGTTCGAATCTGACAGATCTGCGTAAACTGTTTTAAGAGTTTTTATACTCAATAATTTACATTGTATTCTAAGGAATAGGGAAACTGTTGGAAACTGGTAGATCTAAAATACGCAAAATGTTTTTTGTTTCAAAAATTGAAATTGTATTTTAACAGAGATAGGGAAATTATTTTTATTATGCAAGTCTAAAGACATGTAAACTGTTTTTAGAGATTTTTGTGCTCAATAACTTAAATTGGATTCTAATAAATGGGAAAATTGTTCGAAACTGGCAGATCTAAAATTCGCAAACTATTTTGTTTTTACACTGAAACTGAAAACTTGAATACTTACGTCCTTATATACTTGTATCCCTCGTATACCTGTAAATTTATACCTCTAACTGTTATAAAATTTTGAATTAAATACATATTCCCAATTTAGAAAATTCTAAGTAAAATAAACGAAATTGGTTTAATAATAAATTGTTATCTTAACAAAATGTTCGTTGATTGTTGAATAAATCAAACATAGAGCGGTTAGTGCTTGTATCATCAATAATAACTTTATATTTTATTACTACTTTATCTTTAAAATCGTATTTAGTCTTTCATTAATAGGCTTAAACTTTACTACTTCAAAACTGTAACTTATGCTGAATCAAAATAATGATAAGTACTTTGTTAGTAGTGTTCTGCATTAATATTTCAAAGCTAAAATGAAATTTTGTGATCGATCTGGCTCATTACGCAATTTCCAATCGATCCTTAAATTCTACTAATTTCACTTATCAGAAGGTGTAACCAGTTAGGCACACAATTGACACGAATAAACGACAAAATAAATTAAACAGTGGATATATATTGACAAATTCGCATATCAATACATTTAGACTAAAATTACCAAATTTCTAACACTAAAAACAACAAAATAATTGAAGTTCGATTACCTTATTTTTCTTTTAATGAACCGTAATTAACGCAACAATAAAAAAAATGTATTTAAAAGATAATTGCACTTGTCTTGGTTCAATAAAATTAAATCTAATTCTTACGTATTACTTTGATTAACCAATCCTTTTTTGGTACGGTAGTTGTAGTCAATATGATCTGCTTTCGGTAATCCTTCGCCCTACGCACTCTACCCACTAACGCCGTGTCTATGGTTTGTTCGCTGGCATACCGGGTATAGCGGCTCTTTAGCTAACATCACATCACCTTATACTGTAATGTTTGCCCTTCAAAACGTTTACCACAATGATAAATGGTTACTTCAATATACACATTAAAGTTCTTATTCGCTTTTATACAATCAATTTGGTATTGCTAACGATTATACATATTCGATGTCAGTGATGATCACCAATAACTTACCTAAATTTAGCAAACTATTCTTTCGGTCACTTAAATGGTTACCTTTGATTCTCTGTATAATAATATTAGGTCACGCGTCCCACAATTGAACACTAATAACAAAATATTTGCTGTGTTAACTTCTAATCTGCCTAAGCACTGTTTTTCCTTGAAGAAAATCACTAATGTTTTCTTTCAACTTAAAATATATTAAATTATTTATTTGTGAATGTCTGTACGATTTATCCCCTTATGGGTTAATGCAATCTCTGTACATGTTCTGCTAACATTATAATTTTCACAAATAAACTCCGACACTAACCATTCTGATGGTGCATGCCACTCTTACTCAAAACCTCTAACCAACTAACTAACCCCATAGGAAAAGGAAAAGGCTCTGTATTCATTCCCTGCGAGGGCGGGCTGCTCGAGCTTTCCGAGCTCCTTCAGCCACAATCATGGATTCCCAGCATACATACATTACGTATATAAGCATGGTGGGATTAAGGATGGGTGTGGTCATGATATGATTGGAAGGAACGAAGTTAGTGTTCTGAGGGGGAAATACTACCCCAGCATTCGCCTAAATAGCCACACGTGGTGTGCATTTAAACAGTGACCATGCCGCTACATGTTTATGAGGAAAACCCCCTGAAAGAACCTCATACAAGGTAGACGGTAACGAGAATCGAACCCATTACTTACCTCTCGGATGCTAAGCAGGTCGTGTCACCACTACGCTACTAGCTCGGTACTAACCCCACAAATTTGCCATTCGCCCGCCATGTTGCCAATACGTCACAATAAATTCGCGCTAAGATCAAAATTCACCTGTATTGGGTATTTCGTGCGTTTCTTTGCCGAGTCGAAGGTTCCATCATGGAAGAAGGCGCCTACGATGCGAAATAAACGTAGCCATTCTGAATTACTTTGTAAATTCACTGAAAACTTTCCGAAGAAATCATCAATTGCAATTACATTCACACTGTAGATTAACCAGATTATCCCTCAACTTTTTATGCAAATCTCACCTGTGGGCGAATTCTATATCCCCACAAATTAAATTTTCCTATTGCACCATATTATAAAAATTTGTACGTACACAAAAATATTCATACATATTCCTTACTGCACGTTAATAAAATATCACTATATCATAAACTCATACGTCTACAACCATTTCTTTAGACCAAATTCCTCCATACACAGTAGAAAAAAAACGAGTAGTTTTACCAGTGTCGTAGCAATAAAAATTTACTCAAAACATTATTTCTCAACCAAATTTAACGCTTTCAACACGAAAATCTTTCTACAGCATTCAAATATTCCTTTACACGATAAACAATGCCTCACTAAATTCCAGTGGCGTATCAATTACACCAACTTACATTACGTATATTCAAAAAAAATTATTTTCATGCACACTCACTTCAGCTTCATTCAAAACACGTTATTTACATTATCAAAATACTACACATACACGGTGCATCAAAATAATCTTACAGATTTTAACAGAGATAAATGACAGATCTAAAGATACCCAAAATGTCTTTTGTTTTTTACACTCATAAATTTAGATTGTATTTTAACAGGGATAGGGAAATTGTTTTTAAAAGGCAAATCTAAAGATACGCAAATTGTTTTTAGAGTTTTTTATATTCAATAATTTACACTGTATTTTTAAAGTTTTTTTATACTCAATAATTTAATTGTATTTGAAGGAACAGGAAAACTGTTCGAAACTGGCAGATCTAAAAATACGCAGTATACACAGCATACACAGTAGAAAAAAGACCAATAGTTTTACCTGTGTCGTATCAATAAAAATTTACTCAAAACATTATTTCTCAACCAAATTTAACGCTTTCAACACGAAAATCTTTTTACAGCATTCAAATATTCCTTTACATGATAAACAATGCCTCACTAAATTCCAATGGGGTATTAATTACACCAACTTACATTACGCATATTCAAAAAAAAATTTTTTTATGCACACTCACTTCAGCTACATTCAAAACACGTTACATACATTATCAAAACACTACACATACACGGTGCATCAAAATAATGTTACAGATTTTAACAGAGATAAATGGTAGGTCTAAAGATACCCAAAATGTATTTTGTTTTTTACACTCATAAATTTAGATTGTATTTTAACAGGGATAGGGAAATTGTTTTTAAAAAGCAAATCTAAAGATACTTCTATTGTTTTTAGAGTTATTTATATTCAATAATCTACATTGTATTCTAAAAATACTCGAGTATTTTTAAAGTTTTTTTACACTCATTAATTTAAATTGTATTTGAAGAAACAGGAAAACTGTTCGAAACTGACAGACCTAAAAATACGCAGTACACACAGCATACAAAGTACAAAAAACCAGTAGTTTTACCAGTGTCGTATCAATAAAAATTTACTCAAAACATTATTTATCAACCAAATTTAACGCTTTCAACACGAAACCTATCTGCAGCATTCAAATATTCCTTCACACGATAATCAATGCCTCACTAAATTTCAGTGGCCTATCAATTACACCAACTTACACTACGCATACTCAAAAAAAAATTATTTTCATGCACTCACTTCAGCTACATTCAAAACACGTTACTTACATTATTAAAATACTACACATACACGGTGCATCAAAATAATCTTACAGATTTTAACAGAGATAAATGGCACATCTAAAGATACCCAAAATGTATTTTGTTTTTTATTCTCAAAAATTTAGATTGTATTTTAACAGGGATAGGGAAATTGTTTTTAAAAGGCAAATCTAAAGATACGCAAATTGTTTTTAGAGTTTTTATATTCAATAATTTAAATTGTATTCTAAAATACAAGTATTTTTAAAGTTTTTTTATACCCAATAATTTAATTGTATTTGAAGAAACAGGAAAACTGTTCGAAACTGGCAGGTCTAAAAATACGCAGTATACACAGCATACACAGTAGAAAAAGGACCAGTAGTTTTACCTGTGTCGTATCAATAAAAATTTACTCAAAACATTATTTCTCAACCAAATTTAACGCTTTCAACACGAAAATCTTTCTACAGCATTCAAATATTCCTTTACACGATAAACAATGCCTCACTAAATTCCAGTGGCGTATTAATTACACCAACTTACATTACGCATATTCAAAAAAAATTATTTTCATGCACTCACTTCAGCTACATTCAAAACACGTTACATACATTATCAAAATACTACACATACACGGTGCATCAAAATAATCTTACAGATTTTAACAGAGATAAATGGTAGATCTAAAGATACCCAAAATGTATTTTGTTTTTTACACTCATAAATTTAGATTGTATTTTAACAGGGATAGGGAAATTGATTTTAAAAGGCAAATCTAAAGATACTTCTGTTGTTTTTAGAGTTTTTTATATTCAATAATTTTCATTGTATTCTAAAAATACGCGAAGTATTTTTAAAGTTTTTTTATACTTAATAATTTAATTGTATTTGAAGAAACAGGAAAACTGTTCGAAACTGGCAGATCTAAAAATACGCAGTACACAGCATACACAGTAGAAAAAAGAGCAGTAGTTTTACCAGTGTCGTATCAATAAAAATTTACTCAAAACATTATTTCTCAACTATATTTAACGCTTTCAACACGAAAATCTTTCTGCAGTATTAAAATATTCCTACACACGATAATCAATGCCTCACTAAATTCCAGTGGCCTATCAATTACACCAACTTACATTACGCATAGTCAAAAAAAAATTCTTTTCATGCAAACTCACTTCACCTACATTCAAAACACGTTACTTACATTATCAAAATACTACACATACACAGTGCATCAAAATAATCTCACAGATTTTAACAGAGATAAATGGCACATCTAATGATACCCAAAATGTGTTTTGTTTTTTACACTCAAAAATTTAGATTGTATTTTAACAGGGATAGGGAAATTGTTTTTAAAAGGCAAATCTAAAGATACGCAAATTGTTTTTAGAGTTTTTATATTCAATAATTTAAATTGTATTCTAAAAATACGCGAAGTATTTTTAAAGTTTTTTTATACTCATTAATTTAAATGGTATTTGAAGAAACAGGAAAACTGTTCGAAACTGGCAGATCTAAAAATACGCAAACTGTATTTTGTTTTTTACACTAAAAAATTTAAATAGTATTTTAACTCAGATAGGGAAATTGTTTGTAACAGGCAAATCTAAAGATACGCAAACTGTTTTTAGAGTTTTTTTATACTCAATAAGTTAAATTGCATTCTAAGATATAGGAAAATTATTTTAAACTGGCGAGTCTAAAACAACGTATAGGTACTGTATTTTGTTTTGACACTCAAAAATTTAAATTGTATTTTAACAGAGATATTGGAATTGTTTTTAACAGGCAGGTCTAAGGTTACGTAAACTGTTTTTAGAGTTTTTTTATACTCAATAGTTTAAATTGTATTTTAAGAAATAGGAAAATTGTTCGAAACGGCAGATCTAAAGATACGCAAAATGTTTTTTGTTTTTTGCACTCAAAATTAAAAATGTATTTTTTTTTGAGTGTTAAGGCGTCAACTGCTGTGGTTTTTTGCTTTTGTTCTTCGTTTAGTAATTATATTCTGTTATATAATCTCGTTTCTTTCAAGTATTGCAGTACTTTCCTTGTGTTTTCTAGGTCACCAGTTACTATCTCTTCTATTCGGTTGCTTAGTTGCAAGCGTTCCCGATTTTCATGATACTGTGGGCAGTCGGTAAATATATGTTGTAATGTTATATTTTTGTTACAGTTTCTACATATCTCTTGTGGTGATTTTCCTAATAGATGTAAGTGCGTGATGTTTGTGTGCCCAATTCGGAGTCTCGTCATAACTACTTCTTCTTTTCTATTTAGGTTAAACTGGTTATGCCAGGTAGGTAGTCGAGGCCTCTCTTGATTTAATGCAACATGTTTTTCCCTCCACGTGTCATGCCATTGTACCCTAATTTTGTTTTTTAAAAAAGTCTTCAGGTCGTTTGGTGTGACGCTCACTTCGTCAATTGTAGCAAGATTGGCAGCTTGTTTTGCTGATTTATCTGCACATGTATTTCCATGTATGTCCACATGTCCCGGAACCCACATTAGGTAGATGTTCTTCCTTTCATTACATTTTAAGTAGTGTAGTTGTCCTCTGACCATATTTAATATAGGATTTTGTTGATTGGTTTGGTGTTAGATCGCTAGTAATGAACCTAAAGAGTCACTGCAAATTATGTAGTCTTTATTTCTTTGGAGTCTGCACAAAAGTATGGATTGCCAAATGGCGTATAATTCGAGGGTTTGTATACTACTTATGTAATTGTGTGACCAACTATGGCATTCACTGTCAAAGAATATTGCACTCCCAGTTCCACTTAAGTTCTTAGCGGCGTCTGTATATATTGTTTTAGCCTGTGAGTATGTTTGTATTATTCTTCTGGCTCGCGTTCGGTATAGTGCTGGTGGAGTTGTTTCTTTTTTCATTGTTGTAAGATGTAGAATAAATTTTGTTTTTAAGTTAATCCAGGGAGGTATTTCAGTGTCCGTGTAGATAAACAGTGAGGGCATTTCAATTTGGAGGTCGGAGATTAGTTCCAATCCTCTGATGATTGCAGGTCTGCTTACGGTTGGTCGTTTTTGGAATTCGGTGATAGTTTCTTTTTCATTTAATATTTGGTAATTTAAATTTTTAGGCGATGCGTTAATTTTGATAATGTAGTTACACAATTGCATTTGTCTTCTAGTGCTTAATGGTGGAATTCCTGCGTCTTCAAATATTGATATTAAAGGGCTCGTGCGGAAAGCACCAGTTGCCATCCTAATTCCTTGCGCATGAATGCGGTCAAGTTGTCACAAAGGTGTTGATCTTGCGGACGAGTAGACTATACTACCGTAATCTATTATAGATAATACACATGCTTTGTATAGTTGTATTAGCACCTGTCTATCTGAGTCCCAGGCTATACTGCTCATACACCTTATAAAGTTTAATCGTCGTTTACATTGAGTCACTATATATTTAAGATGTTCTTTAAAATACAACTTTTTATCCAGAATAATTCCTAGAACTTTAAAGTTTTCGACTAAAGGGATGGTAGTACCTTTTAAAACTAATCTTGGCTCATCGTGCTGGTGTCTTAGCCTGCAGAAAATGGATCGCAGACGTTTTGCTTACAGATAGCTGTAAACCCATTCCTTTTTTCTTCTATTTCGGCGATTGCTTTATTTAGACTTGTTTGTATGTTCTCCATTGAGTGGTTTTCATAAAAAATGACTAAGTCGTCTACGTATAGGCATTTGCGGATTGGTAATTGAATTGATGTAATTAGATCATTTATTCCTATTAGGAATAAGGAGCAACTAAGGACAGACCCTTGAGGTATCCCATTTTCTAACACACGGGTTTTTGAGCTTTGATTTCCAAAACGCACTACAAAACTATGGTATGACAGAAAACTTTGTATGGTTTGTGGTAAGTTACCTTTCATGCCCCACTGATAAAGTTTATTAATAATATATATCTCCACATAAGCTCGTAGGCTTTGTGTATATCAAAGCTAATGGCAACAGTATGGCTTCTTTTAAGAAGCTTTCTAATACGAAGTGTTCTAGATATATTAGTTCATCTATGGTGGAGAGTTGTTTCCTAAAACCGATTTGATGTTTTGATATGAGGTTGTTCGTTTCTATATACCAGGTTAATCTATTGTTAACCATTTTTTCAAACAGCTTGCTTAAGCAAGAGGTCAAAGCAATGGGTCTGTAATTTATGGGTTGTGTGGCGTCTGTGTTTGGTTTATGTATAGGTATAATTACAGAGTGTTGCCACTGAGCAGGGTAAATACCGTTTTTGAATACTTCATTATATATGTTTAATAGTTTTTCTTTTCCATTTTCAGGTAGTTCCTTCAACATACTATATATAATTTCATCTGAACCGGGTGCGGTATCTTTTATATTTAGTAAAGCTTTGTGTAACTCGTTTAATGTAAAGTTATTATTATAATTGTAGTGCTCGTTTGTAGTAAAATTAATAATGGTCTCATTTTGTTGCTTTAGTTGTAAAAAATTCTTGGTGTAATTTTCAGATTTACTGTTTGTTTCGAATTGTGAAGCTAACGCTTCGACAATGTGACATTCGTCTTTCAGTGTTTAATCGTTTACGATGAGTATAGGTGTAGGTGGAGAGTTTGCTTTGCCAGCTATATTTCTAGCTTTCCTCCACATCTCACTGGTGGTTGTTTTGTAGTTTATGGTGTTCACATAATTTGTCCATGAGTTCTTTTTAACATTTAAGACTATTCTTCTCAAGTTAGCACGAGCTTTTTTAAATAACATTAAATTTTCAATGGTACGGTGCTGTTGAAAAACTTTAAAATAGGATTTTTTCATTTCCACAGCTCTCTTGACTTCGTATGTCCACCACGGTACACTACTTGTTTTTCTTTCACCCTTACTTTTTGGGATGGATATTTCTGCCGCAGTAATTAAGTGGTTTGTGAATTGTTGGATTTCATTATCCAGAGTTTCGTTTTCCTTTATGTTACATATACTTTCTACCTGTCGTTTGTAAGTATCCCAATTTGCTCTTTTAAGCAACCACTTTTTTCGCACTTTGGTAGTTTTTTGAGGTGTGCCGGTAGTCATAACGATCGGGTAGTGGTCGCTATTATGAAGATCCGACGCTGTATCCCACTTAAAGTTCATTGCTACCGTCGATGTTGAAATAGATAAGTCTATAGCAGTGAAAGTGTTTCCCTTGTGTTGAGGTGGGTAGCCTTATTCGTGTTTAAAAGGGTGAGATTGTTGTCCTCTATTATACCTTCTATTATACGCCCACGTGAATCAGTGTGTGTAGATCCCCATCCTGTTGAGTGCGCATTGAAATCGCCTACTAGTAAAAAGGGGGTTGGCAATTGTGCTACGATTGCTTCAATGTCGATGTTATTCCAACAGAATGAGGGGAGATATATGTTGCAAATAGTCACTCTTACGGGGTACATGATAGTTACTGCAACTGCCTGCAGTCTTGTAATGATATTGATTTTCTTGTGTGGGATATTATTTCGTATAAATATTATTACACCTCCACTAGCCCTGTCATTGTTTATGCAATTTTTGCTATAGTCATTGTAGCCTCTAAGGTGGAATTTTTGTTGCTCTTTTAGGTGCGTTTCTTGAATACATATACAAAATGGTTTGTATTCCGTTATAAGCATCTTTAGTTCACAATAGTGGAGTCTCAGCCCATTGCAGTTCCACTGCAGTATGTTTTCGTTTTGAGGATTGAATTTGAATAGTTTTTATAAAAATAAAATTAATAAATATGACTAGAATAAAAATATGGGCAAAAAATAAAATAAGGTAAAATAAATAAATATGTAAAAATAAAATTTAGACTAAATATACTAAGCACACTACATATAAGATAAATAAAATGACTAGAGTATATCACAGATTGTATTTTTGACTAGTTTTATAGCTTTCGGGGTTTCCCCTTGGGTCATCCTTTCTTTTTACTTTGTGTCCTTCCTCGAGGATCGATATAGTCGGGATCGTAGCCTTCTTCTCCTTCCGTTGATAAAGTTGGAGATCTTGGAAGGTTTCGTTTCTTTGATATCGTGTCTGTATCCATTTCATCAAAATTTAGTAATGGTCGATTTTCTTTAGACGAAGATGCTGTACTGTGGTCTTTTGTTGCAGGTTTTGGATTTTGTATGGTTTCATTCGGGTTGGGTTGTGTTGCGCCCGTCAAATCGATCTGCGTCAATTCTGTAAGCCCAGCTAGCTTAGGAAGACTTGCATTTGATTTTATTATTTCAGTTAAGACTTCCTTCACCATTTCTTTTACAATATTTTTTATTTCTGGTAGTATATTCGACACATTTTCGTAATTTTTGGTGTCAACGCTAGGAGACCTAGCAGCAGCTTGGGCGAACGATTTACTAGTTACTACGGGCGAGAAGTTAGCTTCTTGTTTCGCTTCAGTGTAAGTTAGTTTCTTAGTGGTTCTGATTTCCTGAACAACTAATTCGTGCCTATAGACAGGGCATTCACGTGATCGAGAGGAATGTGGGCCTTTGCAGTTCACACACGTGAGTTTTTTGCATTGTTCTCCTTCGTGTGGCACCTCTCCGCATTCGCATATTTGTTCATGTGTGCAAACTTTAGCGGTATGGCCAAACTTTAAGCATCGGAAACACCTTAGGGGGTAAGGGTATGTAAGGTCTTACGCGAAGAGGGTGGATTCCACCAACGACATTCGGTATCGTAGGTCGGTTAAACGTTAGTACGTAATTGTTTGTTTTAATTAGTTTTCCATCTCTTTTGATAGTTATATTCCTTACTTCTATCACTTTTTCATCCTCTAGACCTTCCAAAATTTCCTCAACTGAGCAGTGTGCAAAATCTGGGCAATTTACAACACCTGTGGAATAATTTAGTGTATTATGAGGGGTGACCTCAATTTCGACTTTGTCAATACGTGTCATACTTTATTTCTTAGTACGCTTTGTAGCTCCGCAATATCCATTTAACACTCTGGCTAACAAGAATGGTGACATTTTGGTGAAGTCACCATCTTTTCCTATTACAAGGAGGAACCGGGGAAGATCTTCCGCCTTTTCCACGCTTGTGGGATTTTTCTTACGCGATTCCTTTCTAACCGCGCCCATTTTAGAGGATGGGTCCTCATTTGATTTTATCGAAACACTCATACTGTTCCCACGAGTAAGGGAAGAACTAAAAGTCGACCGCTACAGTGCTCCCATGCTGCGGCAAGGCTTAACTGGTTACAACGAGAGGCAGCCAGGTATCTCGAGGGCTCCGTTAACGACTAACTAGGTATAGCCATGCATCTCTTGGCCCGGATCGCATGACACCGTAGATTTCCGATTTGGTAGTGAAGTTTACTCTCCAAGACATGAAACAAATGACATAGGACCAAGACAACCATAGAGACAGAGACAAACGACCTGCGACCAGCGTTGTTACCCGGGGAGTACCACGTGGAGGTGCTGGTTCGACTTTACTCATTTTAACAGAGATATTGGAATTGTTTTTAACAGGCAGGTTTAAGGTTACGTAAACTGTTTTTAGAGTTTTTTTATACTCAATAGTTTAAATTGTATTTTAAGAAATAGGAAAATTGTTCGAAACGGCAGATCTAAAGATACGAAAAATGTATTTTGTTTTTTGCACTCAAAATTAAAAATGTATTTTAACAGAGATAGGGAAATTGTTTTTAACAGGCAAATCTAAAGATACGAAAATTATACTCAATAATTTAAATTGTATTTTAAAAGATCAAGTGTTCGAAACCGATAGATCTAAATGTACGCAAACCGTATTTTGTTTTTTACACTAAAAACATTAAATTGTACTTTAACAGAGACAGGGAAATTGTTCAAAACAGGCAGATGTAAAGATACGCAGACTTGTTTTCAAAATTTTTTATATTCAAAAATTTAAATTGTATTCTAAGAAATAGGAGAATTATTCGAAACTGGCAGACCTAACAATACGCAAACCGCATTTTGTTTTTTACATTTAAAAGATTAAATTGTACTTTAGGAGAGGTGGGGAAATTGTTCGACATAGGCAGATCTAAAGACACGCAAACCGTTTTTAGAGTTATACTTATATAGTCAATATTTACATTTTATTTTAAGAAATAGCGAAATTATTGAGACTGGCAGATCTAAAAATACGCAAATTGTTTTTAGAGCTTTTTATACTAAAAAATTTAAATTGTATTTTAAGAATAGGAAATTGTTGGAAACTAGCAAATGTAAAATATACACATTAATTTTGAAGAGCTCTACTGAAAGATTTAAATGTATTTTAAAAAATTAAGAAATCTTTCGAAATTAACAGATCTAAAAATAGACAATATGTTTAAGTATGTAATAGTATAGTAATTGTTCGAAAACAACTGATTTATTATGGTTTCAAACCGTATTTTAAAGAAATTTCACTTATTATTGTAATACCTTCTTTTCTCCCTCTCAGGAGAGTCAGATGTAATACGTACTAATGTTTGCTTTAATTACTACTGCTAATTAATAATTCGTACTTTTCCTTTTCTAGCTCAGTCGGAATTTTGTACTTGCAAAATTGGGATCGGGGTTCGTTAATCAGGCTCTTAACACGTTGAACAAATAGATTACACAGATTTATATATATATATATATATATATATATATATATATATATATATACTTTATTTCCTATTTAATTATATTTCTATATTATGTAACTTAAGATATAAATATAGGCAAATTTGTAATTCTTCCTTCTCCAGGTGGTCTTTAGGCGCCAGCTGTATAATATCTCACGTTCGGGTGTCAAATGTAATGACTTCCTCGGTTGATCTGCAGTCAGGTGGTCCTCTGTAGTTTCTGTAACGTGACGTTAATAGAAGGGTTGGGGTTTTGATTGTTAGTTTTCGTCTTTTAACTGTTTTAATTTATACTGGTTAATTTCTAATATAAATAAATTAATAAATAATTTTACCTGAATACGTCCCTGTATAAAATACAGAAGCAGGTAGTCAGATAACGCGATATAAACACGTGCGCGATAAGATGGGTTCAATACTCTGCCTTTAAAGAATAATCGATATTTTAAAGGTGTCGGTTAAAAGTGTAAAGTTTTATACCTGCTTTTCTTATGAAAATAAACTCAGTCCCATTTACATTCAATTTTGCCCTTTTAAATAAATGAAAGCTTTTTTATAAAAATAGCGTTTATACGGTAGCTGCGGAATTTATATTTCTTTTACGATATTAATTATCTTATACCGGTTTTTATTTAAACAAAATAAAAATTACAAGCTTTTGTTATGTTGGCCGTGTTTTAAAATATAAAACCTTCGTTTTCTATTTTAAAATAAAATCCTTTCTTTCGCGTTTAACAATCACGATTTGGTTTATTTAACGCAAGAAACTATCCGGTAGTCTCTGGTTTACGGGTAACAATCTTAATGCTTGTCAAAGGTGCAACTTACGTTCTGACGGTGGCGGCGGTGGTGATTTCGGTTACTTTACAGGTGGTTGTTAACTACTAACGGACACGTCTCGTGTTTACGGTTACGTTTCTATATTACTGGATTTACGGCGTTAACGAGGTGTTCTACTCAATCTTCCGACGAGGTTTCAATTACAGGTATCTGGCGGCCGATGGTACGTTTGTCGAGGTGTATTGCGTGGTGGTGTTTGTGTAAATTTGTGTAGGTTGATCTCCTGTAGCAATCTGGGCAAACCACCCGTTATACTAAACAGTAGGATTTCGTTCGGTCTAATGGAATGTCGGGCAACTACCCTTCAAACTCCACTGTGTAGGTGTGTATATGTAGATCTCCTTTGTAGCAATCTGGGCAAACCACCCGTTATACTAACAGTAGGATTTCGTTCGGTCTAATGGAATGTCGGGCAACTACCCTTCAAACTCCACTGTGTAGGTGTGTATATGTCTGATACTAGAAGAAATACGTTTGGCAATAGAAGAGTATGTCGGGCTTACAACCCTGCATATCCCTATAACCAGGTATCTCAACTTACGTACTTTCAACGTTAGATTTCTGCAACTTCTAACCTTTTAACTTCGGTGATGCTATCAAGTCGCGGAATCGCAGTTTCTACTCGGACGACGGTTTCAGGCGGCTGGTTTACAACAGGTAGTAGTCGGCGCGAATGCGATTTATAGCACACGGTAAAGAAAAGGAAGCAGGTAGCTGGTAGCTGGTAGCTGGTAGCTGACTAAACAAAAGAAAAAGGAAAAACTTGGTAAAACTCTGGTAAAAACTCTGGTAAAAACTGGTAACAACTGATAGAACTGATAAAACTCGTAAAACTGATAGTCGGATAACGCGTGCCGCGTTTTTATATAGAATTCGCGAGGGTGGTTACTAAACTTTGGTGGTGAGCTTCCGTAAGCCCGGATTGGTGGAAGATGCTCTGACGTATCAAAACTTGTAAACGTTTTGGGATTTTACGTCTGGAGGGAGGATGCATGATTAATTATTGTGCAATTATATGCAACGTTATGAAATCTGTTCAATTTTTACTAGAATTTCTACGAATCTTTATA
Organism: Vesta saturnalis; assembly: GCA_036346205.1. Taxonomy (NCBI): domain Eukaryota; kingdom Metazoa; phylum Arthropoda; class Insecta; order Coleoptera; family Lampyridae; genus Vesta; species Vesta saturnalis. Next base: position 1,066,106 of record JARFJB010001574.1, read on the forward strand.
ATGTCTTGCACCTGTGCATTTAGCGCGTCACGTTATTTTACTAAATTCTGTGAATCGGTATTGGTATTTTACTTAGCAAATAATTAATCATGATCGGAAAATTTTATAAAGGACGGCGTCTTGTTAATAAACTTTGGGAACTAATTAAAAATAATAAAAATCGGGATGTCTGACGGCGTCCCTTTACATTATAAAAACATATTTGAAATTGAGTTTTTGTGCGAAAAAATAAAATTTTTCGCCTTAAAAGACAGCTCTGTGAATAGCCAAATTGTGTTTAAATAGTTTATTAAGTAAATGTTCAAATATGAAGTAATGGTATTAATGCTTTAAATACAATATAATTCCACAATAATTTTATAATTGTCTCAATACAATTCATTCATCGTTGCCAGGAGAATAAGTAAAATAACAAACAAGTAGTTATGGTAACAAAGCGTTGAGATAAAACAGCAAACTTGATGTAAATTATAATTTTATGTTTAAAATATCTTTTAAAAGTGAGCTTATAAGATAAACCTAATTAAATATACTTTCTTTTTATGTTAATAAACTTCGAGTGCTTCCAAAACATCTAATTTGTCTTTTTTGTTACAAAAATGTATAAATTGAATGTTGTTTTTTGAAGCCTTAAGGTGATTATTTACTATTAAATGTTCGGCAAAATTTGATTTGTCTGTGTTTATATTTGTAACATCTAATGTGTTCTTTGTGTCTAGAACTAAATAAAAATATTTAGTGATAAAATTCTGCCGTCAAAAAAAGTGTTTGAAAATGAGTGTAATTGAGCGTTTATTTAAAATTTTATTTGAAAAAATGTCACCTACTACTAAAAATCTTCGAAAGTGAGCATCTGTACTAATAAATTGCGTTTTATAATATTATAAAATTCGCTTTAAAAACAAACTCTATAAACAGGCAAATTGCATTTTAAATTATGAAATGTAAACTTTCACGATTATCGCACATAATTAAAATGCTTGTTTATTGGGTACTAAATTGTTTATACATACTTAAGAGATAAAAGGTATATCATTTAATTCCTAAGAGATAAGTATTTTAATTGTGTACTTAGAATGTTTCAATTAATTATTAATGAAAACTATTCGAATGTAGAACATTATTTTCGTAAATTTCATACATTGCAGCATAAATTCCTGTACCCTATTTAGACTATCAAACAATACAAGAAGTAGTATTAATAAAATGCTCACGTCCATGAAAGTGTTCAATGAGGAATTAAGCGTTAGTTCGAATTTGCATTTTAAAAATATGGATTTCAAAAATGTTCGAAAATAGAAAACATTTTATAAACTGCAATTGCGAATATCATGTCAACATTTAAAACATCTTTAAAAACTACTTTAGGCCTGTCATTAGGTATTTTTTGCGTGCAAAAGGTCAGGAATACAGTCTTGGGTGTCCTTAACATGTGCTTAATTTTGCAACCATATGAGACCGCCGCTCGTGCCGCCATCTTGAAAAAATGGCGCCCAAAATCAGTTTGTCTTATAACTCGGTTCCTGTAGATTTTCGAAAAAAAGTGTAGAATAAAAAATTGAAGGGGATAAAATCTCGTACAAAATGATTCCTATATTTTTGTCAAAATAATACTTTCAGAGCTACAGGACCGAACACTAGGGCGAATTGTTCAAAATCTCGTATAAGCTGCATTTAGATGTTCTGGTAGATATCTGGGTTCGTGTAAGTTTTAGAAAAAAAAGTTACTGAAGAACAATTGAAAAAAAAACCGATTAAGCAACCGAGATTTAATAGATGAAGGGATGACTTTAAAAATGAAAGACAAAATTTTAACGCGCGCTCAAAAAAAGCGCGCTATCACAATAACTGCTTGAAAAAGTTATACGGAAAAGGAAAGAGGCTACCGCCCGGCTACTAATATTGACGAATCGATGGAAGCCATTTACGCATATTTAGAAGTGAATGGCGATTAATGCCAGCTTTCCATGGATGAACTGATCGATGGCATCAAGGGGGATTGCCGCCCAGATCCGAGGTTTATTACAAAAATATGGCAACGATATATCGATTGTTGTAACACTTAAACAAACTTTAGTTTGCTTTTGAAATACTGGTTTTAAAATATTAACCAATTCGTGGTATGCATCTTAGAAGAGTAGTGTCGAGGAAGAACGTTTAACAGTTGTGCGAGAGGTCGCAACTATTATTTTAGAAGACATTCGCTCCGTGTATGAAACAAAGGAATACCCAGCTACGGATAGATTTCTCGAAGACGTTGAAACCGTAATACCAAAAACGTTATCCTGTTTTCTCGAACAGGTAATTGTCAAACATAAACGTGGTAATCTAGACAAATTGCACACTAAGTGCAAAGCTATAGCCCATGCTATTATTGCATCTGCCTGACCACGATCATTTTTATCATCGCTGCAAATCGGCGTTGGTACATTGTTACACGTCCAAACCGCACTAGGCGTCGTGTATGCTTACTAATGTAAGCGGGTTGCCAAGCCAGCTAACAGGGAGATGGGCGTGGTCGAAATAATAAGTAAAATGAATGATTAATATGCTCAAACACCTTACACCTACATTCAAACAGCTCAGTCCGGGAAAATATGTCTCTAGGCGCCACCACAATCGAAACTTTGATAATATAATTGTCTTAAGCTGGATGTTAATTAACCCTACTTGATTGTGGAAAGTAGGATTGTGCTTACTCAGTAAACTCTTACACGAGGGTTCTAAAACAAACACTCGTCCAAAACAATTCAACTCAAACTCCAATATATTTAGTACTACCCAGGTTATTAAAAACTTTTTGAATACACCTCGTATACCAAAACTTCCAAAATAAAATTTATCACTCAAATTCATTCACGTAACCAACAGTTATATTTTCTACTTATTAATGAATAAACTATTCTTCATTCAATGATCGGTAATTAATTTTTAAAATTCCTAACATGAACGATATCTTTTAAATTTAATTTACTTTTTATAACACTTCTGAATCGTATTGACATTCATAAATATGCGTAAGTTCTCAAAACTCCAACTTTTTATTATACTTAATGAAATTTTTAAAACAACAGCTGATCCGTTAATTGTGTGTTGCGCTAATGAAACTAACATGAAAATTTTGCAATCAACCTGGCAAATATGACTTTTCAGGTTGTTCATTAATCTTAAAATCCAAAATATGCAAAGTCTACACTTTAACTTGTCAAAAACTACTAGGTCACCAATTAAGTAATCGTCACAAATATATCTTATACCTGGCTGAATAAACAACAAAATAAAAAGATAACGATAAATATATATTGTCCTGCATAAAATAATAAACAAATGACAAAGAAACAAACACAAATATATTTACATATACCACAACAACGTGGTTGAAAATCAAAACCACACGTCACTACCAATTTCTGCAAAATTCTTAATACTAAAACAACCAATCAAAACCACATAACTCGAGAACGATTATCTTTTCGCTTCTAAACTAATTAATATTTACTCAACATTACACAAATGAGCTAAACAAAGAGATAATCGTGCTTTACTAAATTTTCGAAGTACTTAAATATACTCCTTACTTAAAATTGTCCATTTATCCTACGCTTTTCTTTCTTCTTTCTTCCCGTAAATCAATTATTTGTAGTCCATTTGTAATCCTTAAATTGCATGAAGCCACATAACCAGTGCTTCACAATTTCACAAACACTTATTCCTTTCTGTACTCACAAATAGTCCAATAACACGTAACAATCTGTACAAGTTTGGTTGCCTCTTAAAATTTCTAGCAACCTTTAGGAAAGTTTAGTCCTTCCTTACACAAATAAACTTTTAATGTCACATAAAATTAACTTAACATTGGCTTAATTTATTACGGAAATTTCGTTTACTTAAAGGTGGTCCCATAAATAATTTTAACTAAATATCGGTACAAGAACACGCGCTGCACTTAACACTTTAACGTTACAACTGTTATGTTTTTCTATAAATCTGCTTATGCACTTTTTACTTTCTTGAAAATAAACAAACTAATGTTTATCTTCAATCTCAATTTAATTAATTGTTTTATTTATGAATGTCTTATACGATTCATCCCCTTTCGGGTTACGCAGTTGTTTCACAATGACTGCCTTCAATATTATTCACAAATATAACTCCAACTTAACCCATTCTAAGCCACACTACACCTCGCGCGCGCGTTTCCCCAACATTCACCACAAGCAACAGCCAAAAACGAAAAAGCTCCCATCAATCCCCGACTTTCCTATCTATAACTTCAGTCATCCATCTTTAAACATGTCTTCCTTCCGCGCTATATTCTCCAATAGTATTCACTCAAAATTTCATAGTTTCAACTGTTACTACCATCTGTACAACCACGCTCATAACTACAATACATCGCCATATTTGTTCTTACTACAAATTTTACAATTACTTCATGAAGAAATCATTTTTCGTCATTACATTCATTCAGTAGCCACTCTGGACCATTACGCAACTTTCAACATTTATCTCCAACCTGCGCTCGATCTCCTTCCGCAACATTTGCAAAAATAGGTACCGTCTAAGGTCTCAAATCCCATATACATACATATATTCTCAAAACAATTGCACAACATTACGAAAACCTTCTGAAATTAACACTTAAACATACCCAATCTTTCTCTACATATTTTCTAAAACATTCTACACTTATACCCTCACATCTTCTGGCAAAGATTACTCATTTATCCTCAAACATTCCATTTCTTACGGTAGCAAAGCAGTAGCAATACAGTAGCAAACATTATCGTCCCATCGACAAATTTCTCTTCACATTTACATTCATCAGAATCTAATTATTCCAACACTAAAGTCTCTATAATATTCGAATACACGTATCTACATACTGAATTATATTTCTCCTAAATTTCCAGTGGCGTATCATATACCTACATACATTATGCATACACACAAAAAAACTTTTTTTTTCGTTCATTCAAACTCAATACACTCGCACTCAAAACACGTCATACACGTCATTATAACATCCTACATACAGGGTGCGTCAACGCAACCTGACAACATACCTTTATAAAAAGTTCGGCTCGAAACAACTAGGAGACGTGTTATCTTTGGGGTTTTCCGCATCGTACAGGGAATGTGTGCTGTTTGAAATATCCGCCATTATGCGTCCACCTATCCCCGTCCTCGAGGAAGCATTCTCACAATTTGTCTTCGACAATGCTGACTTCAACCACAAATACGCTGGATGGATTAAACACTTTCCACGTTACGGGCGGAATCCACTGCGTGACACCCAGGGATGCTATTGCTTCAGACCAAGTAATTCCTCGCAGAGAAACAATGCCATCCGCTAAAGTCGTCGGAAAGTTTGGAAATATCCCTATACAAATGTTTAGGAATAATAAGGACTCAGGGTTACAAATTATTTTGATCCAAGACCTAGAGACAGTGCATTCGAGCAAGGAGAACGTTTCGCCCTTTAGTTGTGATTTACTGTGGCTTTATGTTAAGTGTTCAAACGTACCGTCCATAGGAGGCTGGAATGGTTTCATGGAGGAAGCAACTCAGGACAAACCCTTTAAAAGAATTAGCCTTTATACTCAACGACTTCGATAGGTCCGCTATTCTGGAAGTAGATAAAAAATTTTGGTCTGGAATGTGGTCGGATATGACAATAGAACACAGACATTAATGCGCACCATGAAGAGCACTGGAGGTCCGACGCAGGGACATGGTATGACAGACAGTGTCTTAACCATGCGGACACTAGGAATGGTATATTTGCAAAATGTCTGCGAGGAATAGAAGAATTTAGGGCCATTTCATACAGCACAACGGAGCAACATGTAGATATGCGCCCGTCATGCATGGCACATAACCAGAATGATGTGGCAAAGATTGCCGAATGGTTATCACAACACAATCCATTCCGCAAGTCGATCCATCTACAGTGGTATCGTGGGCGTAAAAAAATTAAAGTGCCACATGGCGCAAGAAGTTGGTGCTTCAGCTTTGGCAAAAATGGTGGGAAATAAGTTTGGTTCAATAAAATTTAAACGTAAAGATGCAGTGCTTTCCTTAGGAGCAGCTAAAAGCAGTATCAAAGTTTAAGATATTCCTGTTTTTATCAATCCCCTGTTATTATTTCAAAGAATCTGTATTGCCAAGAAGAGTGACGAGGAATTAAAAAGTTATTTTAAATATGAACTCACACCATATCCTCTATCTCTATTTAATGAGGATGGTATGCGGAAGGGAACAAAATCATCACTATTCAAGGCGTTTTCCCCAGTAGACCACCCTTTACAACCGAGTAACAACACCTTGCATATTTTGGACGGCGGTTATTTGTTGCATCGAGTGATATGTCATCGCCATGATTCGTATGAACAAATTTGCATAAACTATATTCAATATGTTCAGAGGCACTATGGTCATAACTCAGTTGTAGTCTTTGACGGTTATCCAGCGAACGCAGCTAGCAGTACGAAAAGCGCAGAAAGATATCGACGTTCTAGAGCATATGTATCCACAGATGTTATTTTTGACGAAGCAATGATTCCACCTGCCTCACAGGCAGTGGAAGATGCGGATGTCCTTATTGTTCAGACAGCCATCGATATGTCATCGTCTTTTATGCGTGTTTTCGTTGTCGGAGAAGATATAGATCTATTGATTCTATTAACTGCAAAGGCAAGACACCAGGACAACATTTTTTTGCTAAAACCAGCGAGAGGCAAAATTTCAGAAGCGCTTTACTCGACGCGGAGCCTGAATTTCAAGGAAGATGTTGCAAAGAACATTTTGTTTTTACACGCTATTAGCGGTTGCGATACAACATCTGCCCTTTTCAACCAAGGGAAATTAAAGTTCCTCAGTATCCTAGATAGGAACAACTCGTTGCTTGAGACTATAGCAATCTTCCAACATCCCGAAGCAGTTGTCAATGTTCTCGCTGCAGTTGGGGAAGCGTTCTTATTAGCACTATATGGCGGATCATACGAAGTAGACACACTCGATTCGCTTCGATACAAGAATTTCAGGAAGTCTGTGTCCAAAAACAAATTTAATCTGGCGTCTCTGCCACCCACAAGAGATACTGCAAGGCAGCACTGTCTGCGAGCTTACCATCAAGTTGCGATGTGGTGTGATAGAGAAAAAGATCCTGAGCAATACGGCTGGCAGAAAAGAGGGAACGGGCTCGACGGGCTACGTTAGAACCTGCTCCAGACGCAATTTTAAAGTCGATACCCTGCAAATGTAAAAAATGCTGCACAGGAGCGTGTGGATTCAGGAAAATAGGTTTGAAATGCTAAGTGTTGTGTATCAATTGTAATGGGACAGCATGTGAAAACATTCCCGATTTAGGAGCTGATTGCGATCTAGAGGATACAAACTAGGCTGATGACGACGACCTTAATTCGCTTGAGTGGGTATTGGAGGAGACGGAAGATTTGACTTATACTGAACCGAGTAATAAACGGAATGAACCAGGAACATCTCATGGTACGAAACCTCAGAAAATGTGCATTTAAATTTGATGCATGCCTGGCGTGGGTTAGTCCTACTGGGGATACCACGATATAAAAAAAAACGCTCAACTCTACCTCCCGGGTGGTGGGGAAAGGAGTTAATAACTTATGTTTTGCATTATTTTACTGCACTAAACTTTACGATACGGTAATTTATGCATGATGTCTAAAAAGTAACATGTAAATGCAGCTTATACAAGATTTTAAAAATTCAACCTAGTGTCCGGCCCTGTAATTCGTAAAGTATTTTTTAGACAGAAAAATGTGTAGGAGCAATTTTGTAAAACGTTTTACCCTCTTCGATTTTTTATTCTACACTATTTTTTCTAAAATCTACAGGAACCGATGTATAAGCTGAAAACTGATTTTGGGCACCATTTTTCAAAATGGCGGCGCGAGCGGCGGTCGCTTGAGGTCGTAAAATTAAAGGCATATTAAGAACACCCAAGACTGCATTCCTGTCGATCTTCAAAACTCCGCGACCTTTTGCAAGAAAACACTAATTTTTTATACCTAATGATTGGTCTGTTTAATGTCTTTTATGGTAAAATATTTACTTTGTATTTTAAGAGGTTTGGAAATTATACGAAACTGGCAGATCTAAAATTAGGCAGACTGCTTTTAAAAAGTTTTTATACTCAAAACATTTAAATTATATTTTAATAAATATGGAAATTGTTCGAAACTGGCAGATCTAAAGCAATACACAGTCAACGTTGTTTATACTTCAAGATTTAAATTGTATTTTAAGAGATTAGGAGATTGTTCGAAAATGTCAAATAGAAACATAAGCGGAATGCGCTTAAAAAGGTTTTTTAAAACCAAAAATTTAAATTGTATTTTATGAAATGGGAAGATGGTTCGACACTGGCAGATCTAAAACTCTAAACACACTGATGTCGAGTTTTTTATACTCAAAGATTTAAATTGTATTTTATGAAATTTGGAAATTGTTCGAAACTAACAGATCTAAAAATAGGCAATATGTTATACAGTGTGTCCAAAATTGGTCTGTGCAGTTTTGTTATCTTGGAAACTATAAGAGATCGAAAGACGGTTAAGTGGAGAAAGTTTTAGAAAATTTTGAGCCCACTAAAATTCCATTCTGAAATCAAGGCTATCTCAAATATTTTTCAAAATATTCGAAAAAAACTCAAAATCGATAATTTTTATTTTTAGCTATATCTCTACTATTAGAACAGATATAAAAAAATAAATTACACTTTGCCATTGCCACTTTTACTCCTCTATTGATTGGTGACAGAAAAAAATTAATCCGACGCTTCGTCGATTAGAGACCATCATCACCTTTATTTTTTCATATGGGGCGGAAATTAGCTAATGGTATAAAAGATTCCTTTTTTTATTCTAAATCCAACGATGTATAACACTTAATGGTAATTCGACATATCGATCCTCATTCTTTACATTTTCAAATATTTCTTTTTTTATGAAAAATTTTTGAAAAAAAAAATTACCAAAGCGATTTATTCTACAAATGTACATTTATTTCAACTCATAATTCATAATAGTACGTTTTGACTCATCAAAAGCATCATCAAGTAATCTCTTATGAACAGTAGCTACCTATTCGTAGATAACTATTTATTACGATATCGAAAAAGCCTATCCAAACCGTGTCTTAAACAGTGACAGATAAATAACTATCTTATTAAGTTTAAATTTAAGTAAACACCTATAGCCTGTCCGGTAGAACTGAACGGGTATCGGATTAACAAGGAGGATTGTCAATATATGGTTCTATTGTGCTTGAAACCGCCTTAATGCTTTGCTGTCTCGTACTTATCGTACGTGACAAAGAAAGATGGATATATTATGAATAATGCCTCTATTTCTGCCGAACAAAAGCGTTTGCAACTTTCACACATAATGACAAGGCAATAAGAATCAGATGCAGGTAGAATAGAAATTCAATAGGTATAATAAAATGCCAGTGGTTCTCAACACTGCTTTAACATTACATTTAAAATTTATGGAAGAATGCAAGTTTTTATAATAAACATTTATAAAAGCCATTCATAATAATGAATATTCGATTAAGTATAGGTATTTCAATTTACATTTAGAAAGTTCATTTACTTATAGGTAATTAGTAATCGATTATTATTTTTATTATACAAAAGTTGCATTTCTTCACAAATTATATAATGTTAAAGCAGTGTTGAGAACCACTGGCATTTTATTATACCTATTGAATTTCATTCACCTGCATCTGATTCTTATTGCCTTGTCATTATGTGTGAAAGTTAAACGCTTTTGTTCGGCAGAAATAGAGGCATTATTCATAATATATCCATCTTTCTTTGTCACGTACAATAAGTACGAGACAGCAAAGCATTAAGGTTTCAAGCAAATAGAACCATATATTGACAATCCTCCTTGTTAATCCGATACCCGTTCAGTTCTACCGGACAGGCTTTAACAATACTTTTACTTCAAGTGAAAATATTTAGAAAAATGTGAAAAATTCTATTAAATCACTTAAAAATTAACTACAGCTAAATAATGAATTCGATTATTTTAAATTTCTGGTAGTAGGCTTTGATGAGTTTAACACAATTATTATATAACAATTATGTTATCTGTCAAAAGACTACAATAGTTTCTCACATTTTAATGAACATTGTTTGAAAATGGCGTTAAATTATTCAAAAGAAGAAAATTTTGGTATATTTTTGCGCTTCACATAATCATATACTCACTTTTAATAAGAAAAGTTTACCTAAATGTATCAAAGCATCGATATACCCTTTAAAGGTCAGACTATACATTCCAGTACAACTACGGTGTTTTAACTTCTACAATTTAGCCACGTAGCAGCACACTGTATAAACATGAGGCTATGCGTTTGCGGAAAACCACCCACGAAGCCATGGCTTACCATGCTGTTGGCATCAAAACAATTTGACTTAACCTCAAATTTTTTTTGATTTAAAGTAACAAATTTTAATTTTTTTAATACAAGAATAACTTTTTGACATCAAAACAGTATATTTATCTTTTTAATACAGCAATAACTGTTGGATATCAAAACAATGTTACAACGTCAGATTTTGTTTTGATTTAAAGTAACAAATTTTTATCTTTTTAATACAACAATAACTGTTTGACATTAAAAAAATTGACTTAACGTCAAATTTTGTTTTGATTTAAAGCAACAAATGTTTATCTTTTTAATACAGCAATAACTGTTTGACATCAAAACAATATAACAACTTTAAATTTTGTTTCAAATTAAAGTAACAAATTTGTTATCTTTTTAATACAGCAATAACGGTTTGACATCAAAACAATGTGACTTAACGTCAGATTTTGTTTTGATTTAAAGTAACAAATTTTTATCTTTTTAATACAGCAATAACTGTTTGACATCAAAACAATTCGACGTAACATTAGATTTTGTTTTGATTTATGGTAACAAATTTTTATCTTTTTAATACACTAACTGTTTGACATCAAAACAAATTGACTTAACGTCAAATTTTGTTTTGATTTAAAGTAACAAATTTTAATTTTTTAATACAACAATAACTGTTTGACATCAAAACAGTTGTACTTAACGTCAGATTTTGTTTTGATTTAAAGTAACAAATTTTTATCACTTCGATACTACAATAACTGTTTTACATCAAAACAATATAACAACTTTAAATTTTGTTTCAAATTAAAGTAACAAATTTGTTATCTTTTTAATACAGCAATAACGGTTTGACATCAAAACAATGTGACGTCAGATTTTGATTTGATTTAAAGTAACAAATTTTTATCTTTTTAATACAGCAATAACTGTTTGACATCAAAACAATTCGACGTAACATTAGATTTTGTTTTGATTTATGGTAACAAATTTTTATCTTTTTAATACACTAACTGTTTGACATCAAAACAAATTGACTTAACGTCAAATTTTGTTTTGATTTAAAGTAACAAATTTTTATTTTTTTAATACAGCAATAACTGACATCAAAACAATTGTACTTAACGTCAGATTTTGTTTTGATTTAAAGTAACAAATTTTTATCACTTCGATACTACAGTAACTGTTTTACATCAAAACAATTTAACTTAACGTTAAATTTTGTTTCGAATTAAAGTAACAAATTTGTTATCTTTTTAATGTTTGACATCAAAACAAATTTACTTAACGTCAAATTTTGTTTTGATTTAAAGTAACAAATTTTAATTTTTTTAATACAACAATAACTGTTGGTATCAAAACAAATTGACGTCAAATTTTGTTTTGATTTAAAGTAACAAATTTTTATTTTTTTAATACAGCAATAACTGTTTGACATCAAAACAATTGTACTTAACGTCAGATTTTGTTTTGATTTAAAGTAACAAATTTTATCACTTCGATACTACAATAACTGTTTTACATCAAAACAATTTAACTTAACGTTAAATTTTGTTTCGAATTAAAGTAACAAATTTGTTATCTTTTAATGTTTGACATCAAAACAAATTTACTTAACGTCAAATTTTGTTTTGATTTAAAGTAACAAATTTTAATTTTTTTAATACAACAATAACTGTTGGTATCAAAACAAATTGACGTCAAATTTTGTTTTGATTTAAAGTAACAAATTTTTATTTTTTTAATACAGCAATAACTGTTTGACATCAAAACAATTGTACTTAACGTCAGATTTTGTTTTGATTTAAAGTAACAAATTTTTATCACTTCGATACTACAATAACTGTTTTACATCAAAACAATTTAACTTAACGTTAAATTTTGTTTCGAATTAAAGTAACAAATTTGTTATCTTTTTAATGTTTGACATCAAAACAAATTTACTTAACGTCAAATTTTGTTTTGATTTAAAGTAACAAATTTTAATTTTTTTAATACAACAATAACTGTTGGTATCAAAACAAATTGACGTCAAATTTTGTTTTGATTTAAAGTAACAAATTTTTATTTTTTTAATACAGCAATAACTGTTTGACATCAAAACAATTGTACTTAACGTCAGATTTTGTTTTGATTTAAAGTAACAAATTTTTATCACTTCGATACTACAATAACTGTTTTACATCAAATCAATTTAACTTAACGTTAAATTTTGTTTCGAATTAAAGTAACAAATTTGTTATCTTTTTAATGTTTGACATCAAAACAAATTTACTTAACGTCAAATTTTGTTTTGATTTAAAGTAACAAATTTTAATTTTTTTAATACAACAATAACTGTTGGTATCAAAACAAATTGACGTCAGATTTTGTTTTGATTTAAAGTAACAAATGTTTATCTTTTTAATACAACAATAACTGTTTGATATCAAAACAAATTGCCTTAACGTCAGATTTTGTTTTGATTTAAACTAACAAATTTTTATCTTTTTAATATAACAATAACTGTCTGACATCAAAACAATTTGATTTATCGTCAAATTTTGTTTTCATTTAAAGTAACAAATGTTTATCTTTTTAATACATCAATAACTGTTTGACAACAAAACAATTTGACAACGTCAAATTTTGTTTTGATTTAAAGTAATAAATTTGTTTTCTGTTTAATACAGTAATAACAGTTTGACATCAAAACAATTTGACTTAACGTCAGATTTTGTTTTGATTTATAGTAATAAATTTTTTATCATTTTAATACAATAACTCTTTGACATCAAAACAATTTGACGAACGTCTAATTTTGTTTTGATTATAAATAACAAATTTTTATCTTTTTAATGCACATAACTGTTTGACATGAAAACAATTTGACGATCGTCTGATTTTGTTTTGATTAAAAGTAACATTTTTATTTTTTTAATACAACAATAACTGTGTGACATCAAAACAATTTGGCGAACCTCTGATTTTGTTTTGATTAAAAGTAACACATTTTTATCTTTTTAATACAACAATAACTGTTTGATATCAAAACAATTTGACTTAACGTCATATTTTGTTTTGATTTTGGGTAACACATTTTTATCTTTTTAATACAACAATAACTCTTTGGCATCATAATAATTTGACTTAACGTCAAATTTTGTTTTGATTTAAAATAACAAATTGTTATCTTTTTAATACAACAATAACTGTTTGACATCAAAACAATGACAACGTCAGATTTTGATTTGATTTAAATTAACAAATTTTTGTTTTTTTGAACAATAACTGTTTGACTTCAAAACAATTTGACGTAACGTCATAATTTGTTGATTTGTCACAGTCAACTAGGCATTGTAAACATAATTTAGTAAAGAAACGGTATATTCTGCCAGAAACACAAAAAGTTTAAATTGATTTTTCTCGCAAACTGTACGAGATAGCGATTTCAGCTAAGAACACATTTTGAATGGAAAATATCGCAAAGTTTTTAAACTTGCAGTAAAATTCATTAAAACGTTGAAAATAAAAAAAATTCCTTAAAAAAAATCTGTTTACTCTCACAAGTGCACCGCTTCTGATGGCAATAAGAAAATCGTGTTCTCAGTGGCCGGTTTGTCATTATTGACTTATTCCTTGTACTAAGTTTGAACTTGTTACGTAACAGTGTTTTTGAGATATTAACAAAAAGTGACTTGAGGGAGCCATCTTCAAGGGGCTCAGCTCCCTTAGGTTAAATCGACATAAAATCATCTCTAGTATATGTAGTTTCCGATTGTCAGGAGAGTTTCTGGACATCCTGTATATTTTTGTATTTAAGGGTTAGAATTTTATCTATTTTTCGTATCGTTTATTAGTTGTATATTTTAATATTTTATGTTAATTAGTTATCTATTACGATACTGTATGAAATTTATGTTAAGAAATAAAATGAAAGTAGGCCTAATTCGATCATTTATTAAATGCATTCGAAAAGTTAGCCTACTTGATGATATCTAAATTTTATTATTAATCAAAATGTAATCAAAAAATTAAAAGATTATATTATTCCTTCTAGGCTTAATTTCTTAAATTTACGATACGCTTATTCTAGTCTCAATCTTCAATTAGTATTATTGTTAATGACTTCATTTAGTCTGTGACAACATAACCTACTTCTGATTACTCTATTAATTGTTTTTTTTTTAAATAATTCCTTAATTACGCAAAGAAAGCGTTAGTGCGCTTCTATCTAAATATTACTTTCACTTTTTATCAATTTTGGCTTTTAAAACAGCTAACGTAACACCAAATAACCTTTTCGGAAAAGAAATGTACGATCAATGAAACTTATTAAAAATTTAAGTATGTACTAAGTTTCTAGTTCTCTTTCCTTAAGCATTTAAATTTTGTCCACTTTTTGGACCGTGAAAGTGAATAATTGTGTAATGAATTTCATTGCCAGTGCCAAACGGAGAAAGTGATTAAGAGTCTTTAAATTAAATCACGTATCAGCTGATTATGTTGCTGGGATATAATTATTATTAAAATATAACTTTCGAAATTATTTTAAATATTGAACTAAGCGAAGTAAATGTATGTGTTAATGGAGGAAAAGAGGGATCGCAATTAAAAAAATAATTTTGTCGATATTTCGATGTATAACAATGTAATCAATTGTTTTTGTCTTAATTATCCATGTATAATTAATTTGGTTGTTTATTAATTCATCGCCAGTAATCAGTTGATACGATTGTTGAGTTATATTAAAACGGCAGCAGAAACGGGTGTAACAGATAAGGGAGTGAATGCTGACAGCTTAGTGGTCGGGGGTGGGGTGTAACGGGGATCATCGGGTAGGGTGTATAGGGTAATATACGGTATAGAGAAAGTCATAAATCAATACGTGCCAGTGTGTTTAAAATCAAGATAGAGGATTGAGTAGCACTCATTAGCAGGTGGTAGGCATGTATACTCCATGCCAGCCGGGGAGGTACCACCACCCTTACCATGGGCTCCTTAATATTGCGTCTCCGATTTTCTGAGATCCGTAAGGGCTGCCGGTTACCTTTTCCATCACCCTTAATCTATTCTCATTCTTATTCTTCCTTCTCGCCCTCACTGTCTTCCTATCGGATTAAAAGTCCCAAATTAAAAAATAAGATGGCTGTGGTTTCTAGGGTTATAAATTCCGGACGTAAAATCCTGCCCCACTCGGATGTCCGGGAGGGCAGGGCCCAAGCGACCTCGGTCATCGAAAGTATCAACTTTCTGATTCACTACTGCAACATCCGCGGTATCTGGTCTAATCTTAATGCAATTCACCAACATCTTGAACAATTACAACTTGATATTTTGTTTCTATCTGAAACACAAGTCTCCTCTGAAAGCTCCGAGTCACCCGACTTGCAATTTCCTCAATACCACCATCACTCTAACTTTCGATATAAAGGAGGCGTATGTGCCTACATCAAGGACATAATTGCTTGCAAGAGGGTTTCTTCCTTAGAAAATAAAAATTTTGACGTGATTTGGTTTAAACATTCTGGTCCTAATTTTGTGAAATTCTACTGTTGCATTTATAGGTCTCCTAATGACAGTAACTTTCAAGACTTCTTCGATTACCTTAGTATGAAAGTTGACTATCTCCTGTCTCTGTTTCCATCTTGCGATGTCTCAATTGTAGGCGATTTCAATGTTCATAACTCTAATTGGCTTCAGTTACTACAAATCCGCTGGTCATAGTGCAGAAACATTTGCTGTTTCATGTGATCTCACACAAATGATTTCTGAACCCACGAGAATCCTTGATAACCCTAACCATACTCCACATCTTCTGGATCTCTTTCTTACATCAAACCCTCTTGTTTATAAAACTTCCGTTCTTTCGCCGTTAGGTCTTTCCGATCGTTGTCTAATAAAAATCATTTCTACTGTACCTAATTCCAATGTTGTTCGCAAAACCGATAGAACCTTGTGGTGTTTTAAGTCAGCTCGATGGAGTGATTTACGGAATTTCTTTGCAACCTTTCCATGGCGTGAATATTGTTTTAAGTCGTCCTCTTCTTCGGACATCGCTCTTTCAGTATCTGAAGTCATCCTCATGGGAATGGAGTTATACATTGCCAAAAAACATTACCGTATAGGTCATTCACGTTCCCAAACCTGGTTCAATAAGGCTTGTGCTGATGCAATATCTTTAAAAAATAAATATTACATTAAATGGAAATCTACTAAATCGGTCGACAGTCACGTAGAATACGTTAGTGCTAAAAATATCTGCAAAAGTGTCATCACTAAAACTAAAAAGTTGTTCGAACTACGAAAATGCAATGAACTAGCTGCATCTCCTTTAGGCAGTCGTAAATTTTGGTCTTTAGCTAAAGCCATTTGTAAAAACTTTGGAACATCTTCATTTCCCCCCCCCCCCTGACGTCTATTGATGGATCGGTAGTTGCTGATTCTGTAGACAAAGCCAATGTTTTTGTGGATTTGTTCGCATCAAACTCGTGTCTCAATGATTCTGGAAAAGATGTGCCCCTAGTCAACTCTTCTTCATACGCTATGAAACCAATTCATTTTCGGTACAAGCTCTTGGAATCGATCATCAGTAGGCTTGATCTTAATAAGGCGGCTGGCCCAGACGGTATCCCAGCTATTGTCTTAAAGAAATTTTTCCTCGAACTAGTACCAGTCCTATCTAAGCTCTATACGATCTCTATGTCTTCTGGGGAATTCCCTTCATCATGGAAGTTAGCAAATGTTCAACCTATGCCCAAAAAAGGCGATAAGACCGATCCCTTAAACTACCAACTATTTGCCATCACTTCCATTTTGTCTAAAATCATGGAAAAAGCCATCAATCAACAACTGCTCACGTTCCTTGAAACTAACAAACTCCTTAGTGACCACCAATATGCGTTTAGGCAAAATCGTTCAACAGGTGATCTTCTTTCATATGTGACCCAAGTTTGGAACAATACAGTAGATCAGTCCTGTGAAACAGTTGTAGTCGCTTTAGATATCTCAAAGGCATTTGACCAAGTTTGGCATAAGTGTTTACTTGCCAAACTCACCTCGTTTGGGTTAAATGATACCCTCTTCAACTGGGTTTCTAGATTTATTGATAAAAGACGAATACGTGTCGTGGTTGATGGCTTTTTTTCAAAAGAAGTTAGCATTAACGCGGGCGTACCACAGGGATCCGTTATAGCGCCTACACTTTTTCTGCTGTACGTAAATGACCTTATTTCTTCAACAACTAACCCATCCATTGCTTTGCTGACGATAGCACTCTTCACTGTAGTTCATTTCAGTCTACTCATAGTGATAATCCACCTTCTATGTCAAATCAAGAAATTAAAGCTGAAATGGCAAATTCAATCAACAAAGACATTCAACGTATTCTCGAATGGGGAAGCAATAATCTAGTTAAATTTAATGCTAACAAAACTCAGTGTTGCCTTATGTCCGCCAAAAAAGATAGATCATTTCCTGTTGTAAGTATGAATGGCTCAGTTCTTAAGTTTTCAGACTCTATTACTCTGTTGGGTTTGACTGTATCTTCAAATCTCTCATGGGTTAACCATCTTCTGTCAGCTACCAAAACAGCTGCTCGTAAAATAGGCTTTTTGTACAGATCTAAGCAGTACTTTACCTCTCGACAACTCCTTCTGCTGTATAAGGCCCAAATTCGGCCTCATCTGGAATATAATTCTCACCTCTGGGTTAGTGCTTCCCAATACGCTCTCGATATCGTTGATCGTATTCAAAAGAGAGCAATTAGGCTTATAAATGACCTGTCCTTAACTTCTCACATACGTTCTCTTGCCCCTTCAGTTCTTTCTTTGTATTATCGTTATTACAACGGCTATTGTGCTGCTGAATTATATTCTTTGATACCATCTCGGGCTATCTTTGCGAGAAGTACTCGGTTCGCTCATTCACATCATCGGTATGCAGTACAAATCTCCACTTGTCGTACCAAACGGGCGCAATCCACATTTTTCTACACGGCTTCTAAACTCTGGAATGATCTCCCTAGTTCTTGTTTTCCTCTCACTTATGATATGAGAAAATTTGAGGTAGCTGTTCATAGGCATCTATTGGCAATTCATTATTCCTCTATCCATCCTCCTAAGTGTTCCTGAGTGCTTTAGCACGATAGGCCTAATTTAGCCTGTTCAGGTCCATAATCATAAAAAAAAATAAAAAAATAAACGCCTGTACACCACAGTAATGTTCAAAACAAACAAAACACTTGCTTGTCTTTCGCAGCGTCATACAAAACTACTGGGCCGTTGCTTTTGTAAAGGCTTGAAAATACTCACACGCAATCAAAACAAAGTAGCGTGCGGCTAGAAAGAAAGGTTGTCAAACTTATTTACTCAATTTATTTAAATTGGACTCCATGTTGGAAACTCTAAATGGGTTGTGGTGATCAAAGGTATACTTAGAAACACAAAACTTGTAGGTAGCGAACCTCGAAAATTTTATTATTGTAATGAACGTTTGTCAAATCGCCATGCTTACCATGATAGAAAAGATAATTAGTGGATTTTTAATATCTTGATAATACGTTGTAATTTGCTAATGTTTTCAAAATATTTTATTTATATGTTTTTATGTAAGGAATGTGGGATTGTTTGTAACTAATTGTAACTAATTTGTGTAGGGTTGTAAAATACATGTTGTGAGTAGCAGGTGCACGCTTAAAAATGCTTTACTGAAGGGGTGTAATGAATCATTAGAATTTCTTATGCGCGCTCCTGATTTAAAAAAAATGTCATTGATCTAATGATCAATTACGGCTGAACAGAGCGCAAATCCAATTAATCAATCAATGTTTAATACGTTGAAACTCGAGACGTAAATGTAGGGTTTGTGACGAACGAATGCATATTTTTAAAATTAAGATGTCGTGCAATAATTAATACGAAACTGTTCCAACGGAAATGAATGTTTCTTGGTTTTATATTACCTTTGATAAATGGGGGTTGATTTCGGGAGTAACGTTAGTTAGGTTTGAAATCGGGGGAAAAGTTAGTTACAGTTAAGAGTGTTAATCGAGCCAGATCGATTTTTGGGTTAATTAAATACCTTCATTGTAAACAGTTTGTCTTTAAAATAATTCTTGCGTGTACATTTTTCTTTTGGATTCACCAATACTTAATACGATGGGCGTTAATTAGACGTTTCTGGCAAACCAGACAACTGATCAACCTGAAAATTTGCTTAAATTAATATGATCTACACGCCTAAAGTATTTTAGATGATGCGGCGTTGCTGCTTCTACTATAAAGTACCGACTACTTTGATTTTTCAGATGGAACACCCTGTATATTAATATGATGATTTCCTATTACTTTGTCAACAACTTCATGTACTATTTTTTCTCTATACCTATCTATTACCGTTTAAGAGATATAAATTAATTTAATACGATTTAATTAATTAAACGCTGATAATCTTGAACTCTCTGATACTAAGACGATCAAATTCGTAATGAAGTGGAGTGATACCATGAGGATCTTCACTTCGAGTCATATTTTTATTTGCCTCATACAGGGTCTTTAAAAAATGCAGATACTTTGTTCACATGAAAAAAGGAGTGGAAGTCAACTTTTTCAAATGGAACACCCTGTATATTTACACATTTTGGAGCTCTACATCCAATTTTAGATTGACTTTAATCAGATAATGCTATTTCGATTTCGAACCGTTTTCGAGATAAACTGTTTCAAACAGAAACTGACGTGGTTTCCTTGTATTCATCACTTATTTTTGAAATTTAACAGATTCCGTTCGATGTTCCTTCATCAGTCACAAATAATACAATGAATAAATTATTATTAAAATACTCTTCAACCATCAAATGAAACTTCTCTTCAAACAATAGTTTTATTAACGCTGACACACGAACTGAAAATAATTTCATGAATTAGTAAGTTAATTCAATTATCAGTGTATTTCAGAATATGTTCGAACACATCTCCACCTCTACTTAAACAAACATGTAATCTTTTTTCATGTGTAGCGCTTCTGATTAAGTCTGGAGTTAAACTATTGAAAGCAGTTCTAACTCTCGATTTCATATCTTCCATTGTTGTTACTGGGTTGGAGTACACCATATTTTTAATGAAACCCCTCACAAAATAATCTATTGTATTGCCATCTGGTGTTCTAGGAGGCCAACGAAAAGGCCCATTATTACCAATCCATCTGTCTTCGAAGATTTCAGTTAAAGCTTCGCCTACTGAACGGGAATTATGGGGTGGAGCACCATCCACTTAGTACCATACATGTTCTCTTCCTGGCCTATTATTTAAAATCATTTGAATTCCATTTCTCAGTAAATCTTCATATTTTGTTGCATTCAAATTATCATCATAAAACTCGATATAAAAAATTGACTCATTCTTTATGGTACAAAATATATTAAATTGCCATCTTTCTTGAAAACCCCTTTGGCGAACGACATGAGGATTTTCTTGCGCCCAATAATGACTGTTGTGCCTATTGAAAATTCCATTTTTTGTAAACTTGACCTCATCTGTCCATATGATATTGTTAAGGAAATCTTCATCCTCTTGAGTCTTGGCAAGTAACCATTCAAAGAATTCCATTCTACGAGGCAAATCAGTCTCTTTCAAATATTGGACACAGTAGAATTTATAGGGATGCCATTTGTGCTTATTAAGAATGCGGTAAATTGTCACGTAGGGTATACCTATCTCTCTTTCAGCCTCGTGTAGAGAAGCATTTTAAATGCATTAAAAAATCCCAAAACTCTTATGCCATTGTCATCATCATCCACTTCAGGCTTTCTACGAATGATTTTTGGACGAAAGGTTCCATTCAACCTACAGTTTTGTAGTAGTCTACTTATCACATTATTATTCGGCTTCGGAAGTTGTGGATATGTTTCATGAAATACTCGGCATGTTCTACTTGCAATTCTATTGCACTCACCATCAATAATTAATAAATTCAAGAAATCTTCATTACTGTAACCTAATCTTGACATTTTTCTATTATAATTAGTATCACAATCAGTCAAAACCACCAACGAAAGTTTGACATTTCAAAATTGGATCATTTATTTTTCCAAAGCACACTATTATAAAATATTAATTTACAATGTTATACGGTAGAGACACTCAATATCTCAATGTGTACAAATTGTAACTTTTTCTAACGTACATATCAATTTCGAATTGACTGATTTGAGACTGTGGAAAAACTAAATCGAAAAGAAATTGTATTACGTGATGAATACAAGGAAACCACGTCAGTTTCTGTTTGAAACAGTTTATCTCGAAAACGGTTCGAAATGGAAATAGCATTATCTGATTAAAGTCAATCTAAAATTGGATGTAGAGCTCAAAAATGTACAGGGTGTTCCATTTGAAAAAAATTGACTTCCACTCCTTTTTTCATGTGAATAAAGTATCTGCATTTTTTAAAGACCCTGTATGAGGCAAATAAAAATATGACTCGAAGTGAAGATCCTCATGGTATAACTCCACTCCATTTCGAATTTGATCGTCTTAGTACCAGAAAGTTCAAGATTATCAGCGTTTATAAAATACATGTTTAAAAAAATCGAAATTAATTTATATGTCTTAAACGGTAATAGATAGGTATAGGGAAATAGTATATGAAGTTGTTGACAAAGTAATAGGAAATCATAATATGATATTATATACAGGGTGTTCCATTTGAAAAATCAAAGTAGTAGCTACTTTATAGTAGAAGTGGCAACGCCGCATCATCTAAAATATTTTAGGCGTGTAGATCATATTAATTTATGCATACTGTCAAATTTTCGGGTTGATCTGTTGTCTGGTTTGCTAGAAACGTCTAATTAACGCTCATCGTGAAAAGCCCTGTATAAATGAACGCTCGCAGGCAATCATCTTATCAGCCTGTGTAACGTATTAAAAGAATCAAACATTGCCTTTGAAAGGTACCTTATTCATACGAGGACTCATTAAACTGAAATATGCTAAAATAAAAGACAGTACAGGGTCCTATCACTCTGGTATTTGTGCGAATTAGCATTGTTGGTTGTTGTTTATATTTATATTTGTGTAGAGGTGGGCTGATGAACGGTTACTAATTGTAAAAGCCAATTACCAAGCTTGTACATACTCCCGAGATCAGATAACCATTCAACACCTCGAATTTTATTTTTATTGTTTTTATTGTTGTATAGATGAGTGTGTAACCGGAGAAAGGAGCACTGTATTTTTCTAACGCCCTCAAACTTATACAGCGGTCACGATATTGTGATCTATTTATAATTTACCCTTGTAAGGCTTTGTTTAATGAGTTTTTTTTATCAATTTGTTTAAGTAGAATTATTTGCCTGAGAGCTGATTTCTTTTTGTATGTGCTTTATTGTAATTTGATTTATATGTTTTGTGCTTTGGTGGTCACTAAAAAATTGGGTACAGGTAAATTCCTTGTCTGTTTTCTTTTGCTCTTGCCTTTACCTTATTATCACCTGTGCAATTTTATTGTTGATATATTTTATATGTACCGTAATTTTATTTTGATTATTTATGGCCCAATTGTGCGCCTGACTAAAAGTGTCTCTTTATTATTGTTTTCTGTCAATTGTGTTCATTTTCAAGTTATAATGTTGTACACACTTTATCGTGATTTTATGGTGTGTTGTCATATATTTAACTCTGTCTTTGGTTTTTTGTGTTATTTAATTTATTAATGTACTTGTGCAATTACTTATTATGAATAGTAGTTTTATTGGTGGTTCTTTCACAATAGTATATTAAGGTGTAACCTTTGCATAAATTTGGTTTTAATTGAAGTATTTTATTTACCTGCCTCATTATCAACAGGTACTTTATTCCATCCTATCTAATTCAGATAGACAACTCACCTACCACTAGACGGCACTTTGATCAGAATTTGAGGTTTAGAATTAAATATCAAACTTTTAAATAAATTCAATGTTTTAATTATTGCCAGGAAAGTCAAGAAAGACAATTAATTTAATTATAACATTATTGTCAGTCAAGTCAAGACAAATCACTTAGCGATTGTTTTGTTGTTGAATTTGCATTATTGCAAATAAGTTCAAATTACGCTATTCACGATAGGGTACCTGGAGTACGCTACAACCTTCCTCACAATGTTTTACTTGATACTGTGAATAATTAATTACAAATGGTGACTAGTTTCGATAAATATTATCATTTTCAGACCTTAAACTATTGACAAATTTA
This sequence comes from Vesta saturnalis, assembly GCA_036346205.1. Taxonomy (NCBI): domain Eukaryota; kingdom Metazoa; phylum Arthropoda; class Insecta; order Coleoptera; family Lampyridae; genus Vesta; species Vesta saturnalis. The sequence goes on from JARFJB010001574.1 coordinate 1,089,730, forward strand.
ACATCATGTATGAATAACTAACAAGAGTAATAGCATATGTTTTGTACAACACACATACATAAATTAATGATTCACGTTAAAACTTAAGCGTAAGGTTAATCAATACCAAGATATGTTTTGACGTACATATCAGAAGTAAAGTTAGAAACTACTTTTACCTGAGATTCCATCAAAGCAAAGTTTCAAAGTTAAAAAAAGCAATAATCTAGTCAATTAACAAAGTGAAACAAATGAGGTCTTGAAGAGGAACTCATAAAATTTTTAAAAGCGGGTTCCTTAAAAGAGAATACGTGTCACAAACTAATAACGCATATGAATCACCCAATAATATTAAAACATTCCCATTATGGGAAGGATAACGATTCAAACCCGTGTTAAAGTACAGGAGTGAACCTCCAAACACGATGAATTAATTCGTCTATAAATCCAGATAAGGTGTTTAATTTAATAAATTAATTAATTAAAATTATGCGTAAACCAACCCATGTGGTCGACTTCTAAATGAGGTTATACAGTGCGTCCATAAAGTAATGTATAAATTAATTTAAAATTAAAGTATTTGTTTCTTGAAAAAACGCTTGGACATGTCGATTAGTATTTTTAGTTGCGCATTTTTTACAATACAATTTTTTTATACAGGGTGTTTCATAATAAAAGATATGACCACACTTTGGATTTTTTTTTAATGGAATGCCCTGAAGATTATGTCATATTCGGAGTCTACTGCAAATTCTAAATATTTTTGGTATAATATACCCTTGGTCTATCTATCTATGTTGGAAAGAAACATTCCCTTACTTAAATAAATAAACCGATTTAAATAAATTCATATTTTTCTATAGTTGCTTTAATCTTGTCCAATACTGTACTTTTAAGGTAGTTACATTAGTTGGTAAATCTGTCAGATATACGTTATTATTGAAAGTGTCTAACTTGGTCCGGCTTTGTGATACAAAAATATGGTAAAGTTAACAGAACGGGAGAAGATTGAGATACTCTGCATGATTGGATATGGAGATAGGACCCGCACCAGTGTAAGTGAAGATGATCGACTGAATATTTTATTATCTGTAGAAGAAAATCCACACGTTACATTATCATGTGTGGCTGGAAAGCTAACTTTATCGAAATCTACTGCACAGGGTGGTCAACTAAGAATGCGAGGTACTGTATCTGGGAAACTATCAATCGTAGAGGCTCGCGCAAAAAAAAGTTATTACTAAAACGGCCAATACAAAAACCTGGAAAATATTTTCAAGTTTCCGAAATGGCCTCTAGAGGGCGTAACTGCAATCTTGAATCTAAAAAAGTGATGTTTCTGTGAATTCTGCTATATTAACCTAATAAAAAAATAACTGATCTCTGAAGTCGAGGATAATCTGAACTTTTTTTGTTTGACACTTTTTGACGCATCTATAAAAATAAAGTGGTGGAGGGTAATCAAAGGTTTCCTTAAATCACCCCCGTATCTTCGAAACGGCTAATCCGATTTTAACAAACTTGGGCGCGTTGAAAAGAGCTTTTCTTGGGCTATAAATGTTAAAATAATTGAAATTTTGTTAGTTTCACATGTCGTCACTAGAGAGCTTTGTTCGACATTCCGACAGAAACGGTTAATTTTCGCAAAAAAACAAGTAGTTAAATGATGCCTGAACAAGCTCGCGAAAACCGCATCTCTATATCTTGTTCCTAACCTAAAATATCGGTCAAAGAAAACTTTATACGAAAATCCTTTAATTTTTTTTTTTTTTATCTATATTTTTCTGGAATTGTTTCTATTATGTAAGTTGTGGCCCTAAAAAGGACCGATTTAAAGGAGGAAGGTTTTTAATGCCCCCGTAAATGCTCTAAATGCAGACTACCACTCTATGCATTGCTGAGGCCTCTTATGGGTAGACAAAACTGCAGCTTCAATTTCGGCTCTGAATGGGTTACCTAGAAATTACGATTTTAAATGTTTGTAAATTTATTCACCAGAATAAAATCACCCTTTCTGAAATTACTACGGGCAAGTAAGCAATGCTAAAAGTTATACGAAAAGCCTATTTTGTTGTTTAAATGCATATTCACTATGGATATATACAAAAATACAATTAATAGTACAGAATGAAATGATACAACAAAACAAATAATCCTCAAATTGTCAATAGTTATCAATACTTTCGCGTTACTTCGAAGGTTGTGCTTTCAAAATGCGTTTTACGATAATCAAGCTGTTGATATGTTTGCGGTTTATTTTGAATGTCTTCAGAATGCCGCAGTAGCTAAAGTTTACGCGGCTCGAAATCCAAACGCGTCTAAGCTCTGATTTTCCTTGTGGACTACGACAACAGGTATTACGCAATTCAGAATTAAAACCAAGAAAATATTAACCGTGACTGGGATATTGAAGGAAATCCTGTTCAAAGCTTTCCTGTTGGGCATATCACTGACAACAAAAATTTTAAGCCGATTCTAATGGCCATAAATTGTGGAAAATTCTTTCTTTTATTACTAAGCCCTTCATGTTTTTGATAGGCCTTGAATGAGTGATTGACAGAGAGTTTCGACGACGGGCCACGCTTGATCGGGAAGGTTTTTTTCATTCTTGGCCATAACCACCTAAATACTAACGGGAAACTGCCATTATTAAAATTGCGAAAAACAAAATAATCTGATCACGCAAGACTGATTTAAATGAGTATTAACTGGAGCAAATTCTTGGAAATAAACACCAACCCAATGCAATCATACGATCTTTCCAACTTCCTGTCGTGATTGAAGTCTTGATGGATACAGCAAAGTTTTCATCATCATACCAATTTTCTATTAAAGCAGCATATCATTACAAACCGTAATTGAAAGAACTAACAGATCGGTATGTTAACCAACTTACCTTCATTTAATTGGGATATCGCTAAAACCCAACTTTTGACTAATACTCCGTAGAGACATAAAACGATTCGAACCAAAGCTACAACGCTTGAAAAACTCATTTTCTATCTATTTTTAAATTCTGAGCGAGGCCATCCGAAACAATTAAGAAACTTCACAACGCAGGCGAAATATATAAGAACATTTCCAAAAAAGTAGGTTGTTAAACAACAAACTTAACGGTTCAAAAGTTTTCTGCAATAAGGTTACAACAGATAACAGAACTAAACAGCATATCAACAAGTTCTGTAGACATATTTCAGAAAATCTCCAATCTTCATCTTCTGAATCAGAAGAAAAAAACAAATTTCTTAAGACGTGATCGCCAAATAAATAATTTCCGGCCCAACTGGACGTACCAAAACCCCTAGTCAAATACCACACAGAAATAGCACTTAAACCTTAACAATGGTTACGTTTTCCTCAATAAATAAGCTATTAAGGGTGCCGAACTCATACAAAAGACCATATCATTAGATATACCACTCCCTTTCGTTCATTTCATTTTTTCATACCTGACGAACAATTCTGTGAAAGCAAAAGTAGGTGCCACTACATACCTGCCGTTTTCACGGTGGCGTCCCGCAATGTTTCGCCCTGGCTCCCATAATATACCTGAAATACTGAAATAATGTAACCACTGACAACTTCGACAAGACCATCTACAACTACAAGACAGAGTAACATATCTAGGTAAGTTATAATGGCCATCAAAATATGTAGGTATTCGTTTAAACTTTTTTTAATTACTTAAAGAATGCACGCATATCATGTCGTTTTGCATCAGGCCTTGAAAGAGGTAGATTTTGATCGAAAGTTAGACTATTGCCATTGGCGTGATACGCGAAAATAGAGAATTTTTATTTCAAATTCTTTGGACCGATGAATCCACCTTCATTAGTGACGGGAGAGTCAATCTGCACAATATGCATTATTGGTCTGCAGAAAATCCCCATTGGTTGCGTGAAGTTCAGCGCCAAGGACGGTGGAGTTTAAATGTATGGTGTGGTATACTGGGAGGCAGAATTATTGGGCCATATTTTTTCGAGCAACCTCTAAATGGCAATGTATTTCTTGACTTTTTGGCCAATCAATTACCGTTGTTGTTGGAAGATGTGCATCTGGAAACAAGACAAAAATTGTTTTTGCAGTTGGATGGTTGCCCAGCACATTTTGCTATTAATGTGCGAGAGCATATTAATGCAGTATTTCAACAGCAGCGGATTGGAAGAGGAAGTCTGTTTCCATGGCTCCGCGATCGCCAGACTTAACTTGCCTCGATTTTATTTATGGGGCGCTTAAAGGACATCGTGTTTCGACTCAACCTACTACTGAGAAGATATGAAAAACCGGATTCGTAACGCAATACGTAACATACCGAGAGCTGAAATTGAACCTGCAGTTTTGTTTAGTCATGAGAGGCTTCAGCAATGCATAGAGCGTGATGGTCAGCATTTCGAGCATTTACGGGGGCTTTAAAACCTTCCTCCTTTAAATCGGTCCTTTTAGGGCCACAACTTATAATAGAAACAATTCCAGAAAAATATAGTTAAAAAAATAAAAATTTAAGGGGTTTTCATATAAAGTTTTCTTTGGTCCATATTTTAGGTTAGGAACAAGATATCGAGATGCGGTTTTCGCGAGCTTGTTTATGCATCATTTAGCTACTTGTTCATGAAAAGTCATACCAATGCATTTAATTTTTTTGCGAAAATTAACCGTTTCTGTCGGAATGTCGAACAAAGCCATCTAGCGACGATATGTGAAAATAACAAAACTTCAATTATTTTAACATTTGTAGCCCAAGAAAAGCTCTTTTCAACGCGCCCAAGTTTGTTAAAATCGGGTTAGCCGTTTCAAAGATACGGGGGGTGATTTAAGGGAACGCGTGTACTAACCAAGTTACGACGTAACTTGATTAGTACACGCGTTTTAAGCTAGAGAAAAAAAAACAATTCTTCAATAGATTAATCTTATTGTGGGGGTTTTAATGCTTGAAGTATTTATGGGGGTCGGTAGTTACCCGTTTTATACGGGACCAGTGGAGATTGTAAAAATGTAAAACACACATTTCCTACTCCAATAACGTGTTTAAAAAAAATGTTCAACTCTACTTTATTCTTATCAATTAATATACTATGTAGTAACTTTTAATTCAATTTATATTGTGACGTTGTTATTCACGATTTAAAATCATTATGCTTCTGAAGATGGGAATAATTAAAAAAGCTTTTCCCGAAACGTTAAGCTTAAGTAAAAACTAAAGCGAAATCAAAATACAATTTGCATCCAACACACAACACAATTCGTTTTATTTAACAATTGTAACCTACTGTGTAGAACTGTAATAATGTGAAAATTATGTCACCATTTTAAAATCATTTATACTTTGTTTTATATCTATAGATAACAAATTATTCATGCGCATTTGTTTAATGTTCCATTTTTTTTCTTAATTTTTTTAATAGTTATTATGCTATTCCGGCGGAGACAAATCCAACAAATCAAAATCATGAAAATCGACCCAGTCGTTCTTGAGTTATAAGTGATGTATATATATATATATATATATATATATATATATATATATATATATATATATATATATATATATATATATATATATATTGTGGAAATAACGTGGAAAAAAGTTCTGATAGGAAATTTATTTCTAAGATAGGACATTTTGTAAAGGATTTGCAGGATCATTATAAGGTCTTAATTTGAACTTGTAACTCGTAATTTCAACTTTTATGGAGTTCTACCTCGTTATTTAGACTTCTAATTCGTAATTTTACCTGGTAAATGGTAATTTGGAATGTTAACTCGTACTTTTGGTTTATAACTCGTAGTTTCAATTTTTAGATTGTATTATCGATTAATTGATAATTGTAGGTCGCTACCTTTGATTGTGAGGCGCGACTGGTAACTTGTAATTGTGACTTATTACTCATAGTGTTTGTCTTTTAGGTTGTACTTTAGCCTCAGATTGTAAGGCGTAATACCGGTTTGTAACTCGTAATTTTGATGTTTAATTGCTAATCTTGTCTTGTAGGTTGTAATTTCGATTTGTAATGGTTAGACTTGCACTGGTAATTATTACTTTTAGGTCGTAATTTTACATTGATTTCGCCTTGCAACTCGTAGTTTAGAATTTTAACTGGTAATTTTGGTTGATCTAATTGCAACTTTTCGGTCGTATTCTCGATTTTTTTTACTGCTAATTTCGACTTTTGGTCTAAATTTCTTTTACCACTTGTAGTTTCGACTTGTAGTCGTTATTTCGGTTTATTAGACGTATACCCGACTTTTAACTCGTAATTTTGACTAAGTCGTAATTGCGACTTTGAATTTTTACGTTTTTATATTGCAAATTCGACTTACATCTCGTCTTGTTCGGGTTATAGTAATTATTTGGGTTTATTAATTGTAATTTCGACTAAGTAGTAATTTCGATTTATAAGTCATAATTTCGAGCCCTAATTTAGTCTTTTAACTCATAATTTTAACTTTTAGGTCGCAATTTCTATTTATAGCTCGATATTTTGACATGTAATTCGTAGTTTCTAGTTGTACTTCGTCATTCCACCTTGCAACTAATAATTTCGGTTGTAACTGGTAACCTGAAGTCGATACTTCGATTTGTGAAGCACAATATTGACTTGTAATTCGTAATTCTGCGTTGTAGCTTGTAATTTCTAATCATAATTTCCACTTTGTGATTGGAATTTTGATTATTAGTTAATAATTGTAAGTTGGTATATACTTGTAAGGCGCGATATCGTTTTGTAACTCACAATTTTGATTTATTACTCATAATTTTCTTTTTAAGGTCGTACTTTCGTGTCAGATTGTAAGGCGTAACTGGTAATTACGATGCCTATTTCGTAATTTTGTCTTTTAGGTTGTAATTTCGTTGTAATTTTAGGTTGTTGTTTCGACTTGTAAATCGTTACTTCAACTTGTAAGACATAATATTCTAATTTGTAATTGCAACTTTTTGGTTGCAAATTCGGCGTATGTCTCGTTACTTTGTCTAGTAATTCATATTTTTAGCTTAAAGTCTTATTTCGACTTGTCTGGTGGAAAATCAACTTGTGATCTGTAATTTAGTCTTTTAGGTAGTAATTTTGATTCTTAATTTCGACTTTTGAATCGTAATTTCGATTGTTACATGGTAATTTCGACAGTTAATTAGATCATAATTATGATGTTATTATTTATAATCGTAACTAAAAAAATATTTATTATGGTCAGTTGTAAGGGTGGTGGATTTTAATGAGTCAAAAATTGATTATTGATTTTTACAGTCAATCGTTATTAAGTAATTATGCACTATTTTATTGTTGAACTAAAATTATGTTATGTAGTTGTCATCGTTAATCACAATTTCAAAAGTGTCAATTATTAATAATCAGTTGTTTGTTAACATGTCGGATTTTTAAATAATCAGCGGTATTTTAAACACTTCATTGATTATTATAATTAATCATTATTAAGTAAACATGCACTTTCTGATTACTAAAGTATGGAAAAGGTTTATTATATAATTGTTGTCGAAAATTATACTTTAAGAAGTGTTAATTAGCGTGTTGTGAAACTAATTGTGCGTGATAATTATTATAAATGGTAACCAAAATAATAACAGCTTTGTTTATATGTGTGGTAAATTCTCAAAACTTATGATTAATTGTAATCAATCGTTACTCAGTAAACATTCACTTTTTTTCTGTTGAAATGTGGAAAATCATTTTACGTAATTATTATCGATAATCAGAGCATAAAGAGCATTAATTATTGATAATCGAGTATGCATTAACATTTTGGATTCTTAAATCATCAGATGTAATGATTATCGGTATTTTGCTGATTTTATTATCTAATTATTAGCTATAAATGAACCTTTTAATTACTGAAATATGGAAAATAATATTACGTAACTATTATTGATAATCGCAGTTTAAAGACTGTTGATTATCGATCAGTTGATTAACATGCCATGTTTTAAACTAATCAGATGTGATCGTGATAGGTTTTTAAATCACATGTTCTTTAACGTGGCAGATTGATGATTGTAATATGGAAAATTATATTGCATAATTATTATCAATAATCATGGTAGAAAAATTGTTGGTTATCGATAATGAGTTGAATACTAACTTAAATAATCATATGAATTTTGATTAAGCGATCATTATAGTTTATAATTACAATTAAATATTAAATTAAAAGGATTGATTTATTTATGATTATAACATGCAATGTTCACATCTAATTAGTTAACTACCGATTATCGCTTGTTTGTTAGCGGACATTATTAAATTGAAAAAAAACCTCTAATTATACGTATATGAAAAATAATCTAGCACAACCATTATTAAAAATATTTTCATTAATTATAATAAGTTGTTTATTAATACAACGGATTTTTTCAAGAATCAAATAATTTCTGTTGCGGTTGTAATAATCGGTTTTGTATGGGGTATTATGAAATAATGAAACAATGGGGTAGTTATACCGTAAATTATTAGATTAACGATATAGCAAATAAAAATATACGATTTATTAATAATAATCATTCAGCATTTAGAATTAGCATCGACTAATAAGATAATTTATAATTATTGGTCTATTTTAAACACAATCGTTAATAGGGATTAAAAAATATTTAGCAGTCAATTATTTAACACCATCAAAAATCAAATAATCAAATATTAGCTAATATCCGTGATTGTAATTTTAATAATAGAATAGTTGGCATTAATTATAATCGACAATCGATTATTTGTATTAATCATTCTTACGAAGTAGACGTGATTTCCATATTTGAAAATCTATTTATCAGCTGTTTTGCTGAATTTTAAATACGTAAATTGTGTATTCAGAACATTTTGATTGTTTTTAATCGCTATCATTTGATTAACACTAAACAAACGATAAATCAATCTATAATATAATTACTGAATTACTTAGTACGACCGATTATAATTTTTTTTTATCTAGGATAAATTAGTAATTTACTAAAATTAGGTAATTGTGTTATCAGTTAATACTTTATGACTGTAGATCACAAATTATTGCAAGTGTATTATTATTAATCAAATACATAATTGGGATAATCTAATTAATTAAATTAACAATAACAAAAGTTCTTGTCAAATTTGTTAAATAGGTTACAATGTTTCTTATTGTAATTAGAATCTTTTAATACAATAATTATTCATACTAATTAACAAGCGATAATTGGTATTTAAGTGATTGATTGGGAATTCGTCACACTTATAAACAACTGATCATAATTAATAATATTTACGTTAAGGTTTAAGTATAATTATTTTATGTAATTCCACTTAGCCACGCTAAAGAAGATGTGATTCTAGGCACCGACAATCAGCCTTTATCTGATTATAGTGATTATTTAAGCAACTGATTGTAAGTAATCAACAACTTTTAAATTATAATTATTACTTACAATTCTCATGTTTTTCCACATTTCGATAACCAGAAAGTACGTGTTTATTAAATAATCAGTGGTTACCCAAATTATAGTCAGCCACTTAAATAATTTATAAATTTTTAATTACAATTTAATAATAATTATACTAAATTGCTATATTTAGCAGACACTAATGATCAGAAATTGACCTGATTACTTAATAATCTCGTATGTTGTAAATAAACAAGTGATTATAAATAACAGTTATTTATTAGTTATTTCGGTAATTATGTTTGGATGATCCTAATCCGTTAATCCGTAGATTTTGAATATTTTTTACAAAATGTTTTTGTCGTGTCGTTCAATTTATTTATTAAAATATGTATAATATACAATATTGTTGCAAATCGATAATTAACACATGTTTAGTATAAAAATTAAAAAATCGATTATCGTACATCACATCAAATGACTTTATATACATACTCATCAGTTCTATCGGCATGAAGTAAATAAATAATATAAATAAGGCTAAAGCAATGTTAACTAAGGTAATAAGGTTTAGCACTAACACTTGTGAGCAATCAGGTGTATACATGATCCTTACCTGACAAAGGTCATGACTTTCTTTGGTTTATACAAGTAACTTAATCTAATTATTACAAATTTCAGTTCCATTAGTACAATTTGTGTTGGGGTTTGAGCTACGCTTACTTTTCCCAACCGAATACCCTAACCAGTATTCTTTGACCATATCGGCACCTTTTTCACCAATCATTAAAGTTGGAGCATTAATATTACCACTAGTGATATATGGCATGATTGACGCATCAATTATTCTTAAACCAGATACTCCATAAACTCTCAATTTTGGATCAACAACCGCGAAAGGATCAGTCTTAGGTCCCATTTTCGCACTGCAAGAATAGTGATAGATAGATAGAGTGTACTGACTTACGGCACAATCCCAATATTCGTCAGTGAACATAGGTAAGTGTTTACAATTAGGATATGGCGTGTCGTGAAAACGGGAACCGAACCTTTTCATGGCTGTTGTTTCTCCAAAGGCTATGCTGGCCTTTATTCCTTCCCTTAAGATTGCCACGTCATGTGGATCTGTTAGATAATTATGATATATAAGCGGATAGCGTAGAGGGTTTTTTGACTGTAGTTTTATAACGCCCCTACTTTTCGGACGAAGCATCATGGGGAAAATACTGAAGACGTCTTTTCCGTTTATGCTCTTGAACACGGCATCGTAAAACTCATCGGTTAATCCATGCGCTCTCTTTATTTGTGTGCCACCATCTTGGTTTGTAGACGTGCTCACTATCATGAATTCTATATCAGGCCAATCATCGGTTTTGTTAGCGTATTTTGTTGAGATAAACCCGACGGTTTCTATCCCCACGCTAGACGTTAAAGGACCGTCACCGTGAATAGCATACCTTAGCGCAACGTTTAGGTTGGTTAAGCGATGAATTAGTATACTAAGTGGTTTATCTATACGGAAAGTTATACCGCCGGCTGCAATGTGGTCTTGCACATTATTCCCAACACCTGGCGAATTATGAATTACAGGTATTCCCATTTCTTCTAAATGATTGGATGGCCCTACTCCGCTTAGCATTAGCAATTGCGGAGAATTTATAGCACCGGCTGAAAGAATGACTTCTTTTTTTGCTAATACAGTTTGCGACAGTCCATTTTTGATAAACTGAACACCATAAGCACGATGGGTTTGTGGGTTTATTAGTATTTTAGTTACATGTGTCCAGAGAGATACGTGAAAATTTGAACGTAGGCGTATTGGGCGTAGGAATGCTTTGGCTGCACTACACCTTGTTCCTCTCCGCATTGTGTATTGAAATAGAGCAAAACCTGTTTGCTTCTCCCCGTTAACGTCGCGTATGTCATATCCCATTTCCTGTCCAGCTTGAAGAAATGCTATGCCTAACGGTGTATTGTATGGGCTGTCTTGCACAGTCTGGTAACCACCTGTAATACAAACTGTTAGTGTCTTAAGCGATGGAGTTTAGTATTTACCAGTGGCGTGGTATTTAATGTTGCGAGCCAAATATGGATTTCTTTGATCCTCACTTTTTAGAAAATAGGGAAGGACGTCTTCGTAACCCCAACCTTCATTACCTAAATCTCTCCAGCGGTCGAAATCTCGACGATTTCCTCTTATATACAACATCGTGTTAAGCACACTGCATCCACCTAAAATTTTTCCGCGCACCCAATTACATCGTTGATCATTCATAGCTTGGCATGCTGATTTCTGTGGCTGTGGCCTGTAAAAAAATTATGTAAGTCAAATTCCTTATGTTTACAGTAATCTTACCTATATCCCCAATCTAATTTGCTTCTATGAAAATACAAACTAAAAATAGGTACATCAGTCAGCTCTGTTTCAGGACCTCCAGCCTCAATAAGTAAAACCTTCCACGATGGAATCTCCGTTAATCGGTTCGTAACCACTGATCCCGCACTTCCTCCCCCAACAACAATAAAGTCATACTCTGGATCTACTTTTTCCACAGATACAGGTTGTGATTCGGGGTCGTAAAGGTCATATTGAAAGTAGGCAAGCGATGCTAGCAAGAATGGTACAAGTGTTACTTTTCCAACCCCTAAGGAGGTTGCAGTTTTAACAGCGTTTACAAATAATGTCGCCATTTTACATCAAGTCTTCTTTTTCCTCATTTTTATTACTAACGTGTTCGAAATGGTTTTATACATAGTTTAATTACATATTGATTTACAACATGAGATCACTTTCACTTTCACAATTATGTCGATAGATCTATGACCTTCTCAAGGCTGATACCGTTTTACTTTCTTCTTTTTCTTCGATGAGAAACCTGAAATTAGAAAAAAAAAACAAATTAGTTAATTTGTAATTTTGAAAGTGTAAGTTTGCACAATCGAAGAGTTGTATTTCAATGTCTTTAAGTGAAAATAACCTTCGTGTAACCACCAGTTTCCGTATGAGTAATTCTTAACGGTTTTTTTCTGCAGCTTCAAATCAGTATTTGTTTGTGACTACTCATTTACTTAATGCATTTATTATACAGAAAATTTTACTATAATTTCTAAAATATAGAGAATGTATTAGCTCTGTTCTTATTTAACTCACATTACCTATTTTGATACCATTGAATCAAATATAATTTAGTCTAAATTATTTTCTTAATTACTACGCTTGGTTGTAATTTCAACAAACTTACAAAATTGATCATTTTATTATTTTAATTAATAATATTTGTTATGCCATAATTACCTTAACCTTAAATTGTACGAATTTATATCAAAAATTGCTATTGTTGCTTCAAATTGTAAAGTACTGTAGAAAATTAGCGAGTAAATAGATTTTGCTCATAATTAGATGTATTTTTAGTTCCGATTACAGTATTAACATTCAATGCATTTTCTTTAACAGCGTCAATATGAAAAGTTGGCGATTAAAAGTTATTTATGTAGTAGGTACAAAAAGTGTGAGTTTATTGCACGCGATGTGCATTTGTCCAACGAGGCCTTTAGTTCATACAAAAGAAAGAACGAATATAGGTAAATAAAAAGTATTTTTTATAATGTAATATTTACTATTTATTGTTGATTATCATTGTTAAGCGGGATTTAGATAGTAAATGTAAAGATGCATTTTGCAGTACAATTACTTCTGGGGAGTGTCAAAAAAAAATCTTCATCACTATCGTCATTCTTATTTTCATATGTGGTAACACGATCTGCTTAGAATTCGGGAGGTAATGGGTTCGATTCCCGTTACTGTCTACCCTGTATGAGTTTTTTCATGGGGTTTTCTTCATACACATATAGCGGCATGGTCACTGCCTTTACGCACACCATGTGCGGCTATTCCGTTCCTTCCGAGCATATCCTGACCGCACATATCCTTAACCCCACCATGCATACATACTTAATGTATGCATGTTGGGAATCCATGATCGTGGCTGAAGGAGCTTGGAAAACTTAATCAGCCCGCCCTCCCCATTGGGCAAGGAAGGAAACACGTGACCTTTTCCTTTCAATGTTTTCAGACACCCTGTACGCTACATTAGGTTTAAATTTAATTTCTCAAGATTGACGATAGTCTACAACGTGAAGGAACTCCCATAAGAAACTAATGTTAAAAAATTGTAATTTCTGAAAAAACGACTGAACATAGAGCACTGAAACTTTTATAGAATATTCGTAAAGGTTAAATAAGGAGAATGTGGAAGGAATGGTGAATGAAACTGATAAGGATATTGGGATAAATGAGATAGAGAAAATGATAGGAAGATTCAAAAACGGCAAGGGAGCAGGCGTAGATGAATTCATTGGTGAAATGCTAAAGTATGGGGGTTCAAAGCTTATACGAAGAATGTGTGAATTATTCAATGTGTGCCTTATGTGTGGCAAAGTTCCGAGAGATTGGAAGAGCGCGATCATTGTACCATTGTATAAGGGAACAAAAGTGATTGCAAGAACTACAGAGGAATAAGTTTGCTTAGCATGCCTGGTAAAGTATTTGGAAGAGAGGATGTATCGATCAGATGGTTGCTCTCCAGCAGGTGACTAGGAAAGTGTTTAAGTGTAAAAAGGAAGCTGTACTGTGCGTCTGTAGATCTGGAGAAAGCATACGACAGAGTGAATGGGGAGAAGCTGTGGGAAATATGAAATGAATATGACGTAAATAAAGGTCTAATAAACAGAACATAAGAACAACGTCCGCAAGGGCGAAACAGAAAGATCAAGAATCGCCGAACATGTCTGGAACGAAGACCACCGCATCCAATGGAATAACATACAGATAGTGGCAAAGGAAAAGAACACAACTCGTCGGAAACTCAAAGAAGCCACATACATCGCACTAGCAGTAAATCCAATAAGCCAAGGTAGTGTAGAAATGAAACCCATATGGATTCCAATAATGCGTGAAGAACTTAAGCGCAATACGCCTGCGCAAGAAGTTACGGCGCAACATGCGCAATAAACTTCTGCGCAACGACGAAATAATATAATATATATATATATATATATATATATATATATATATATATATATATTACTTTTCGTAGTATATTGTGTGTGTTCTAAAAATATATATTGGATTACTCAGTGGCTCAGTGGTAAAGGTGTCAGACTAGTAAGTGAAAGGTACCAAGTTCGAATCTGAGAGTAGTCAAGTGCTTGGGAAAAAATTATATATAACATATGAATTCGACTCAAGTGCGAAAACAATCCTTCTCAGGACTAAGCCTGATGACCACAGTTACAAAACACTTATAATACAGAAAACGGAATAAGGGCAGTATACAACGGTAGTCGGGCATGTGTGGTTGTATGAGTGAATACTTTAGTATTGAGCAAGTAGTGCGACAAGGGTGTATGATGTGTCACCGTGGTTATTCAATCTATACATGGATAAATGTGTTAGACAAGCATGTACCGATACAAATCGTGTAATGGTTGGTGACGTAAATGTACGACTTCTGGTGTATGCAGATGACACAGTGTTCTTAAGTGACAGTGCAGATGAGCTACAAACTACTCTGAGGAAGTTTGATATAGTCTGTGAGAGGATGGACCTAAAGGTAAACATGAAAAAAACTAAGATTGTGGTGTACAATCGGGAAGGTGGAAATGAGAGTAGAGTATTTACTCCGCAAGATGAAATTGTGGAGTTGGTACATCTGGGTAGAATGTTTACTGCAGATGGTACAATGGAGGGCGAGATTGTACGAAGGGTCAATGCTGGAAGGAAAGTGATTGGAAGTATGTGGACGATAATGAGAAACGAAAGTATGAGCCTAGCTGCGAAACGAGCAATCTATAATGGCGTGTTTGTCCCATCAGTACTGTATGGAAGTGAAACATGGGTATGTCAAAAAAAGCGCGAAAGAAAAATAAATGCCGCCGGTATGAGATTCCTGAAAAGCGCATGCGGTAAAACGAGAAGAGATAAGATAAATAACGAGTGTATAATGACGGAGTGTAGCGAGGAAAAGACGATGGTGGATAGATATAAAAGTAGTACATTACGTTGGTTTGGTCACATTGAGAGAATGAACAGTGCAAGATTAACGAAGAAAATACTTGTTGGTGAGGTTAGAGGTAAGGCCGTGTCTGGTAGGCCCCGTAAAACTTGGTTGAATGTAGTAGAATGTATGATAAAGGAAAGAAAGATAAGGAGTTTTAAAAATAAAAGGGCATGTCAGAGACAATGTATGAATCTTGGTGGAAGCTACGGAGGTATGCGGAGGTAGGAAAGCGTGGAGAAAGATTGTGAATGAAAAATAAATAAGAGACAGGGATTGTTTTGCCGCAAGGGGATGGCGTGAAGGTTAAGTTAAGTTAATCCTTTACCAGTTACATAAAAATTGGTTGTTGTATTATGAATATATTGTGAGAAATTAATTTTTATATAAAAAAATATATTTGGAAAATTGGAAATTCGGTCCCTTCTCCGTATTCCTTCCATGTCTCACACCCAAATGCACTAAAATATCCATCTTTTTGAGACCCCTGCATTGAAACACATCACTGCATCGTGAACCTCCCATTTTAATGTTTCTTTTCGAACAAAAACAGTCTTAGGTATCCTTGTACAAATTACAGAATTCAAACTTTCTTTTGGATTTTGGGTCTTCCCATGCAGGTATTGTTTCAAGAGCTCTCTTTGGGAGAGGTCCCTGAAACTGGGTTTGGTTGCAAGCAAGATAATCTCTGAAATGGAGTGTGTGTGCTTATAGTCTGTTGTTCTTGCAGAATTATTGTATTTACACCAGCTGTTTGGTCCTTTTGAACAAATGAAATGTTGCGGTTGCTTATCGGTGGAAAGAAAATGGGCTAGATTGCTCTTTTCATTTCTTCTTCATTATGCCATAGTAATTCTGAATGTTGTTAATTGCAGCGTTTGTTAGGCCTCCTTTGCCCGCTACCTTCCTTTCCTTACACATTTTCAGCAGTCTTGAGCACAGTCAATTTTGGACGTGGCCTATACATTCGAGTTTTGTGATGTTTACATCTGTCCCGTATGGTGCCTCTGCTACTACTTTTTGGTAAGCCTTATTATCTCCATTACCTAGGTATTCTGTGTAAAAGACTCCCCTTGTTTGCTGAGACCTCTTGAAAATGTTAGCAACGCCAGTGATTTCCATGCCTCCACTTCGTCCCTGATAGCTTTTTTCACAGTAATGTTGAGATGGATTTGTACTGCAGGTATAACAGAACTTACTCAATATCTCAATATCCAAAACTTTACCAGTATCGAATGAAGTAGCCGATACAATGCCATTGAGTGAAGTATGCCCACGTTTCTGCCAACTGCCATCAAAAGCAGCAACAATTTGCTTTGAATTAGTTTTCCCAACATTTACCATTACTGCTTCTTTTGCAGCCTTTAGCATTGTTAACTCACTCACCTCAGCTACAGCAGCGACAACATATTTGTTATAAATCACAAACGTTTTTGGAGGTGGGGAAATATTCAACATCGCACAAAGCATTGCACTTGCCTCTCGCGTCTTTCCAATAGATCGGAGCCCATGTATAAGGCGAATATTGTTCTCATACAGTCTGTTTTTGGGTGTGCAGCATGTCATTGCATTAGTTGTAAAACCACATCTCAGACAACTTGATAATTAAACTGTTAACAATTCCCTTCGCTTTTCTTGAATCTTCGGTTAATGTTATTTCCCCACCGCAACCTTTACAGCAGGTATATTTATCCTAAAATAACATAACGATAACACAGAGATCAGAATATTTGACTCACTAGCAAATGGAACACAATTTACGTCAATATCACAATATGAAGAACCATTTGGAGTGCTGGCTACATCATTTTCAGACCTTGGTTGGGTATGAGATAGTTTTTTGTGGGAAGCACTAAAAAAAAAAACAAACAACTGAAGTTCAACTGTCATCAGTATTGCTGACAGGTTGACAAACAACAAAACTCTAAAACTGCTCACAGGTTGGTAATCTTCAAAACACCAAATTTCCCCCTAAATACTTTCTTTACATAGCATGAAAAGTCTGCTTTCCAACATCCTTGCACTGCAATGAACTGAAAAGGGGACGTGCCATTTAAATTCACATTTCACAAAATTGCAACTCATAATAACATATAAGTCCGATTTGTATGAAAACAACGCCATTTTGTAACGAAATCAATACCCTACAAAACGAGCCTAAAGTGCAAAATTCAATTTTTTGAGATCTGTACTAATTCTAATTCCATGCGCTCAAATTTTTGGTACTTTGGTGTTTTGAGTGTAACCTTCAACATGGCGAATTTAACCATAACCGGGTTATTTCTTCGAAAAAAGGTAAATAATACTTAATATTTATATAAATGATTAAAACCTGCTAAACAGCTATTTTGTTATAACCGAAGATGTACTTACTGTAGAGTTATTGGTGTCGTTACTATTCTTTTCGTAAGTATCATATACTCTATGGTAGGACTTGGGCAATTAAAAAAATATCGTTTTACTCTTCTTCCTATTATTTCGTATTTTATTACTATTTCAGGACTTTTTGGTGCGGAACTTGAAAATTTATTTAATGATTTTGATGGCAACAATTCTGATTTCGATTTCGACAGTGAAGAGGAAGATGCGTTGGAATTTCTTCAGATGAATGTATGAATCCGGTGATATTCCTTTGGCTACACTTTTCCTACAGTGAGTACAAGTATTGCTACTAAAATTAGCGCCGCTAGTTTATCATAGAAATACCTTTCGTGAAGCAGTTCAAAAAAAAGCTGTTGACTATTCCGGCGAACTATAATGCGAACTGAATGAAAATTTTGTTGAGATTATGGAAGACTATGAGAACATCGGCGTCAGTAATGTGGCTAGCCTTTAGGTTTTCCGCGTTTACGCATGTGTTGGGAGAAATTAACACGGTACCCTCTTGTAGCAAAAAACATGTGTAGGGACCGTTTTATCAACACACAAAAATTGTAGATGGCAATGCAGTAACTGATTGCAGTCTTTAACTGCAAATAATGGGAAACTAAAAGATTTTATGCCACTTTGCTCGTCGATAGATTAATAGTTCCAGGTTTATTTGATCTGCTTATTAACACAAATAGAATTGCTTAGATATTTTCGCTTTACAAAAAAAGGTGTTGCTTCAAACCTGAAAATAAATAATATAATCTCGGACGCCAATTTGTTTTTAAGAAACAAATAAACCTTAAAAATAGAAAAGTCCCAAAAACTAATGAAAATAACAAGTAAAAAATAATGACTACAATGAGTTTTATTACGATATTTAATTTGATTATAATGGATGATCTCTTGAAAACTAATGTTAGTAATTCTTAATTAATTACCTTCAACTATAATGTGAATTAATTAACAATATGAAACACCGGGAGTAATTTCTTTTACATTTTGGGTATCATTGGAACTTCAGCAGATAAGCAGATGCTGTCTACTCATCATTTTAAATTTCTTGCGCAATTTTGATGGAAATTGAAATAAACATCAGATTGATATGCTGGTAATTCCAAATATATAGAAATTTCTTTATAAACCTCCAAACTGAATTGATTTTGCAGGATTCAAAGTAAAATTTGGCAATTGAATCCTCACTTCGTATTAGCAAAGCTATTGCATCATTTTGCAAAGTTAACGTTAAAATAAAATTAAACCCAAAGTAAAATAAGTGATATGAGTATAACTAAAGTTGAGTTGCCATATAAATGTGGCACTCTAAATAATAAATTAAACAAAGCGAAAATGGCTTCTACTTAAACACGTAGTTCAAGCAATGAATGAAGGACGCTCAAAGTAACCCTGCGCAATGACCGAAAATGACACGAAGCGCGGAAAGGATGTACAGCGAATAATAATTGAAATAATTTAGTAAAAGAACTAAATCGAGATTTTACGCCAATAAGGTATGCAACTAACGCTACACGAAATGCACTTAAGTTGCTAATATGAACGTAGATTTTAAACATACATAACAAGGTTTGTTACATCATGACTAAAAAAATATGAGTATGTGAAATATGTTCAATTCTCGATCAAATTAGGAATAATCGCCCACAATATGTGAGCATTAACGAGCAAATGATACTTTTCTACGGACATGTTTCAATGAGGCAATATTCCTCACCAATAGGAATAAAAAAGGTCGTAATGACAACTGTCGAAGGAATTCCTTTGGACTTCACCTTGTATGCTGGAAAAATGTCAAGTTTTTCAACATTTTATCAACTGTCCGGAAAGCTTGATATCGGTGGTCGTGTTATATGCAAACATTACATGGACTTGGTAATTGTACTTTTAGGGACAGATACTTCACGCCAATTCCTTTATTCGATATTCTTACTGAAAGAGGTACGGGAACGATAATGCAGTACAGAATCCCAAAATCTGTGCGGTTCATAACGGATAACGATTTAAGAAAGACTGGACGAGGAAGTCAAGATCAGTTAATCAGAGAAAATAACACCATCAGACTCACCAAATTGTTCGATATTCGACCAACATATTTGGCATTCACTAAATGTGGATATAAACTATTTGATCAATGTAAACGATGGTCAAAGTCTGACAAGAAGTGCATCCATAATGATAGATTAATAATTAAAAATTATTATTAATTTTATTAAATACATATTTAATAAGTTTACCTCAAGTAGTATTTGAACCTACGACATGTACTTTGCTAGAATACCGCTTCCACCACCGAGATCGAGATACAAGCCCCAATCGATGTAAATTTTGTCTTTATGTATGTAGAACTTCTAAACATAATGTCGTAGGTTCAAATACTACTCGAGGTAAACTTTTTATTTATCTATTTAATAATATTAATAATAATTTTTAATTACATATTTACTTTATCCAACAAAACAGCATGGTTCTAAACATGCTCACAATGCTAATTAATAAACAAACTAATGGATAAATTCCTAACAATAGCACAATGGAACGCCAATGGTCTCTTGAAACATAGGGACGAAATAATTCTATTCCTTAAACAAAACTACATCGACATATTGTTAATAAGTGAAACACACTTCACAGAAAAATCCTATTTTAAAATCCCAAACTACATAACGTACTACACTAACCACCCCGACAAAACTGGACATGCAGGAACTGCCATCTTAGTAAAACAAAACATCAAACACTATGCTCTCCCCAAATACGAAGAAGCTATGCTCCAGGCCACATCCATTAAAGTGACTACTTTACCCTATGAACTTACGGTTGCGGCGGTCTATTGTCCTCCTAGACACAACATTAAACAAGAGGACTTCGAAAAATTCTTCCACACTCTGGGACCCAAATTTATTACTGGGGGAGACTTTAACTGCAAACACACCACATGGGGATCTCGATTAGCCACGACCAAAGGCAGAGAGCTTCTCAAGGTTATGCAACAAAACAAGTACAACTACCTGTCAACGGGAACCCCAACATACTGACCTTCGGACCCCAACAAAACACCAGATCTTCTCGACTTTTTTATCATCAACGGAATATCCACACCCTACACGCATGTATTAGCAAGCCTTGACTTAGCTTCAGACCACACGCCAATTGTAGCGACAATCAGCGCAAGAATTATTCGCAACGAACCTCCCAAAGAGCTCACAACTCCAAAACTGACTGGGAATATTACCGTCATATTCTACATGAAAGCATAGACCTGAAACTCAGACTCAAGGACCCAAAAGAAGTAGACGACGCCGTCAATCACCTAAACACCCTGTTAATAACAGCAGCCCAACAAGCCACTCCTTCCATAAAACACAAGGAAACTAACAATAATATTCCACTTGACGTCAAGCAGTTAGTTGCTCAAAAAAGAAAAGCCAGAGCCAAATGGCAAAGAACTCACCATCCAACAGATAAAACCAGACTCAACAAGCTAAACAACCAAATAAAAGCAAAACTTAAGAGCCTAAGAGAAGATTCGTTCAAAACCTATGCAGCACACCTAAATCGGTACGATAACACAATTTGAAACCAATCAAATCTTCCTTAAAACCTCAAATTCCTTCTCCGCCTATACGAAAACTACCACCGGCACTAGGGTGGGCTAAAAGCAACAAAGAAAAAACAGACCTGTTCGCCTGCCACCTCTCCGGCATTTTCCAACCGCACGAAGACCTACCCGATGACCCGATCCAAGAAAATCTTAATCCACCCCAAATCTCTCTAGCCCCAATCCAACAATTACACCAAAGAACATCAAAACTGAGGCTCAACGTCTAAACCTCAAGAAAACCCCAGGCATAGACCAAATTACGCCCAGAATGCTACGGAACTACCAAAGAAAGGATTGTACTCCTGACATACATATTCAATGCAATCCTGAGGCTTCAATACTGGCCTACAGAATTCAAAAAGCCGAAATAATACTCATTCTCAAACCAGGTAAAGATCCAAATTACGCAGCATCATATCGGCCAATAATCCTGCTATCAGTGACCTCAAACTTCTTGAAAAGCTAATATTACGAACCATTGATCCCGAATTCTCAACAACAAACTGGAAACCAGACTATCAATTTGGATTTCGGAAATCGCACTCAACCATCCAACATTGCCATCGGATCACTCAAGTAATTAATACTGCCCTCGAAGAGAAATCCTACTGCATAGCCATCCTTCTGGACATTAGCCAGGCTTTCGATAAGGTATGGCACAAAGGGCTTACCCACAAAATTCAAAAACCTTACCACCTTCATTCCATAAGCTGCTAGAATCCTACCTAAGTAATCGGCAATTTCGAACGAGAGTCAACGACGAAACTTCAGAACTACACCCAATAAATTCAGGAGTACCTCAAGGAAGTGTCCTGGGACCCTTCCTATACCTACTATACACGTCAGACCTCCCAACCACTCCTACTACAACAATAGGTACCTTTGCTGACGACACCGTTATACTTGCGAGTCACAAAGATGTAAACACTGCAGCACACCAAGTTCAAAGCCACCTTAACTTACTTGAAGTCTGGCTCAAAAATGGAAGACAAAGTCAACGAAACAAAATCAAGCCATGTGACATTCACCCTGCGTAAAGATCAATGCCCACCAATTTATCTAAATAGTATCGAGATACCTCAGTCTAACACCATGAAATACTTAGGACTACATCTCGATAACAAGCTCACTTGGCGAGAGCACATTAATAAAAAAAAGAAACACATAGACCTACGACTCAAAAACCTCTACTGGCTAATTGGTAGAACATCACCCTTATCACTGGATAACAAACTCCTGCTATATAAAACCGTCATCAAACCCATATGGACATATGGAGTGGAACTGTGGGGCTGTGCTAGTAAGTCCAACATCGCCATCATGCAACGATGCCAGTCAAAATTCCTACGAACAATAACCAATGCGCCGTGGTATATAACGAATCAAATGTTACATGAAGACCTTAGTATCCCGTTTATAACACAAGTCATACAGGATAGAACAACCAAACACGTCGACAAGATCGCAACTCACTCTAATCCCCTGCTCTCTGACCTCCCATACCAGGAAGTTACCCGAAGACTTAAGAGACGTTGGCCAACTGATCTGCACTAAAGAGGACTCATCGCTGGAGGGGCCCTCACCACGCCAGTTTCTAAAGACAACAAATTAGCTTATAGGATGCTACTGTATTCTGATTGCTGATACTTGGTTGAATAAAAAAAAAAAAAATATTTACTTTTTAATTTATTCGTTATTAACAAAACGTATAATAATTAGTCAAGTTGCTTTGGTATATGTAAATCCTTACGATATTATAGGCTTACATTCCATTAATGTAAGTAATTTAACTGTAATCTGATTATATTTAGAATTTACATCAGTTCTACATACATAAAGACAAAATTTACATCGATTTGGGCTTGTATCTCGATAGCTCAGTTGCTTAGAGCGGTACTCTGTCAAAGTACATGTCGTAGGTTCAAATCCTACTCGAGGTAAACTTTTTATTTATGAATTTAATAAAATTAATAATTTTTAATTGCATATTTACCTTTGAACTTACTTGTTCATAACAAAACTTATAATTTGCTGTAGATAAAGATCATACAATTGCAACACGGGAGGTGTGGATATCCTTGACAGAGTAATATAGAAATATACAATGCGAGTACAAATAAGAATCACTTTGATTTTGCCATTGCTGCTGCATGTTTGGAGTATAGAACGGTAGCAAAGATTAATGGATTATCTGAAAAGAAAAGTTATTACTACTTCAAATTGATAGTTGCAGAGGCACTAATTTATCCTGATCGGATTCAAAAGGAATCTATGAGCAAAATGATGACTAAGAGCCACAAGAGCAAAAACTTAAACCACAATCCCATTCCCAATCGAAATTTGAGAACCCATAAATAATCACATATGCCTGAAAATGTATCTGACAAACACGAGAGCCGATCCAGGTGTCGCTTTCCAGGTTATAAACACTTTACTTACGGCATGTGCTCAACCTGTAAAGTTTTATTTGTTTTATCCAAGAAATAGAAATTGCTATAAAAGTTTTCACGTGTCATGATAGTTGTGGTTCTGAAAACCCTGTGTAGCCCATACGCTACATGGAGCATTTTCAAATTTAATTTTCGAAAAATTATAAAAAAAATTAATAGATTGCCAATAAAACTTTTTTCAACAGTATTTAATTTTTTTCATGCCAATACTTTCCTGGGGTCTGAGGGGGATGTGCTAGAAAACTATTTTTGTTTTTTTGATTTACTTAAACTGACAAACCAGAATAACTTTTAATGTATAGATAAGAAACTTCTTCTTCTTCTTCTTCTTTTTCTTCCTTTATTCTAGGCTAGCTTGCCTGTTTAATACCAAATTGTCTTTTCATCGCTTCTGGGATCTTCCCACAGATTCTTCTGTCTCGTGGCGATCTATCTCGTGCTATTCTCACTATCCTTCCTATACCCAGTCTCTTCTCTTGGCTTGGGTCCATTCATTCATGTGTTGGATTCAACATTGTTCTCGTATGTGCTGGTTTGTCTCTCTGTCTGTTCTCGTTTTGTTTACGATCTTTCTTATCGTCTTCATGTCTGAAGTTTCTCTCATTTGTTTTATACGTGAAGTGTCACACGGTGTCTCGGCAGCATAATTCAGGTGTGGTGGTTTTATATATTCTCGTATTGACTTCTCTATTTATTGACTTATTTTTCCATATTATTTTATTTAGCGCCCCTGACACCCTGTTTACTTTTGCTACTTGCGTTACTATCCGGTGCTATCCGGTAGGGTTTATTCCAAGGTATGTCACCTGTGATACCTGTTGTATTATCACTCTCTCTCTCTCTCTCTGCCTCTCTATTAGGAGCTTACACCGTACCGGTATGTTATAACCATGCATTTTGTTTTTTGTGTCGATGTTTTCGTGTTATAGATAACAAACCCAAGGACTAATTAATATTAGTGGCTGTATAGATTCTGCTCATAATTAGATGCATTTTTATTTTTAATAAACAGAAAGGTCCTTAGCATTCAGTGGTTTTTTTAATGGAGTTAAAAAGAAAAATTGGTGCTTAAAATTTAATTTTAACGTACTTAACAAAATCAGTGAGCAAAAATAATTTTGTACATAATTAACTGCATTTTTGTACGCAAACACTAAATAAAGCAGTGAGCTAGGTGAGGCTGTTCATAATTAGTTTTTTGGTTATTTTAGTTATTTAGTATTTTTAGTTATTATTACAACTACAAACAAGAGGGCGCTGATCCATTGTGTTTTTTTAACGACGCCAAAATGAAAATTTGTAATTTTAACGCAAACACTAAACAAAAGTAGTGAACAAGAGGATTTTGTTTATAATTAGTTGTACTCTAGTTCTAATTACAACGAAAAGAGAGGGCGTTAATTCATTGCGGTTTTTAAACTGTGCAAAAATGAAAATTTATCTATTAAAATTTAATCTAAACCCAAACACTAAACAAAGCAGTGAGCTAGATGGTGTTGTTCATAATTAGTTTTTTGGTTATTTTAGTTATTTAGTATTTTTAGTTATAATTACAACTACAAACAAGAGGGCGCTGATCCATTGTGTTTTTTTAACGACGCCAAAATGAAAATTTGTAATTTTAACGCAAACACTAAACAGAAGTAGTGAACAAGAGGATTTTGGTTATAATTAGTTGTACTCTAGTTCTAATTACAACGAAAAGAGAGGGCGTTAATTCGCTGCGTTGTTTAAACGACGCCAAAATGAAAATTTGTTGATTAAAATTAAATATTAACGCGGACACTAAAAAAACTAGTAACAAGACGAATTTGTTCATAATTAGTTGTAATTACAATGAAAAGAGAATGAGAGGTTTAGTGCGTTTTTTTTAAATCTCGAAATGAAAATTTGTTACATTTAACGCAAGGACTATATAGATTTTGTTCACAATAAGGTGAATTTTTAGTGAAATGAACAGAAAAGTCGTTATAATTAGCTGTATTTTTAGTTCTAATTACAACGAAAAACAAGAGGGCGTTAATCCATTGTGAAAATTTGTGGTTAAGGTTTTAACATAAGGACTAAAGAAAATTAGTGACTATATAAATTTTGCTCATAATTAGTTACATTTTTAGTTCTAATTACAACGAAAAAAGAGGACATTTTTTAAGTAGACCCAAAATTTGTTGATTAAAATGAAAACAATAGCGGGAGTAAAATGGGCTTGTTCATAATTATTTGTATTCTTAGTTCTAATTACAACGAAAAGAGAGGGCGTTAAGTCACTGTATTTTTTAAAAGGCCGTATAATGAAAATTTGTTGAGTGAAGGTTAATTTAAACCAAAATGAAAATTTGTTAATTAAATGTTAATTTGAACGTGAACACTAAACAAAATCAGTGATCAAGATTGGTTTGTTCATTATTCGGTGTATTTTTAGTTCTAATTACATGCAAGAAAGGGCGGTAATTTGCTTTTAAACGGTGCCGAAATGAAAATTTGTTGATTACAAGTTAATTTGAATGCAAACACTAAAGAACAGTAATGATCAAAATGGATTTGTTTATAATTATTTGTATTCTTAGTTCTAGTTACAACGAAAAGAGAGGGCGTTAAGTCACTGTGTTTTTTAAAAAGCCGTATAATGAAAATTTGTCGATTAAAATTTGATTTGAACGCAAACACTAAAGAAAGCACCGAGCGTGATGACTTGGCTTATATTAGTCATATTTTTGTAATTACAACGAAGGTGTGCGTTAATTTACTTTGTTTTTAAATGACGCCAAAATGAAAATTTGTTGAATAAAATTTAATTTGAACGTATAGACTAAACAAAAGCAGTGATCAAGATGGGTTTGTTCATAATTAGTTATATTTTGTTCTAATTACAACGGAGAGAGGACGTTAATTTACTTGATTTTTTAAAGATTTGTTGAGTGAATGTTAATTTGAACGCAAACACTCAAGAACCGGAGTAGTCAAGATGGATTTTTTCATAATTAGTTGTATTAGTTGTAGTGTTAATTACAATGACGATGGGCGTTAATTTACTTTGTTTTTTAAACGGCGCCAAAATGAACATTTTGTTAATTAAAAGTTGATTTGAACGTGAACACAACTAAATCAGTGATCAAGATTGATTTGTTCATTATTTGTTGTATTTTTAGTTCTAATTACAAGGAAGAGAGGGCGTTAATTTGTTTTGTTTTTAAACGATGTCAAAATGAACATTTGTTGATTAAAAGTTAATTTGAATGCAAACACTAAAGAACAGTAGTGATCAAAATGGGTTTGTTCATAACTTTGTTTTTGAATTGGCGCCGCCAAAATGAAAGCTTGTTGATTAAAATTTAATTTCATCGAAAGTACTGAGCATGATGATTTTGTTTATAATGAGTTGTATTTTTAGTTTTAATTACAACGAAGAGGGGGGCGTTAATTTACTTTGTCTTTAAACGGCGCCAAATTGAACATATGTGGTTAAAACTTAATTTTAACGCAAGGACTAAACAAAAGTAATGACTACATAAATTTTATTCATAATTAGTTGCATTTTGAATTTTAATTACAACGAAAAGAGAGTGCGATTTTTAAACGGCGCCAAAATTTTTGACTAAAATTAAAACAAAAGCAGTGAGTTAGATCGGTTGGTTCATAATTGGTTATAGTTCTAATCGTAACGAGAAGAGAGGGCTTAAACGGCGTCAAAATAAACACTTGTTCATTAAGTTAAAACAAACGTAGTGAGTTAGATGGATTGGTTCATAATGAGTTTTAGTTTTATTTCTAATGACAACGAAAAGAGAGAACGTTAATTCACAGTGTTTTCTAAAAGACCGCCAAATGCAAATTAGTTATTAAAATTTAATTTTAGCTCAAACACTAAAAAAAGCACTGAGTGTGATCATTTTGTTTCTAATTAGTTATATTTTTAGTTATAATTACAACAAAGAACAAGAAGGCGTTAATTTACTTTGTTTTATAAATGGTACCAAAATGAAAAGTTGTTGATTAAAATTTAATCTGAACGGAAACACTAAACAAAAGCTGTGATGATCAAGATGGGTTTGTTTATAAATAGTCGTAATTTTAGTTATAATTACAACGAAAGGAGGGCATTAGTTTACTTTCCTTTTTAAACGGCGCCAAAATGAAAATTTGTTCATTAAAAATTTTTTTAGCGCAAAGACTAAAGAATTAGTTGTATTATTCATACTAGTTGCAACGAAGAGCAAAAGGGCGTTAAAATGGAAATTTGATTAAAATTTAATTTGAATGTAAACACTAAATAACAGCAGTGATGAAGTTGGGTTTGTTCATAATTAGTTGTATTTTTAGTTTTAATTACAATGAAGAGAGGGCGTTAATTTACTTTGTTTTTAAACGGCGCCAAATTGAAAATTTGTCATTAAAGCTTAATTTTAACGCAAGGACTAAACAGAATTACGGACTGTATAAACTTTACTCATAATTAGTTGCATTTTGGGTTCTAATTACTACGGAAAAAGAGGACTTAAGCGGCGCCAAAATAAAAATTTGTTGATTAAAATTAAAACAAAAGCACTGAGTTAGATGAGTTGGTTCATAATGAGTTTTAGTTTTAGTTCTAATTACAACGAAAAGAGAGAACGTTAACTCACAGCGTTTTTTAAAAGCCCGCAAATTGTTGATTAAATTTTAATTTTAACGCAAACTCTAAAACCTCTAAACAAAAGCAATGAGCGTGATAATTTTGTTTATAGTTAGTTGTATTTTAGTTCCAAGTACAACGAAGAACAAGAAGGCGTTAATTCATTGCATTTTTTTAAACGGCGCCAAAATGAAAATTTGTTGATTAAAATTTACTTTTACTGCATACAGTAAACAAAAGCTGTGAGTGAGATGATTTTGTTCATAGTTAGTTCCATTTTTAGTTATAATTACTACGAATAGAAGAGACGTTTAAATTCTGTAGGTTTGTTAAAAGTTTCAAAATAAAAATTGGTTGATTAAAATTTACTTACTTTAACGCAAGTACTAAACAAAATTAGTGAGTAGAAGCGGCAACACTGCATCACTGAAAATATTTTTTTTGAATAGAGCATGATTGCTAATGTAAACTCCCCAATTTTCATCTATGTTACTTTACAAATAACTGAAATAATTGAGCGTTTCCAAAATCTTGGGGCACACTGTATAATGGAGCCACTGAAGGAATGGTTGAATCATCCCGTAAACTAGTGGAATTATTTCCTATCCCAAAATAATAATTCCGGCCAAACGTCAACACAATTTACTTATTTTGAAATAAATGAAAAAAAATTAGGATTGGTCTGGATCCCCTTGGAGGATGGATTTTTGTCCCAATATAATAATATTGCTGTTTATATTTTCTATGACTTTATTTTACAGTTGACTGTCATTCTCATAGGTTTTCTCCAGCGTTGGTTTTAGATGTCAGGTGATCTTAGAGATCATCTTCAAAGCTAGCCTTTCCTAGGCACAGATATGAATTTTGCCGTGAGTCATTTTTGTTCAACGGTTATAACTTTCCTGGAATCATCCTCATGATATGAATCACACACTGTATTTTAGCTGAGAACCATGCTTAATTTAGTTAAGACCCAGGCTTAGCCCACACCCACTTTAGCGGAAACCATGCATTCTGTAAGAAATCCTATGTGGTGATTATTTTTCTGACATCATCTTCATAGATATGTCTATGGGAACACTATGAATCTATTTTTATCCAACAGGTTATAACTTTCCAGGAAATTAGTCTAGTTAAATATGAATTACACCTTTAGCTTAGGTGCAAACTAGACAGCAAAAAAATTCTCCATGTTACTCATCATGTTAGCGGCGACACACTTATCTAAGATATGAACCCTCAATTTACTACAGATGCGAGCTCTCATTTTAAATGAGCCCCTTGCTTTAGCTTGAATATGAATCCTATGTCTAAATTTAAACAACGTATCTTAGTTTGTATATGAACCTCTTAGTATAGATATGAATTCGCTACGTTAATCGAGTTTTGAACCTAGTTGCACCTTAACTGAAAAACAAACCATGTAGTTGAGAAGCAAATCTTTCTGCGTCGCAAAAAAGGCGAACACACATTTTCTCGATTAGTAAGAACAACATTTTGTGGTTTTAAGACGTTAGTCATCATTTGGGACCCAATATGCCCAAAAACGACCAAACGTATTGATTTGAAGACAAGAACAAAATTTTATGTTTTTAGGGTGTTGGCTATTATTTGGGAGCTTTATTTATTTATCAATTTCATTGGGGAAAGGGCCAAACGCATTGCCTCGAGGGCAATAACTATATATTATTAGACAACGTGTGGTCTAATATTAATAAAATAAAAATTGTATTTGGTTTCTAATCTGTTATTTTTGTCAATTGTTTTTTATTATTATTAGTAGCTAGCAGAATATTAAAAATTTGTTTTTTATTGCAGGTACGAATAGAGAGGTTTTATGGTGCACTAAACTGACCTAAGCTCAACAAACAAAGTGAGAAGGTAAATGGTAACTTTGTTCTTAATATGCTTAACTTGTATAACGTCAGATTGTATTCTAGATTGTTTTACAGGTTTTTTGAAACACAATTTTTGGCTAATAAAAATGATTAAAAATGAAAAAGAAATACTAGTACGTAGAAGGGTATTTTTTTAAATCAATGTTGTGCTGATTTTTGTAAATTATTGTTTTTATTTTTTTTAATTCGCCCCAAACGATCATTATCTCTGTACACTTCCAAACATCCAATCTCAAGCTGGGAATGTAACCCAGAACTCATATTTTTTTTTAGTAGTTTTCAGTTAACAAAATTATTGATGTTTTATTTAAAAACTTAACAGTATTTTTAGCATAAACAATATTTTATAAAATATATCACGGATTTGTCGATCTCGCAAAACAATTCCAACAAGCAAAGAAATCTGAGGACTTCGATTGCGGGGTCAGAATATTTATTAGTTGCATTAGACTAGTATAGCCTTTTTTATAGTACCCCAACGCCATGAACTTTTTTTAAAATAAAACCCTAGAGGTCCAAAAAATTTGTACCCACGTTGTTTATTTAATAAATAATGTAAAGTAAATTAAAGTGTAAATTTGAATTTTAGACAAACCCCAAAATAATGGGAATGGATATGGCCTTGTTTCCACGAGTAAATAATTTGAGTATTAACTAAATAACTTAAACAATTGACACTAGAAAAAATTTAGGTTCAGGCAGTATAGAAAAAAAGTTTACGAATCCACGTCCGTATCCATTCGATAGGAGTTAACTAGTAAAACTACGTGCGAGACTCCCTGTATATTAACCCATAAATAAAAGAAAATAATTTCAAATTTAACAAAGAACTACAGTAATGGTAATCACCGACAGCTTTAATAAAAAATGTACCTAATGGTATTGTTTATGGTTAAATTATAAATACCAAATAAATACAAGTGTTTATAAGTAAATTAAGTATATGAATATACGTTCAATGGGAGTAGTTATATGAATTGTACGATCTACACAAATTTTCATCGTTCACTCGCAGCGGTCTGTTGTCACTGATGTACTAAACACCATATTAATGACTTTATGAACGGCAGATGGAAGTGATATAAGCTTCCACTAACCTTTTACAATAAGCCAGGTGTAAATCAGCAAAATTTTCAGAATGTGTTATTAGAAGAAACCTTATAGTAGAAGATACTGTTACCGTTATTATAGGTGGTACAGACGTCTAGACATGCATTGAATTATTATTTACCATGTTTGTACGATTAAGTTTTCCATAAGTTTAGTTTCGAATTGAAGTCAGAAAGAGAAAATATTTTGAGGTTCTAGTGCCTTAAATTTTACTTTACAAAATTAATTGGTTGTGTTTAATTAATTATACGAAGAAAATTATTTTAGACACTTTCTAATTTTTGTGTAAGTACTTCTTGTCAGAAAGGCTGAGATTCTAATACCTGTAGCGCTATATGGCGTTAATGTAGTGAATTAATATCAATTTGTAAGATAGACTTGATGTATGTATTAAAAATTAGGTAAATTTCAATACAGAAATAAACATATAAAAAGATGTGGTAAATAGTGATTTGTCTCAATAATCATAATTAAAAAAATGTATGTAATTTTCATGACGTAATATTAGGCAATAACATAAGGCGACATTTTGTATGTATATTTACATAAGCTTTACAATAGAGTGATGGGAGTGCAGTGAATTGCTATAAACTACCCGCCATAAATACATGCATTGAATTTTTAAAAAAGAATTTCATTTTTTGTTTTAATCATTTCCTATAGTTTTTAAGTAATACAGTTTTACAAAGCTAAGTTGATGGAAATCAAATTTTGTAATTTTTTTTGAATGAATTAAATATATTATAAGAATTGTTCGATGAGCCTGTAATGGCTGTCCATTCATGCATTGTATTGAAAAACAGTTACACTAGGATAGAATACTGTACTTTTTCTACGAACAAGAATTGACATTCAATATGAGATATTTGTTCATTCAGGTGTTTATTTACTTTGCAGTAAGTACTGTTTTGGGTGGCTAATTAAGTATACTGGAGTGTTACGTCCGGCCACATGGTTTTACGCAAGTCTCTAATTTGTTGCAGTGAATAATGAATATTCACCGGTTGTTTCCTGCAACCGTGGATTATGAATTATTGTTACACTACATTTAAACACCTTATGTAAACATTATTTGATAAATAATATTTTCAGGACTTTTAGTCCCAATGACGAAAAAGGCGTGTCAGTTTCTCAAATCCCGTTTGCTCGAAATACGAAATTTTAGCCATCGTAAAAAAATCCGTTAATAATATCAACACTGTTATTCTCTGTATTAAAAACATTTTAATACGGAATGTTGATCTAAACAGCTTGTGATTTAAAATTGCGAATTTTGTCCAAAAAAATTTAAAAAAAACTTCCAAGTGTGGTGCTCTTATGGACTAAATGTTTCATTTAGTGATCTACAAAAACACTATCCCTGTCTTACATAGAATGCTATTTAATAAGAACACATATCCTCTCGCAATTTTTTCTTGAGCCATTTTGTCGAAGTCATTATTCTTGACGTTAAATATGTTGATGAGTAAATAGGCTCTGACAGCTCCTGCTGTAAGTATGCTCCGTTAACATTTTATCCACTGAGTTTAGAGCAAAAATACAGCATAGCAGGTCCTTTAGCCTCACATACTGCCATTGTTTGGCCACTTAAAAACCATAATAAATCTCTTAATTTAAAAAGCCTAGGATCCTCACAGCTTGAAGCTAAAATGATATAGCTGTTACGCGTGAATTCGCACTAAGCATTGCGTGTGCCCATAAAATAAAAGGTACGCCGGTTGGACTTACCGAAGACGGGCGGGGTTTGTAGTAAGGTTTCCAGAATGTGTTGAAACATAAAGTAAACAATTTTCATGCATACAAAACGTTCAATTATTTCGAACGGTTTTATCCTAATTTTAATACCCTATTCATTCTCTGTTTATTTCATTTACATAATTAAAACATTTTTGTATTAAACGTACATTTAAAACGGTTTTAAATTTCTTATTTAAATCTAAGAATAGAAATCCAACGTTAACTGTACACAATCTAATTATTTTTTGTGTAATTTTAAGAGAACTGAGGACCTTTACCACTTTGAGTCACTTTTGTAATTTTCATAAAAATGTAAGTTTTAATTGAACAATTAGTTACTTACTTGAAGTTTAATTTGCAATATGTAAAATTTCTCATGTTTAAACCGCAGTCAATATGTTTAACTATACAAACTAATTGTTAAACTAAGAAGTCAGCGTCGTACATATATTAGATCAAGACCAAATAAGGCAATAGTATATTTTGTACGGTTTTATTTCAATATTCAAATGTAAATTTGTTTCACATATTAGTATTTGTTCACATTCTAAAATTTGGCGCTTGACATTAGCTGTCGTAAATACTAAACTCCTAAGCCCTTTAATCTTTCACTAACAACATGCAAGTTTTCACGACTATCACATATACTTGAAATACTCATCTTTTGGGCATTAAATCGTACATTTTTTATGTTAAACATTACGATAACAATTACTGTTATTGTCGTCACCAAATGATACTCGCTTTAGAAATTTATTGAGATGTCAAAATAAATTTGTGAAATATGAAAATACAAATATAAGCCTGCTATTAATATAACAGTCTAATAATCGCTTTTAAAAGGCAACTATGGAATCTAATTTTATTTTAGTAAAGAATAGTTAGATTTTTAATAATTTAAATATTATTAAACTGATGTGAAGATGACCAACCAGAACACCATATAACGGACGAAGGCTAATGGTGAAAAATGTTAACCAAAGAAAAAATTTTACAAAATTTAATAAAATTATGATGTAAGTGAAAACTTATTTGAAATTGATAAAAGCATCTAGTTAAATCTGTCAAAGCCATAGTTCTCGTTATTAATAATTTAATCGTTACTGTGCAGTGAAAACACAATATGTATATTTAATATTTTAATTTTAACTACATACGTTAAGTAATGGTAATACTATGGTAGCTTAAAATTAAACAAAAGCATAATGGTTCGTCTTAATTATAACTTTTGGTATGTCTAGTTTTTTTCTGTTTTCTGGACACCTTGAAGTAGATGCTTTACCAATTAAATATGTTAAGTTACCTTCGCATTACAATGATTTATACGTTTTCGTAATTCCCAAGTTTATTTTGACATCTAAATTAATTTATAAAGCTAGTATGGGGACGATAACTGTAATTATGGAAACGTGTAAATTTATATAAAACATAAGTAAAAGTTCTTTTGTACGGACGGACTATAATTATCTATAATTTTACTATAGTGTAGGAATAGGTATCGCAAG
Organism: Vesta saturnalis; assembly: GCA_036346205.1. NCBI lineage: Eukaryota > Metazoa > Arthropoda > Insecta > Coleoptera > Lampyridae > Vesta > Vesta saturnalis. The sequence continues at coordinate 1,124,424 of JARFJB010001574.1, forward strand.
TATCATATGCAGCATTAAAAAAATTTAGATAATGGGAAAATTCGTATTTTAGTCAAAATTATGACAAATGTAGTCAGCGTTTTTTCAAATTTTGCAAAAATCGACCACGAAAGGCGCCTTTACTAGTATTGTAATTTTAATGAGACTATATGGACAATCAATTCTAATCACTACATTTTTATGTTGTTAGTTTAAGAGGCTAGAATTTAGTACGTACAAATCTAATTGCGATATTCTTTTGTTTTATTGTTGCTTCATTACAGAAACCAATCTATAATCAATGTTAAAAACTTGTTTTAATAGCTAAATCATTTACACATACTTTTATTTGGATTCTAGTGGACCTTCCCAACAATTTAATTTTGAGGTTTATTTAAAACAAACAATTTAGTTACAAATTAATAGTGCTTTATTAGATTTTAATGTATAAAGTTACACGAAGGATTAGAAACGTTCATTGCAATAATTCTTTTGTTGCCTTGGCTGTATTTGTGAATGTTAGAAAAATCAGGCCATTACAAAAGTTAGTTATTAATTTTCGTTTATTGAATTGAATTACAATACAGATCTTATTTTCAGTTGCTGTTTATCACATTATCAGTCGTTTTTCTTCATTTTTATATAAAAATAACTTTCGATTTCAACTAAGGCAAACCACAGTTGCGAACGTTTAATATATTAATGATAAAATTTCAAACAGTATTTCATAGCGTATAATTTCTAAATTACGCACATATCGTTACGCCTATTGTATTTTAAGATAGGGGCCAGTGAATTCGTATGTATTATTTAGTGGGAGTGTGTTTGCTTCTGTTAAATACTTTTATAAATCAGTTTAACAATTACTAAATTTATTTCTTATTTTCCAAATTTTGTACCAAGAAAGCGGTCGACGATCTCGTAAGATTAACATCTTAGCTTAAACCATTTTTAAGATAAATTTAGATCGGGATGGTCAACGTATTTCTTTTACTCTCGATTTGGAGATTTGTTTTAGCGTAAGTGTAAGGTGTTTGAAGTGAAGTTTCATCCATTTTACTTATCGCGAACTGGGGCATCTCCATTGCTGTGAGTTGGTACCCTGATTATTTTATAAGCAGGGTGTATGATCGTGTAACGTATTTTTGGCGCCTTGAACGTGGGACTTTGTATTTCTGCGCTAACATGTTTTTGGCGCGCAAACTTGGAGCTTTGTTTCGGTTTTTTGAAATTAAAGGTTTAGATTGTTGGTCAGATTTTGTTAGGTTAATGTACGTTAAGGATATATTAATCATTACTCGTATAATTCTTTTTAGTGGGGAGACATAGTATTGGAGTATCTGATTTGCGACTCGTGGACATTTTTGACAGAGGTTATGGTGAATGTTGGAAATTTTGCCGAATTCTTGTTACGAATTTATGACGTTTATTGTGAATTTACTAGTTATCATTTGGAATTTGTTAGTCATTTAGATAATTTAGTTTTAGTCAACAATGCTGTTTATTTTTGACGTGACGTTTGAGTGTCGAGTTGCGTGGCTTGAGCCGTATTTTGTCGCATGGATTTTTTTAAATAATTATGGGCAGGCTAAGTTTACCCTAACGTACTACGGCACTCAGGAACACTTAGGCGGGTGGTTAGAGGGATATTGAATTGCTAAGAGATGCCTATTCAACGATTACCTTAAATATTTCCATCTCGTGAGTGAGAGGAAAACAGAAACTAGGAAGATAATTCCAATGTTTAAAAGCTGAGTTGAGGGATGTGGACTGCGTCCGTTTTGGATGACAAGTGCGGATTTGTTCTGCATGTTAATGATTAGAATGAGCAAACAGGGTATTCTTAGCAAAGATGGTCCGAGATGATATCAAAGAGTGTACTTCGGCAGCACAATAGCGATTGTAATACCGATAGTACAAAGATAGAATTGAAATGATTCTTTTATGGTCAAGGGACTGTATGTTTTACGCGCAACTGCTTTAGTATTTGACATAATATGGTCAACCCATGATAGATTTGAAGATATAGTCATTCCCAACATAGTAATAGAGTGTGAAAACTTGAGATCTGAACTAATCAGACTTACAATAGAAAATGATCGGTATTTTATGGCAACACTGAGTTTTGTTGCATTAAATTTAACTAGATTATTATTTCCCCATTTAAGGATATGTTAATGCTTTTGTTGATTGATTTTTTATTGTCTTGATTTGAGATAGAAGGTGGATTACTATTATGAGTAGACTGAGATGAACTACAATGAAGACTGATGTCGCAACGGATCGGGTTAGTCGTTGAAGAAATAATATCATTTATGTATAGTAGAAAAAGGAGCTATAATTTATTCTTGTGGCACGTTCGCGTTTATGTCAACTTGTTTTGAAAAGAAGCCATTAATTACGACACGTATTCTCTATTATTAAGGAAACTGTAAACTCAGTTGATGAGTGTATCAGTTAACCCAAACAAAGCGAGTTTGGGAAGTAAACACGTATGTCAATGGTTTTGATATATCTAAAGGGACTACATATGTTTCACCGGATTGTCCTAATGTATTGTAACAAATTTGGGTCGCATGTGAAACAAGTTCACATGTTGAACGATTTTGCTTAAAACCACTAAGGAGTTTGTTAAATTCAAGGAAAGAGAGTAGTTGTTGATTGATGGTTTTTTCCATGACTTTAGACAAAATGGAAGTGATGGCAATTGGTCGGCAATTAGAGAGATTGGTCTTGTCGTCTTTTTTTGGGAATAGGTTGAAGGTTTGCTAATTTTCAGAAGAACATTCCCCAGAAGGCATAGAGATCGAATAGAGTTTAGATAGAACTGGTGCTAGTTCGGGGGGACATTTCTTTAAGCTAGGATGCCGTCTAGCCCAGTCGCGTTATTGGGACTAAGCTTACTGATGATCCATTGTAATAGCTTGATAGATTGTATCGAGAATGAATTGATTTAAAGCGCATGAAGAAGAGATGGATAGAGACATATGTTTTCCAGAATTATTAAGACAAGAGTTTGATGCAAATAAAAAGTTGGGCCTTGTCTACAGGATCAGCGACTACATATCCGTAAAAAGATGTCATGGTGTACGATTGTTCAAAGGATATGTAGCTAGCCCATTGCATTTGCATTGTTCAAACAACGTTTTGGTTTTAGTGATAACGCTTTTGCAGGTTTTTCTAACACCATTACTCTCGGCCATTTTATTAGATTTTGGTATTAGATTTATTTTTCGTAGATATTGCATCAGAACAAGTCTTATTGAACCAGAGTTGGAAACGAGAATGACGTGTAATATTTTGTTTTTTTCTCATGCCTATGAGGATAACAACAGATACTGAAAGAGTAATGTCCGAAGGCGAGGACGACTGAAAACAATGTTCAAGCCATGGAAAGGTTACAAAGAAATCCCGTAAATCACTTAATTTACAAGGTTCTGTCAGTGGACAGAGGAAGTTTCATAAACTAGTTGGTAGGTATGATGTAAGAAAGAGGTCTAGAAGATGTGGTGTATGGTTACGGTTATCAGAGATTTTGTAGCTTTAGAAATCGTTTGTGTAAGCTTACAGGACATAGCAAATGTTTCTGCACTACCACAAACAGGAAAATTGAATTTTTTTTATTCTCCAAATAAGAAATCCTCTTGCAAGGGACGTTGTCCTTGACATATGCACACGCTCCTTCTTTGTACCAAAAGTTAGAGTGAAGATTGTAGTGGGGGAATTGCAAGTCGAGTGAGTCGGAGTTTTCAGAGGAAACTTGTGTTTCAGACAGAAAGAAAATGTCAGGTTGTAATTGTTCAAGATGTTGATGAACAGCATTAAGATTAGACCTGATTCAAAATGAATCAGAAGTGAGTATTTAGGTAACTGAGGTCGCTTGGTCTTGCCCTCACGGACATTCGAACGGAGCAGGATATTAGGCCCGCAATTTATTACTCTAGAAACCACAGCCATTTTTTTTTAATTTTTTTTCTATCTGCTAGAAAGACAGTGAGAGTGCGAGGAAAAATAGGATCAGAATGGATAAGGATAAGGAAATGATGACCGGCAGCCCTTACTGAGCTCAGAAAATCGAAGAAGCGATATTAAGGAACCCATAGTAAGGGTGATGGTATCTCTCCTGCTGGCATGGAGTACACATGCCTCCACCTCTTAAGCATTTCACATAGTGTTGCGAATTACCGTGTACTTTTGCACAAATGTTGTATATTGCAGTTTTGAGTTTGCCTTTGTGGCGTTATGATACTTTGTAACGTGTATACTATTTTTGTATATCCTTAAGTACCTATTTAACTTCTGTTTCTGGAAAAATAAATTTTCTTTTTTTAATTTCCCATTATACCTTATTCAATTAGATTACGTAAATATTTATGCCAATAAATGAATGTACCAACATACTAAATACAGAATAATAAAATAGGGTAGATCTAACCTGTGGCTAGTAACAGATGCAAGGGCGTGAAATTTAATTTATTGCAATCTAATAGATCATAATAAACTTGACCGTCTTGTCAGCATGAAATTACAGCTATGTTATTTTTATACATTTAGAAAGTATCGATGAAACACTTACTCCAGAAAGTTCGTACATAAATAACAAAAATTATTTTTGATTAAAAAAGAGTTAACCATTCTCATTCAAATGAAAGCATTCAACTAAGCACCTTGAAAGGATTACATTCCAACAATCGAGGAAGCAAAACGTTCTAGATGGCGTATGTGTATGGCAAGATTACGTAACCTCTTCTTTCTACTTACATTAATATTCCCAAGTTGACACATTAATTATGTACGTAATACAAATCTTCAGTTTTGTAAAAAGTCAGGAAATATCATTTAATTTAATTGTATAACGAATCCGGAAAAAAAGATAATTATGTTTACGTTAAAAGAAATTAATAATTACAATTTACCATATTCATAATTTTAAATAACTACTTTCATTATTTTTGAGACGCATTTCTCACGTACTTTTAAGTGAAAGTCACGTAAACAAATAATTTCTGTTTTTTATTCTAGATTTTTTTAATATTGTGTAAAAGTTAGGTCAAGTTCGTGATTTTATTACATTAATATAGTTATTAAAAATGACACTAGGTGACGATTAACCTTGATACAACTTTAAGCTATTACATGATTTTTATTAATTTACAGCTAGAAAACAATAATATGCTCAAAGCATTTCAATAATGTTGTAAGACAAGAACTAATCTATGTTTTTATTACATTTATCAAGGGTATATAAAAAGGAAAGTCGAGAACTGGAAGGAATTCTTCTAATTTTTAATCCTAATTACAAAAAAATGTATAGAATTGAATTTGTAATTAATTTTATTTTTGTGTACTTAAAGTTTGCATGTTTCCGTGATATGAAATAAGAGCGCTAATTAATGCTTCACATTACATTAAAGAGAAAATAGTAAAATTACGCTAATTATTTGCGAATTGTAAGCTGACGATTATTTTTATTTTTAACTTCCAACCATACATACAGTGACCGGCATAAAGTTGGATACAAATGGAAAAAAATTTATTGTTCATTTCTCAGAAAATTGTATTCTCCATAAAAGTGCCTGATTGATCGCAAACCTAAAATGGACTTGCAAAAGTTTGAATATCTCGTTTCTTATACGAGGGACATTCAAAAATGTGAATTCGGCTCAAGAGTAAGGTACCCTTATTTTTCAAAATACACAAAAATGTCATTTGAAGAAGTTGTGTAGAATTGAAAAGATATGTAAAATACGAAATTTTAGCCAGCTTCCCTGAAAATAAAAAATATTTACGTTTTTTTTTTTTTCTACCACCCCTGTATTTTACACGAAACAAAATATTTCTGATATTAATACGCTAAAAAGTATAAGTTTTATTTGCCCCATAAGTAACAAATTAGGTTATTCACAATTATCCCTAAAAATACCTCAATTTTTGTATCCAATGGGGTAAACTACATATTCCTTCAAGATTATACCTAATAAATGTGAGGGGGTTATAGAAACGTCAAAACACTTAAATTTTATCTATAAATCCTTGTCCGCAAATGAATAGAAATTGATTTCTTTATTTACAACCACTACTATGTCTCACAAGTCCTAGTTATTCCTTATTTGCTTTGATATTTTGCAAAGTGGGCTTTGGAAAAAAATTGATAATAGTCAACAATATCATTTTGACATTTCCTATATCGCTGTTTTCACTGAAAACTAATTATTCACTGTAATGGCTGCACGTCTAAGTGTCCAAGAGAAAGTTGAGATTGTTTTAGTGTATGGTGATAATTATCATACTTCTCGCTAGACTGCAGATATTTGTAATGCAAGACACACAGATAAAAATATTAGTCATGTAACAGTTGCAAAAATAATAAAAAAATTTAAAGAAAATGGTTCTGGTGAAAATAAATATAAAACAGAACACAGAAGAAATGTAACTGGTAATGATAACAATGTTACAAATGTTGTTCTATCTACTCTGCAGAATCCGAGGACATCGTTATCACAGCGAAAAAATTACTGCTGTTTCTGAGCGATCAATTAGAAGAATTATGCGATTAAATAAATTCAAGCTATTCAACCCAAATTTATTCCTACCCTTCAGGAAATGAACCCAGACGCAAGGTTAGAATTTTCTTTTTGGTTCCAAGGAGAAATAGAGAATGATGAATATTTTTCGAGACGAATTCTTTATTCTGACGAATCCAGTTTTACATCAAAAGGTGTCGTAAGTTCGCAAAACTGTAGATGGTGGGCAGATGAAAACCCTAAGGTCGAATGCCGGGATCAATATTCGTTTAAAACCAACGTTTGGTGTTGAATTTTAAATGATGGAATGGTGGGACCAGTATTTTTTAGAGAAAATTTGGATTCTGCGAGATATTTAAATATGCTTCAGACATATTCATCAAATTATTTGGATAATCTTCGTCTGAGAACCAGAATCAACATGTTTTTCCAACAAGATGGCGTATCTATTCATTCAACGGTGGCGGTAAAGTTATGGCTGGACCTAAAATTTCCTGATATTCCAACAATCCATGGCCTGGAAGATCGCCCGATATCATCCCAATGGACTTTTTTCTGTTGGGATATTTAAAGGAGAAAGTTTATAAACAGCGACCATTTAGAGATATTCAACATTTGGAATATACAATTAGAAATTGTATTCGAACAGTAACCCCGCAAATGTTGAGAAATGTACAGGTTGTCCCATTTTCGTATGTTTTACGGGGTATCTCACTTATTTTTTAGGTTAGAACCTATTTTTTAATGAAACGAAAGATGCACTAATCAAATTTGCATAGCAATCTTAGTTTGTGTGCTACAATTTTGGAAAAATTGCATTTTCAGTCATCCCCTGTAACTCTGTTATTGTCAGACATATTAAAAGTAAAACTGATATTTGTAGATTTTTACGTAGAATCCAGTGGCGTACTCAGATTTTCTTTAGAGGTCACAGTTTTGAGATATTGACATAACCTACTTGAGATTATAATTTAATTTTGTATTAGTTTTAAGATGGCAGATAAAGCTGGTTTTAATTTATTTTGCAGGTAAATATTTTACATAGAAAAATTTTAAATCCATCGGATTAGTATTTTAGTATCGTTTTGTACCGGTGACGGTAGATTGGGTAGTTGCGATTGTGAAAATCATAAAATAATTAAATATTGAATTACCACTTATACATATGCAAGTTCACCTTCTTATAATTAATCCTTATGTGGCATTTAATGAAGCAGAATATAAAGGGTAAGTCCACTTGATAAATTACAGTTCTATATATTGTATATTAATGCACTTATTTAAATTACAAGCGATCACAAATTGACACACTACTTTTTATGGGACATAATTTTTAAAATCTTTCTCCATTTATCCAAGCTTTTCAAAATATAGCTATAGCTATATTTATTTTATAAATAACTTGACAAATGATTTTTTCTATAATTTATATTGATAATAGTGGATGGCCGTGGGTACATGGTAACGCAAAAAAAATAAATAACGTTCTGCCATTACTTAGGTATTTAATTTTGAAGTTTCTGCTTCTCTCAAATTATTCCTAGCTACATTTTCCCAAATTTAGTGCTGATATTTATTGTTATTCGTTTTTATTATCGTTCTTGTTCTTGTTGTTGTTGTTGTGCAATTATTTTTAATATGGCTCGAAACCAAAAACTTTAAAACTTTGAGAAATATGATATGAATACCTGCTCTAATGAAAACGACCAGGCCTTAGAACTCTATCTGAACAGGTCAGTTAATCTTTACCTTAGAATTTGCATTTATTTTATATACCTATTTTGTCATATAGATATCCCGAAAGAAGACAACCCGACAGAAGAATATTTCAAAATTAAAATTTAATTTGCACATGGGTTAACTATTTCACAGAAACGAAAAGTGAGTTTAAAAATCAACATTAAATTAAAAATTGCCGATAAAAAATGAATTTAAAACATAATTCAAACCTCGTATAATGTTATATTGCACCTGGGTTGAAATTGATTCCAATTGTTTTAATTAAATCGCTATTTTACAAAATAATTTTCAGAAGGCACATTCAAGTTGAATTTTATAGATGGGTTTACAAAACCCAACGATTTTCTAAGAAGACTTAATGACTTGCATTTAAAAAAAATTTACAAATTATGAGAAAATAAATTAAAACAACACAAGAAAAATATGAACATTTTAAAGTTTCACTGCTCACGAACGAAATCTTCAGAGGCGCATGCTGAATAATAAAAATGTAAATAATTCAAGTATTAACAAATTATCCTACCTTCACGGACCCGGTTGATTTTTTGTTAAGAAATAGGAATATGAAATCAACAATTAAAATCACGAATCTTTTCAATTACAAGCAATATTATTTGAAGATGAAAATTATAATTGGAAATTGTAAACAATGGTTGAATTTAATATGGATTAATATTTTTTAAGAATTTGATTTGCAGTATTTAAAATAAATATAATCAATTTGAAACTTTGAAGGAAAGTTTAAAAATATAGTGGCTAAAAGTACTACTAAAATTCCTTAAAACAATATCCTGGATCCGTAAATCCAATACTTTTCTTTTAAATAAAAAATTAAAGAATGAAATAATTTCAAAACTACAAACAAGATGGCGTATGCTATCATTCAAGTTATGGCTAGACCTAAAATTTCCTGATATTCCAACAATCCATGGCCTGGAAGATCGCCCGATATCATCCCCATGGACTTTTTCATGTGGGGATATTTAAAGGAGAAAGTTTATAAACAGCGACCATTTAGAGATATTCATCATTTGGAAAATACAATTAGAAATTGTATTCGAACAGTAACCCCGTAAATGTTGAGAAATGTACATCAAGAAATGCACAAACGTATAATACTTTGCATAGAAAACGGTGGGCACCAGATTGAATGATAATGGTATAGGTAACTGTTTTCACACTTTTGTTTTATCTTTGTGTTCCATTATCAATTAATGTAGGTTATTCCAATATTTTGAATAAAACTTCTTTCTTGAAATTTGAAAATTCTTTTATTTATTGTAACTCAACGTTTCAGAAAGGTATATAAAGAGTTGTTCCAAAATGTTAAAATTTAAATGTTTTGACGTTCTCTATAATCCCCTCACATTTGCTAGGTATAATCTTGAAGGAACATGTAGTTTCCCTCATTGGATACAAAAATTGAGATATTTTTAGGGATAATTGTGAATAACCTAATTTGCCACTTATGGGGCAAATAAAACTTATGATCTTTATATCGTTCTATTAGAAAATAACTTACCTCTGAAATATTTTGTTTCTTGAAAAATACAGGGATGGTATAAAAAAACAAAGGAAAAACGTCGTAGACATTTTTTAGAGAAGCTATCTGAAATTACATATTTGACATATTTTTTCAATTCTAAACAACTTTTTAAAATGACCTCTTTGTGTATTTTGAAAAGTAAGGGTACTTTTTTCTTGAGCCACATTCACATTTTCTAATCTCCCTTGTATAAGAAATGTGATATTCAAATTTTTGCAAGTCCATTTAAGGTTGATCGAGCAGGCACTTTTATGAAGAATAACATTTTCTGAGAAATTAACAATAAATTTTTTTTCCATTTGTATCCAACTTTATGTCGGTCACTGTATATAGGTATAGAAGGCTATGCGATCGATTTTTTTTCACTGTCGCTATATCGACTTATTAGCTCATTTTACAACTTTTGGCCATCATTTGTGGATGTCTGTGTGTATGTATGTGTGGATGTATGTTAGTATCCATTAACGGCAAAAAAATTCCTAAGGTAGATTTTAACTTCAAGTTTTTTCATTATCTGAATAACGATTATTTTTATAAGAAAACGTGTAGACGTATTTTTTAAAGAAAATGTAATTTTACATAACTTTTCTTTATAAAGTTTTTTAATATAACGCAAGGTAAGTCAAAAAGTTAATTAAATATGAATGAAAATGGTTATACTGCATTATTGATATCTTGTAGAAGCGGACGGCTTTGGAATTTTTAAGTTAACATATATATATATATATATATATATATATATATATATATATATATATATATATATATACAGGGTAGATCATAAAAGCTTAGAAGTAATTTAAAATTTTTTTTAAATAGAAAACCCTATATATTATTACATATTTAGATTCTACATACAATTTTAGACACATTTTATGTATAATGACCTATACCTAAGTCTAACCGTTTTTGACAAATTTTAATTTTTTGTCAAAATGACGTTTGAGTCAAAACATAGGTGGAAATCTTTTCTAAACGAAGCCTTTATCAATTAGTTATGGTTGGTTTCCTTGGAAATGGGACCTACTCTAATGGGCTGTATTGATATTTTGTAATAGATTCATACAGGGTGATCAAAAATGGACAATGAAAAGTAGATTCAAAAAACCTATAGTCATTTTTTTTTAATGGAAACCCCCTATTTTTTTAATTCTATCTTATTTAGCATTAAAAATAAGGGCGACTTTGTATCAGAGTGTATATTCCGAAAAATTGTAGTTTTTGAAATAATGACAATTTAAAATTTTTTTATTGTAAAAGGGCTATACGGCTTTCAAGTTTTGTTGTTAGTTGGCCGTGACGGCGAGGCATGTCATATAATAGAGATCATGAGAAACGTCATTATTTATTGTCAGTTGATAATTTGTGTGATGCATTAGTGTATTTTATAGCAAATTGATTTAAAACTTGAATTAAAATTGTAAATAATGAATTTTTCGCAAGCCGAGAGGTTTGATACGATTTTTGTTTTGGGAGCTAATGATAAGAATACGCTCTTAGCATGAAGACTGTATCAACAACGGTTTTCAGAGAGACGGCAACCTGAAAGAATGGCTCTAAAACAACAGTGCAAATTTTAAAAACATAAATTCAAACCCTACAATATAAACTTGTTCATATTACCCTGAGTAACTAGTTGATTCTGCAATTGGTTTATAAATTAAAACCAGAAAATTTTAAACAAAAATATTTGGTCAAGGGCACATTTCCATTCAGAATTTTAATAAAAATGGGTTTTGGAACCAAAAACACCAATTTTTTCCTAGAGAGCGTCAAGGCAGCTTCGTATTTAATGACTCCTGCTTTATTTTTAACCGAAAAATAGTTTACAAGATTTATGAAGAAAACCTAAACTCTAATGGATACTTCAAATTCTACAAGAAAAACTATGAACATTTTAGAAGATATTCCACTGGCTCAACTGAACGATATATTCTTCCACAGGATGGGGCTCCAGCCCACAATGCTAGAATAATACAAAACTGGCTAAATGAACGTTTTCCTAGGAGATGTATTGAAACAAATTGACCTGTTCGATGGCTATCACGTTCACTGGATCTCTCGGTTTTGGATTTTTTTTGTGGGGGTATTTAAAGAATAACATTTATTCAAGGCAATATGCCAACATGCAACAATTAAAAATTGCAACGGAAAATGCTTTTGCAGAATTACGAAGACAATTATTTATTTTGAAAAATGCTATTGAAAGAATTTATAAACTTTGTGAAACTTGTAGGAGACATAATGGTCTGCAATTTGAACAATATTTGTGATTAATTAATTATTTTGTTTTTTATCAATGTAAATTATAGAAAAAAATCATTTTGTCACGTTATTTATAAAAATAAATATAGACTATGCCATATTTTTGAAAAGCTCTTGGCAAGGGGAAAAAGATTTTAAAAAAATATATAGGGTGGCCCATTAAAAAAAAAGTAGGTTATGTCAATATCTCAAAAATCGTGACCTCTAAAGAAAATCTAAGTATCGCCACTGGATTCTACGTAAAAAAATCTACAAATATCAGTTTTTACTTTTTTAATATGTCTGACAATAACAGAGTTACAAGGGATGACTGAAAATGCAATTTTTCCAAAATCACCCTGTAGCACAAAACTAAGATGGCTATGGCAAATTTGATTAGTGCATCTTTGGTTTCATTAAAAGTAGCACGGTGTCGCGAAAACCGCAAGGTTCTAACCTAAAAATAAGCGACATACCGTAAAACATACGAAAATAAACCTGTACATCAAGAAATGCACAAACGTACAATACTTTGCATAGAGAACGGTGGGCACCACATTGAATGATAATGGTATAGGTAACTGTTTTCACACTTTTATTTTATCTTTGTGTTTCATTATCAATTAATGTAGGTTATTCAATATTTTGAATAAAACTTCTTTCTTGAAATTTGAAAATTCTTTTATTTATTGTAACTCAACGTTTCAGAAAGGTATATAAAGAGTTATTCAAAATGTTAAAATTTAAATGTTTTGACGTTCTCTATAATCCTCACATTTGCTGGGTATAATCTTGAAGGAACATGTGTTTCCCTCATTGGATACAAAATTGAGGTATTTTAGGGATAATTGTGAATAACCTAATTTGCCACTTATGGGGCAAATAAAACTTATGATCTTTAGTGTATTGTTGTTTCATTGAAAATAACTTACCTCCGAAATGTTTTGTTTCTTGAAAATACAGGGATGGTAGAAAAAACAAAGGAAAAACGCCGTAGATATTTTTAGAAGCTGTCTGAAATTACAGATTTGACATATTTTTCAATTCTAAACAACTTTTTAAAATGACATTTTGTGTATTTTGAAAAGTAAAGGTACATTCTTAAGCCACATTCATTTTCTAATCTCCCTCGTATAAAATGTGATATTCAAATTTTGCAAGTCAATTTTAGGTTTGCGATCGAGCAGGCACTTTTATGAAGAATAAAATTTTCTGAAATTAACAATCAAAATTTTCTCCATTTGTATCCAACTTTATGTCGGTCACTGTATATAGGTATAGAAGGTTATGCGATTTTTTCACTGTCGCTAAATCGACTTATTAGCTCATTTGCAACTTTATGGCCATCATTTCTGAATCTTCTTGTGTGTGTGTGTCGTGTTGATACGTGTATGTATTGTGGATGTATTTAGTATCCATTTCAACGGACAAAAACAATTCCTAAGGTTAGAAATTTAAGTTTTGCAAAGTTTTTGACAATTGATCTGTCAATAACAGATTATATATATACAGAAAACGTGTTAAGACGTATTGTAAATTGTAATAACATATAGGCTTTTCTTTAAAATAAAGTTTTTAATGTAACAAGATAAGTCAAAAATAATTAAATATGACATGAACAATGGTTATACAACTTTGCATTTAATTTTGATATCTTGTAGAATACGGATGGCTATGGATTTTGAAAATAATATATATATATATATATATATATATATATATATATATATATATATATATATATATATATATATACTATCCATGAAGTTTTAAACGTCATTCTGACAGATTAATTTTTGTTTTACAATGTTTCTTGTTTTCGTTATCAACGTATAAAAAGAGGTTTCTTTTAATTTTTTAAATTAGCATCTGGATACCTACTAACCTCTGTCAGACATGAAGTTTTAAACGTCTGTTTGACATAGTTTAATGTTTCTGTTTTTACAATGTTGCATATTTTCGTAATTAACTTATAAAAGAGGTTGCATAATAAAAAAATGTTACTATAGTAATAAACGTATCGAGGTGTTACGGGTATAATAATGCCCCGAGGTCAACAGTGTACTTCCGAGGGCCTCTGGTCCGAGGACTGTACTTGATCGAGGGCATTTACCTGTAACACTCGTGGTGCATTCTATATTTAATGTCCTTTTAGTGTGTTACTCAATTAAAAAAAGGTTTTGACATTTATTGTCATGCGTATTTTTAGTAATAAACAAAGTGGGTTTGACTTTTATTTTAACAAAAAATATCCAAAAATATGACAGCTATTCCTGTTTCCAATGGAAATAGTACTTCTTCAGGCCACGTCGAAAATTATAATTTTTATATTACTAAATAGTTAGATAAATAGTTGGAATTATGAATGTATTAGATCTATGGTTAGAATATTAATTTTTTGACGTTTTGTTATTTGACATTTTATTTGATGTTAATAAAGTTTAACCAAACGTACTTTGTTTCCATAAGAATTTACAGTTCTATATATTGTATATTAATGCACTTATTTAAATTACGAAGCGATCAGCAAATTGACCACACTACTTTTTTTTTATGGGACACCCTATATATTTTTTAAAATCTTTCTCCCCTTACCAAGAGCTTTTCAAAAAATATAGCTTAGTATATTTATTTTTATAAATAACTTGACAAAATGATTTTTTTCTATAATTTATATTGATAATAGTGGATGGCCGTGGGTAACCATGGTAACGCAAAAAACAAAATAAATAACGTTCTGCCATTACTTAGGTATTTAATTTTTGAAGTTTCTGCTTCTCTCAAATTATTCCTAGCTACATTTTCCCAAATTTAGTGCTGATATTTATTGTTATTCGTTTTTTATTATCGTTCTTGTTCTTGTTGTTGTTGTTGTGCAATTATTTTTTAATATGGCTCGAAACCAAAAACTTTAAAACTTTGAGAAATATGATATGAATACCTGCTCTAATGAAAACGACCAGGCCTTAGAACTCTATCTGAACAGGTCAGTTAATCTTTACCTTAGAATTTGCATTTATTTTATATACCTATTTTGTCATATAGATATCCCGAAAGAAGACAACCCGACAGAAGAATATTTCAAAAATTAAAATTTAATCTTTGCCAACATGGATGTTTTGACAAACCTCGACCCCGAGTTTACAACAAAGAGAACGAGGAATCAGAGATCGACGTTTTAACAATTATTCAAGCCACTCCTGAAACCTCGTACAGGAAAATAGATGAAGAGACCGGTGTATCTAAAACAACAGTGCAAAGGATTTTTAAAAAAACATAAATTCAAACCCTACAAGTATAAACTTGTTCATCATCTGCACCCTGGTGATGCTGAACGTAGATTGGAGTTCTGCAATTGGTTTATAAATATGAAAACTCAGGACAATAATTTTGAAACAAAAATAATTTGGTCAGACGAGGCACATTTCACAAGTTCGGGAATTCTTAATAGACACAACTCGCGGTTTTGGAGCCAAGAAAACACCAACGTGATTTTTCCTAGAGAGCGTCAAGGCAGCTTCGTATTTAATGACTCCTGCTTTATTTTTAACCGAAAAATAGTTTACAAGATTTATGAAGAAAACCTAAACTCTAATGGATACTTACAAATTCTACAAGAAAAAACTATGAACATTTTAGAAGATATTCCACTGGCTCAACTGAACGATATATTCTTCCAGCAGGATGGGGCTCCAGCCCACAATGCTAGAATAATACAAAACTGGCTAAATGAACGTTTTCCTAGGAGATGTATTGAAACAAATTGACCTGTTCGATGGCTATCACGTTCACTGGATCTCTCGGTTTTGGATTTTTTTTGTGGGGGTATTTAAAGAATAACATTTATTCAAGGCAATATGCCAACATGCAACAATTAAAAATTGCAACGGAAAATGCTTTTGCAGAATTACGAAGACAATTATTTATTTTGAAAAATGCTATTGAAAGAATTTATAAACTTTGTGAAACTTGTAGGAGACATAATGGTCTGCAATTTGAACAATATTTGTGATTAATTAATTATTTTGTTTTTATCAATGTAAATTATAGAAAAAATCATTTTGTCACGTTATTTATAAAATAAATATAGACTATGCCATATTTTTGAAAAGCTCTTGGCAAGGGGAAAAAGATTTTAAAAAAATATATAGGGTGGCCCATTAAAAAAAAAGTAGGTTATGTCAATATCTCAAAAATCGTGACCTCTAAAGAAAATCTAAGTATCGCCACTGGATTCTACGTAAAAAAATCTACAAATATCAGTTTTTACTTTTTTAATATGTCTGACAATAACAGAGTTACAAGGGATGACTGAAAATGCAATTTTTCCAAAATCACCCTGTAGCACAAAAACTAAGATGGCTATGGCAAATTTGATTAGTGCATCTTTGGTTTCATTAAAAAGTAGCACGGTGTCGCGAAAACCGCAAGGTTCTAACCTAAAAAATAAGCGACATACCCCGTAAAACATACGAAAATGATACAACCTGTACATCAAGAAATGCACAAACGTACAATACTTTGCATAGAGAACGGTGGGCACCACATTGAATGATAATGGTATAGGTAACTGTTTTCACACTTTTATTTTATCTTTGTGTTTCATTATCAATTAATGTAGGTTATTCCAATATTTTGAATAAAACTTCTTTCTTGAAATTTGAAAATTCTTTTATTTATTGTAACTCAACGTTTCAGAAAGGTATATAAAGAGTTATTCCAAAATGTTAAAATTTAAATGTTTTGACGTTCTCTATAATCCCCTCACATTTGCTGGGTATAATCTTGAAGGAACATGTGTTTCCCTCATTGGATACAAAAATTGAGGTATTTTTAGGGATAATTGTGAATAACCTAATTTGCCACTTATGGGGCAAATAAAACTTATGATCTTTAGTGTATTGTTGTTTCATTAGAAAATAACTTACCTCCGAAATGTTTTGTTTCTTGAAAAATACAGGGATGGTAGAAAAAAACAAAGGAAAAACGCCGTAGATATTTTTTAGAGAAGCTGTCTGAAATTACAGATTTGACATATTTTTTCAATTCTAAACAACTTTTTAAAATGACATTTTTGTGTATTTTGAAAAGTAAAGGTACTTTATTCTTAAGCCACATTCACATTTTCTAATCTCCCTCGTATAAGAAATGTGATATTCAAATTTTTGCAAGTCAATTTTAGGTTTGCGATCGAGCAGGCACTTTTATGAAGAATAAAATTTTCTGAGAAATTAACAATCAAAATTTTCTCCATTTGTATCCAACTTTATGTCGGTCACTGTATATAGGTATAGAAGGTTATGCGATTTTTTTCACTGTCGCTAAATCGACTTATTAGCTCATTTTGCAACTTTTGGCCATCATTTCTGGATTTCTGTGTGTGTGTGTGTGTGCGTGTGTGTCTGTGTGTATGTATGTGTGGATGTATGTTAGTATCCATTAACGGCAAAAAAAAATTCCTAAGGTAGAATTTAAGTTCAAGTTTTTTCATTATCTGAATAACGATTATTATATAAGAAAACGTGTAGACGTATTGTAATTTTACATAACTTTTCTTTATAAAGTTTTTTAATGTAACGCAAGATAAGTCAAAAAATTAATTAAATATGAATGAAAATGGTTATACCGCATTATTGATATCTTGTAGAAGCGGATGGCTCTGGATTTTAAGTTAACATATATATATATATATATATATATATATATATATATATATATATATATATATATATATATATATATATATTAATATCTATCCGCCTTGAAGTTTTAAACGTCATTCTGACAGATTAATTTTGTTTTTACAATGTTTCTTGTTTTCGTTATCAACGTATAAAAAAGAGGTTTCTTTTAATTTTTTAAATTAGCATCTAGATGCCTATTAACCTCTGTCAGACATGAAGTTTTAAACGTCTGTTTGACATAGTTTAATGTTTCTGTTTTTACAATGTTGCATATTTTCGTAATTAACTTATAAAAGAGGTTGCATAATAAAAAAATGTTACTATAGTAATAAAGGTATCGAGGGTGTTACGGGTATAATAATGCCCCGAGGTCAACAGTGTACTTCCCGAGGGCCTCTGGTCCGAGGACTGTACGTTGATCGAGGGCATTATACCTGTAACACTCGTGGTGCATTCTATATTTAATGTCCTTTTAGTGTGTTACTCAATTAAAAAAAGTTTTTGACATTTATTGTCATGCGTATTTTTAGTAATAAACAAAGTGGGTTTGACTTTTATTTTAACAAAAAATATCCAAAAATATGACAGCTATTCCTGTTTCCAATGGAAATAGTACTTCTTCAGGCCACGTCGAAAATTATAATTTTTATATTACTAAATAGTTAGATAAATAGTTGGAATTATGAATGTATTAGATCTATGGTTAGAATATTAATTTTTGACGTTTTGTTATTTGACATTTTTATTTGATGTTAATAAAGTTTAACCAAACGTACTTTGTTTCCATAAGAATTTCATAATGCTTTAGGGCATTATATCACTTCTAACGTGTTTAAAAATAGGTGCATTATTGCAAATAACACACTATAAGGACATTAAAATTATTTCATTTCCTTTAATGTCAATTTTGTAGGTTGGAAGGTCGTGTGGTGTTCTACACCAGATATTTGTGTCATTAAGTATTATAAAGTTTTGATTTATTTACTTAAAAGGTTTATGAATTCAATTGTGTTAACGTTTTCTATTGTTTATGTAAATTTGTTTAATTGTATATTAAACTGGTTTTTACAAGAAAATTATTTTTTTGGAAAACTGAATTTTCTATCAATTTTTTGAAATTCAACAAAATATTGTTTACAAATTTATATAAACTCTTTAAGTAAAAAACTGTTATTATGAAAAAAATTATATTACAACCCTTTTAAGAAATTACTTGGTAACTAGCAGTTTTTTGAATTTTCAATTTTTCTTTATTTTCTACTAGATGTGGCGTATGCGTTAAAAAGACATTTCTAATTTTTGAGCCGGTTGCCTCAAAGATAATTTTTAATACGTTGTACCGGGTGGTCAAATAGGCCAGGTAAGCGGTTGTATCTCAGATCCTGTTAATGTGACAACAATACGAAAAAAATTTATTATGAATGTGGCTATGAGAAAATGCTGGAAATTATTTTGAAGACCCGTATTTCACCGCTAGCGGGTGCAATTAAAAATTAAATAATACAATTCTAAATTTCTCAATAGTTCCTAATAAAAGTGCTAAAGAGCGCAATTTGCTATATCAGTTTTTTTTTTCATTTTAGTCTCGAAACTTAAATCACACAGTATATTTTTCATATCGTATTCGAAAAGTAGATTAAATTTGCAAGAAAAATGTAAAAACCGCAAGTTAGTAAATATCTTTGCTCGTTGTAAAGTTATAGCGAAATGAAGATTTTTAACACTTTAATTGACGAAGTTTGGTTTTCCTCAGCCGAATTGGATAAATGTTGGTCTCATATTAAAGAAATAGTTGTTAATTGAATTAAGTCATTTTTAATCACCGTCATTAGGGGGCGTTAAGAATATAAAAATAAGGTTTTTACGCTTTTTCTTTAAAATCTTAATTGCAACTTGGCCCACCCTGTAATGTTCACTTAAAATCAAAAATCCGATTTTAAATCCAAAAATATTCGACAAATGCTCAAACTGCCTCTTGTCACATTTCAGTGTTCCAATCTTGTTCGAGTGTATAAAACTGCTGCTTCGATTTCCGCAGCTGGTAGTTGAGGAATTTTATCTCGTATTCTGTCATTGTCGGTGGAGTTTGGAATATAAAGTCCTTCAAGCGACCCCATAAGTAGAATTCGAGACATGTCATATCGGGTGATCTGGCAGGCCAAGGAAATAGGCTTCCCTTCCTATCCAACGTTCTTGAAAATATTCGTTGATATGGTGTTGCTCGTTAAGGGAAAAATATGTTTTATTAAAAACTTTACGAAGAAATTACCAGTTAGCGCACGATCAAAAAAATAAGAACAGATAATTTTGCAGCTTACAATTCCACACCGGTCGTTTAGCCTTCAGCGGCCTTGGTGCTGCACTTCTCGCATCCAATATGGATTTTCAGCAAACCAATAATGCATATTATGCGTGTTTAACCTACCATCACTATTAAAAGCAGCCTCGTCGGTCCATAAAATTTGTGATAAAAAAATCCTGTTTTCACGAATCATTCCTAACATCCATTGAGAAAAATGTATTCTTTGATCAAAATCATCTTCTAGTCTAAAAATGAAAAGTAACACACATATAGTAAACTGTGTGTCTATTAAAAATTCCAATTATTACCCGTGGTCTTTTAATATGTTTTTAACAGTAGTTCGAGCTATTCGCAAATCGAAACATACCGCACATGTTCCAATGTGTCTATTAAATTCTATGTAATCTAAAACAATAATATTTTGTTCCCGCCATCCAATGCGACGTCTCCTAAATCCAGGGCGAAGAAAACTACCAGTATTGCGTAGTCGCTGTACCAAGCGTGGAAAAATTCTTCTTCCATAATGATGGCGGTCTGGGTACCGAGCCGCATACTGTCTTTCAGCATTTTGAAAGCACTCGAAATAGGCCGCAATCATATCAACTTGTGAAAGGCATTTTAAAAAACATTTATAGACCAAATTGCCAAGAATTAAACTACGTCTAATATAAATTTGACGTTTCTATACAGTGTTATTTAAAAGTTTGTTTTTTGTTTCCGCGTTACTAAACATTGATTAAACATTCCAATTAGACAAAGCGGTGTATATTAATTGAAATAGTGATTAATTCAGTGCGTTTTATTTAAAAAAACACATAAAATGTTCTACCTACTATATCTGTGTAAAATTAATAAAATTAGTTTAAGGAAGGTAAAAAGTTTAAGGTAAGGGATTAATAACCGAAAATCTAAGCAGCAGTTTTATACACCGAAAAAGATTGGAAGACTGTTTGGAATGTGACGGAAGGCAGTTTGAACATTTATCGAGACATTAAATGCCTAATATTTTTGGATTTAAATCGGATTTCTAATTTTATTTGAACTTTACAGGGTGAGCCACGTTGTTAAAATTAAACTATAATTTGTCTTTAATTTGTCTTCCAAACAAGCTTTATTTTACTAAAATTGAATAGGTAGTTGAGAATTTACAGCAATTTTAATGATTACACTTTTAATAGCTTCCCCCGGTCTTATTATGGTCAGTAAGCCAATGAACCTTAAACCCAAATTATGTAGAATTGTCTCGACTTTCTAGCGATATAAGAGTTTTGGAAGAAATTTAGAATTCTCTTATTTAAATTTTAATTGCCCTCCCTAATGGTGAAATACGGAACTTCAAAATAATTTCCAGGATTCACTCATGGCCTCATTCGTAATAAATTATTTTTACCATTGTGGTCAGATTGGCAGGTCCTGAGATACAGCGTACTTCGCTTATTTGTCCACCCGGTGTAAACATTAACTGAAGACTATACATTTAAAATAGCCAAAAACGTTAAATTTTTTACTGTAAAATTTTTAGAATTTTAATTTTCGCGCCATGACCAAAAAAAGATGTTTGATGAATGGAGTCCTGCGAACGGTGAAAGCCCTTGTGAAAGATTGAACGCTCTGGCGCAACTAAATTGTGGAGAAGGGTCCAACATTCAATAATGAAACGATCAATCCGCACCAGGCTTCGTATATGCTTATAAAATATGGGAGTTTCCGGCTGAACTCGTCAAAGAATAACGGGGTCCATTATAACATGTAAAGTAGCTGAAATAATGCTTGAAGACCTTAAACTTACCATAATAAAGTTTTGGATTCGGCAATAAAAGTTACTGACGCCACTGCGATCTAAATTTTTCGTAAAAGTCGTGGGCTGGTTGTTAAAAACCTTGCCTGAAACCAACAACATCGTAACTCAATTTAAAACTTACAACTCGCAATAATTACTTTAAATCTTTCAAAGCACGTTATAATTCGAATATACTCACTAACTTTAATTCTATGCAATATCCTGATGCAATATCCTGTATAAATGATCGTTCAATAAATTTTGAAAACGTAAAAGTTTAAAGATATTAACAGCACTACCCAATATTTACATCAATAAATCATCTTTCGAGATATAAATAACCAAAATTTTCCTACTGCCCTCGTATATTTCACCAAATCAATTTTGAAAATGCACTAGAGCATAAACAAATGTGAATTTCCTATCCTCAAGAACGATACTACTGAACACTAATTAAAATTTCAAAACGAAAAACTAAACCGTTTAATTAAAAATCAAAATATTCAATAAAGATAATCAAGATCAAAATCCATGTTAGTCTTACTGTAATTGAAGATCATGCTTGCAATTGTTCTAACTTAAGAACAAACCTGAACATAAAATTTACCCATTACATTACGGCAACAAATTACGTTATTAACTTACTCTACCCGATTGAAACGGTAGTGTAACTACTATACACTCTATATGAAAATGTAAACTTTCACCATTATTGTACATAATCAAAATACTTAGCTTTTGCGTTTTTTTAGTAGCGTATTTTTCTATTTATATTTTATATAAATCTTTACGTTTCTATAACAATTACAGTTATCGTCCTCCCCGTGTATGAATAGAAAAATACACCATCTAAAAACCCAGAAGCTAAGTATTTTATTATACACTTTCATAAATCTGATTTTAAAATCTAGCCTCAAATTGATTTGAACTAAAATAAATTGTTCAAATTAATAAAAATGTAGCAGTTATTCGCAACGTCCTGTATATCTAAATTTTGTCGGTCAATAATGTTCTAAAAAGCTCTAGATTAATAAATATGATTTACTTTTTAAATAATTATTTTACTCTAACGATTACGTAAAGTTAATACATACAATTTTCAATTAATTAGTTTTTGTCACATCAATTAATAAAAAAGCTTCAAGTGAATTTACTAAGCTTTGCATTAGTATCTTAATTAATATCACTACAAAAGTTACGTTAATTTAATAACCAGGACTTTAATTTCCAAAAACAAAAAGAAAACAGCAACATGGGTAGTTAAGGTCAACTTTCTATAATGCAAAACGTCATTAAATTTAACGAAATCTACTCCAAATAATCAAATTGTAAATTGTTACGTTTATCTTTAAACAAAACCATTGTTTAATACTGCTCTGTTTAATTATTTTAATTTTGTGTCTACACACCATGTATCTGAGTGGATAAATATAGAACGTTTCATAAATTTTAATTAATGAGAATCCAACAAAGAAAACTAAATTCGCTCATAAATCCAATAATGATGCTTAATCAGTAAAAAAGTTTCCCACTTTTAAAACTTGTTCATATCTCCTTGAGATTCCTTTATTTTACACCAAGGGCGTGATACGTTATTCACGAAATACCAGTAATTGTCTTTCATATATCACTATTGTTGTTTTATTTTGTTCAAAAATAATAGCCACAAAAGTTCAATCACTGCGTTGTTTACTTAATACTGGTGAATGATCATCATACATGTTCTTTGATATTTTTTTAACATGTGTAATTCTTATATTTATTATACTTTAACGTAATTTGCAATTATGATTTTATCAAAAAATTATTACCTTAAAAAAAATTATCTACGGTTATGTTCCCAAAAGTCAAAACAAAACACTGCACCTAATCTTAAATTGCGCACAGCTAATTTAGTGTTTAATTAAAATCTTAAATCACGTAAACTCTTAAATTGTAAATTACTATAAGTTTTTTATGAACGAATAAGTTAAAAAGTAAATTTGTAGTTAAAAATTATTATTAATTTTATTAAATACATGTATTTATATACATTTATGTATTTAATAAAATTAATAATAATTCTTAAATTGTAAATTTGCTTTATGTCTATAACCTCTATTTATTTCATAAGGTACTTATAGTTCTTAACTCGCACGCGTTTTTGGTGGTACTTAAGTATGTAAATAAAACGACCGATCCATGCTAAAAGAGACTCGCCGTTATCGGCTATTTAAACGATCGTATCTTTACAGAGAACTAATAGCGCTAGTGCCATAATTTTGACTCTGTTGCGATTTCACTCCGCTAGCATATTATGTCAGTCCATACGTCATCAACGCTCTCTAAGACTTTTTAGGTGCGAATTTCAAAACATTAACTCTGGTAAAAATTCCATTGCTCGTTATCTTTGCCTTATCAGACCATATTATTTTATCGAGAAAGTTATTATCGTCTTGGATTTTTATTAAAATATTCTCACAGTATTGCTTTCTTTTGGCAAAGTCTGGCTTTTTAATTGCTGAACTCTAATATGTGAATAGGGATGGAATTTAAATTTATGTAGAATAAAAATACTTATTTTAGAAATCCCGACATCCCTTACCTCTTCTTTTAAGGACTCTGTAGGATAGGCTGTGAAATATGCCTTAATATTAACCACATTTTCTTCTTTATCGGTGACAGGTTTTATTTTTACACTTCTGTTTTGGAAGCTACCGTGGTTTTTAAAATTTTTTGTTATGCGTGAAACTGTGTCCCTATTGGGTTTAGGTCTTCTGAGTAGCGTTCTTGGAAAGTGCGCATTGTTCTGATAACTACTCTACCACACTCACCATAAATCACAATTAAATTGAAATAATCTTCATTACTGAGATTTAGCCTACGTGATTTTAGTTTTTATCAACAATTACTTTGAATCCTTTGCATTTAGTAATTTATTGCGTTATAATTTCAAAGTAATCTTTTGGATCATTTTATTGAGAATATGATGAACTTATACAAAATGGGGGTTTCCATTACAAAAAAAACGTGGTTTTGGCCGTTTAAATTTACTGAAAATTTGAGGTTAATTTCTGGACCTTCTTAATTATTGTCTAAAAAAAAAAAGTTTGGAAACTGATAAAAACGTCAAATTTTTTTGAAAAAAGCAAATATCTCAAAAATGGTTCAGAATTTTAACATAGTCATCTTAAAATTTAATCTGGAATTGAAAAATATAAAAATGTATGGGGCGTTCCATTTAAAATAACAAAGTTCGTGTCTACTTCCGGTTTAACCGAAAGTCCTAGAAACTCCAAAATATTTTCCTTAAATTGGACACGTGATTATGACGTGACATATCGAAAGTGGACAGATGGGAGTTGGTAAACATGGAGCATTACACGATAGAACAACATGTCCTGATTGTTAAACATTATTATCAAAATGGTTAAAGCTCGATTGTCATCATTCGTAAAGTGGGTCCAATATTCGGTCGAAATAATGTTCCTAATTCATCTACTGTGAAAAGAATAATAGAAAAATTCGAAAGTACTGGTTCGGTTAGTGATGTGAAACACACGACACGAGCTCGTAGAGGTCGTTCAGAACAAAACATTACGGCAGTTCAAGAGAGTGTGGCCGAAAGTCCAGAGACATCGATTCGTCATCGTGCACAAGAATTGGACATTACAACAGCCACTCTTCAGCGTATTCTCACTAAAGATTTGCCTACACAAAGTCCAATTGACTCAACTACTTCTGCCAACAGACCATGCACAGCGAAGAGAGTTCACGAATTGGATCCTTCAGCGACAAGAAGTGAATGCCGATTTTGTGAACAAAATCATATTCAGTGATGAGGCCTATTTTCACCTCGATGGCTTCATTAATAGGCAAAACTACCGCATTTGAGACTCAGAAAATCCACGAATGATTCATCACAAAGCAATGCATCCAAAACGTGTCACTGTTCGGTGTGCATTGTGGTCTGGAGGAATAATTGGACCGTTTTTTTTAAGATGAGGGAGGTAATGCTGTAACGGTGAATGGCGAACGTTATCGTGCTATGATAACGCAGTTTTTTGTGCCTCAATTAGAAGATATTGCTCTTTACGGCATGTAGTTTCAGCAGGACGGTGCCATATGTCATACCGCCTGTGAAACATTGACTGTTATTTCCCGGTTTGGTGACCAGAATTTGCCGCTGCGCTCTTGTGATTTAACACCTTTGGACTTCTGGCTGAGGGGTATCTGAAGTCACAGGTTTATGCCAACAAGCCCGCGACCAACGAAGCATTGAAGGCCGAAATTAGACGCTCTATCAATGAAATACCGCCACATGTATTCAATAATGTTATTGCCAATTTTGCCAAAAAAGTACGCATGTGCCAGCAAAGCCATGCCGGTCATTTACAAGATATTTTGTTACATACATAATTCCCAAATGTATACATTATAAATCAATAAATATTTCAATACTTTGCTGGAGAAAACCATGGTTTATTGAACCTTAAAATCTTGCGGTCTTATTGAAACACCCTTTATATCGATAGTGAAAGCTTGTCATGAAATTCCCTGTATATATTTTTAGGTAATTGTCGCAAAAAGACAATTCTTTAATTTTGTTATTGCACTTTTGTGTATAGATAATGGTAATTCACAGTTACAAGATAAAACCGATGAGTAATCATTATTCACTTGACTTGACTTACATTTGCAATGAGTGCATGCAACAATACAGTCAATTAGAAAAATGTCTCAGTAGCATCCTCAGGGTAATTATATAACGTTACTAGAACTGTACCAATTCCAAACTATTAAAAATATAGGTAATTATTTCAATATTTTTTATTATTACAATTTTTTTCTTCATTAGCCTTATTGTAATAGGGTTTACGCCATTTTTCACTGCGAGGCTCAAGGCACTAAGATAGATAATTTTGGTATATTAATAAGCACAGTTAACTTATAATAATATGTATATTTTTTCTAAATATTTTATACGAACATAAGAAACTGAAATGTCAATATGTTTTACAGACCTTATAATATATGCCTTTAATAAATACACCCACTGACCTGTCGCTATTAGATGACTTTTTACTCTCTGATATTCTGGGCCGTACTGTAGAGCAGTACCAATTCCAGACTATTAAAAATATTTTTTCTCTTTGGTTTTATTGTAATTGGGTTTACATTATTTGTAACTACCAGACCCAAGGCACTGAGATCGATAATGTTTGTGTTCTAACTTTAGCAAGCATAGATAACTTTTATTAATTTTTAAATTTGGTACTGTAGAAAAATCTCAACGACAATGGAATTTTTTACGACAGTATTTTTTAAATTGGTTACTAAATTTTGCAGATTTTTAAATTTTGAAATAAATTGTTCTTTGCTCGAATTCGCTTAAAGTACGCCCCAGAATATCAGAGAGTAATAAATCATGTTATTACTGGAATAGTGTCGTTTTTGTGCATGGAAGCGGCAAACATAAATCTGTATTAAACCGGGCTAGTTTGAACGAAGATGTTGTATATGTGCCGCCTTCAAAATATTGTGTTAAAATTCGACTTGGGCCTGAAGATCAGACAACACATAGATGTTCGGTTGAGATTTCAGTGTATTAAAAATAGTAAATTAATTCTCAAAAAATTGAAAAGCGTGAAAGTATAAACTCGAAAATAGCTGAGCATTTTAAAGTACTTATTTTGAAATTACAAGTGCGGTAATTGCATCTTAATACATCCCTCAATAAGTGAGCCATATTTCTAATTTACGTATAATTAGATAATAGTGTAATGAGTATTTTCTAAACTTATACAAATTCTCTTGGAATTTCGGACGTTCATCTCTATCCTGTAAAATTATCTGCGTCAGTAAAGATGACGTTTGTATTAATTCAGTCTCAAACAATTTATACGTAACTAATAAAGATAGAGCTGTTGTTCACGTCTTATTAAATGAAATTCTAAATTGATTTACCTAAATTTAAAACAAAAACATGATAATCACTATGCTGAAACTTAAGATAGATTAAATGCACGTTAACAAACAGTATTAGATTTGATAAAAAAACTTGCAAGTTACTTAGATATTAAATCACTTAAATTTCTTTAGGCCATAATTATAATTACAAGCATATTTTTTCTAAATATTTTATACGAACATAAGAAACTAAAATGTCAATATATTTTACAGACCTTATACTATATGCATTTAATAAGTACGCACACTGACCTGTCGCTGTCGAGATGGTTTATTACTCTCTGATATTCTGGGACGTACTATAGAGTAGAACTATTAAAAATGTACGATAATAAATATTTCAATATTTTGAATCTTATGATTACAATTTTTCTTCTTTGGCCTTATTGTAATTGGGTTTACGTTATGTGTAACTATGAGACCGAAGACACTAAGATAGATAATTTTGGTATTATTATATTGGCATGATTTTTAAATTTGATACTGTAGAAAAATCTCAACGATAAAGACAGTATTTTTTTGAAATTGTTCAACAAAGTTTGCAGATTTTTTAATTGTTTTTTGCACAAATTTCGCTTAGTATATGCAAATCGCAATGTGTGTTGGTAAAAAGTGGTAGGTAACGTTAAAACCAATAAAGAATATAATTACTGAATAGGTTTAATATTATTATTATAATTAATAAGTTTCCATGAGGTAGTACACACATTTTTTAATGTTTAATGTTAATTTAAAAATGCAACATTTGTTATTTGTTTTACAAATAGACAAATTGGTTAAAATATGCAACTATGTAACTATTACATATTTATTCAACTTCCCGTCTCGTCTCTCATTTTATTTTGACATCTTAACAAACCTCCTTTTACAGGAAACTAGAAAACTCGCCTTTTATACATAAGAACAACTTTTACTATTTACTATTTTATCTTGTTTAAGTCAGTAATATTGAGATTATAACGAGAAAGTGATTTTTTACGAAATTTTTCATGACTAATTTTAGAAAAAAAAACCCAAGGTTTCTATACAATATATTACTCTTGTGGAATTTAGTAATAAATTCAATTCTCATTCACTCCTCTGATTATTAATTTTGCGTAATTATTTTTCAATTGCATTATTATTTAATAATTGGATTTTTATGCATTAGAAAATTTATAGCGTGAATAACTAATTAACCGTGACCCCATCATTATTAATAATGTTGAACATTAAAGTTTTTAAAATGTTCGGAATTTGTGTAAATAAATAAATTTAAAGATATTCTACTAAATTTATGTAAGTTTATGCTTGACCAGTAACGATATTTATCATTTTTTTGTGAGCATTAAAAATTGTGTAAAGCTAGTTTGCAAAATATTAATGTTGTATAGTTGCATATTAAACATTGATATTGTCAAAATTTTTTTTTTTTGTTAGAAATAGTTAATAATGTAATGATGAGAAAATCTTACCTCCGTTTTCTATCAGACGTTTTGTGTAGCTGATTTAATTAATTCAATGTATGTAAGTAACAAGTGGTCACTTCACTAGATGAGTTACTTTTACTACTAAATTAAAAACATTCATTTATGAGTTAACAGACGGGAGAAAGTTTTATACCCCTCCTTTGACAAACATACATATATTTAATATGATTATATAACCCCCTTCAGATGTATTGCGTTAACTTTAATTTGATAATTTCAATATCAATGTTGCTACTTATTTTTTATTATTTTAACACACAAAATTAAATGCAAGGAATGTTAACCTTTGTATGTTAAAAAGTACACTTTGCAACATGTATTTGTATCAAATATGACAAAATTGTTATTTATCAATTTTGTTGGAACCACGTCCGATTGTCCAAATGTATTTTCCTTGACTACAGGGTGGACACTCTTAAGTGGAAAAAATTATGTAACTCAAAGGGGTGAAGTGCGGGAGAAAAATCATGATAGGCGTTCTTTTTTTTTATGATTGTGGACCTGAACAGGCTAAATTTGGCCTATCGTGCTAAAGCAGTCAGGAACACTTAGGAGGATGGATAGAGGGATAATCAATTACCAATAGATGCCTATGAACAGCTACCTTAAATTTTCTCATATCATAAGTGAAAGGAAAACAGGAACTAGGGAGATCATTCCAGAGTTTAGAAGCCGTGTAGAAAAATGTGGATTGCGTCCGTTTGGTACGACAAGTGGAGATTTGTACTGCATACTGATGATGTGAATGAGCGAACCGAGTGTTTCTCGCAAAGAAAGCCCGAGATGGTATCAAAGAATGTAATTCAGCAGCACAATAGCGGTTGTAATAACGATAATATAAAGAAAGAACTGAAACCATCCTTCTATACTCAAGGGACTGTATCCGTGAAGTTAAGGACGGGTCATTTATAAGCCTAATCGCTCTCTTTTGAATATGATCAACGATATCGAGAGCGTATTGGGGAGCACTAAACCAGAGGTGAGAATTATATTCCAGATGAGGCCGAATTTGGGCCTTATACAGCAGAAGGAGGTAAAGTACTGCTTAGATCTGTACAAAAAGCCTATTTTATGAGCAGCTGTTTTGGTAGCTGACAGTAGATGGTCAACCCATGAGAGATTTGAAGATACAGTCATACCCAACAGAGTAATAGCCTGAAAACTTAAGAACTGAGCCATTCATACTTACAACAGGAAATGATCGATCTTTTTTGGCGGACACAAGGTAACACTGAGTTTTGTTAGCATTAAATTTACGAGCCCCGTCCCATCTCAATTGTCCCACCAATATTATTTCTTTTTAAATAAAATTATGCTAATTCACGGTAAATTTAATTTAAGTATTTATTTTTATTATCATTTGTAACAACAGTTATTTGCTTTTCTCGAATTTATTATTTTCTAAGAATCTTTGAATATCTGAAATAATCAAGTAGTCTTTGCCTTTGCTCAACAAAAGAAAGTTTGTTTTTTTACTATTAGTAAAAATGACGCGTGGAAAGGTTGTTGATGAAAAAATTCGCTCAATTATTATCAATTTATTCATAAAGGGAAAATCAAACTCGGAAATTGGCGATCTAGTTAATTTATCAAAGTTTACTGTCAGAAATATCATTCGAGTTTATAAAACAACGGGTACAATAGCTGCAAAACCTCGGTATGCGTCGAAATCCAAAATATCAGATGCTGATAGACGGCCGTTGAAAAAGATTATTAGAAAAAACAGGCGTTCGAACTATGGTGAATTATCTGTTCTTTGGAGCGATGCTGTGGGGCGAAGTGTTTCAAGATCCACGTGCCATAGAGAAGCTCTTAAGTTAGGTTAAAACTTACAAGGTAATTTTATTGCAACTTTTTCCAAAAAAATTTTTTGTAATTTTACTAATTTTCTTTAGGCGAAAGAAAAGTCACTCTTAACATTAAAACAAAAAAAAACCGGCTTAAATTGGCTAAAAGTCACATTAATTGCACGAGTGATGAATGGAATAGTGTCCATTGGAGTGATGAGTCTCGTTTTGAAGTTTGTGTTGAGGACAATCGAAGCAGAGTTATTCGTCAGAAAAATGAAGCTTTCAATTCAGATTGTTTGAAAAAAAAATTTCCTGCTTCAGTTATGGTATGGGGTTCAATGTCTGCTAGAGGTGTTGGAAAACTTCACTTTATTGATGGAATTGTAAACACCGATAAATATTTAGAGATTTCAGAATAATAATAATTTTGTGTTCCAACAAGACGGGGCGACCTGCCATACATCAAGAAAATCTTTAAAATGGCTTTTTGATCATAATGCCCAACTTTGGAAACAGTCCCGACTTGTCACCAATAGAAACCCTTTGGCACACAATGAAAAAACGATTACGAATACAACCAGCTAAAAACGTAGTCGAATTAAAACACAAACTTCAAAATATTTGGGATACTTTCACTCAAGATGAGTGTCAAAACTTAATAAGTACGATGCCCAAAAGAATTCAAGCCGTAATTAAAAATAAAGGCGACGTCATACAGTGGTAAATGTTTTTGGATTTTGTATGTTTTCCTTATTTTTAACAATTAAAAAATAACTTAAAGTTAAATGTTGCAATAAAATATTTTAAATTGTTTAAAATGTTGTTACAAATGATAATAAAAATAAATACTTAAATTAAATTTACCGTGAATTAGCATAATTTTATTTAAAAAGAAAAATTATTGGTGGGCCAACTGAGATGGGACGGGGCTCGTAAATAGATTATTGTTTCCCCATTAGAGAATACGTTGAATGTCTCTGTTGATTGAATTTGCCATTTCACCTTTATAATTGTTTCCAGACCTCAATCTGTGAGTTACAGTTTCTCCATATATCCATCCCCGGGGGTGAAGCCACCCCTGATTTTTTTTTTAAATGTAAGGGCAGGTCAAGTGATACACTGTGTGAAAGCTTGTATTAAGAGGAATACGACGCAGTATTTATTTTCTCGGGCATTTTAAAAATAAAGTGAAAAACCTAAATGAACCACTTTCTCTGGTTCACTGGTATTTAATTTCGAAAATGATTGAAATGTCGGTGGGTAAAAATGTAGCGTAGTGATAACATACATTTATTATCGCAACAACCCTGATCTTATCGTTGAACGAAAAAATCTTTATCTTTTGTGTTTCTTACACTCACTAAATGCTTTTAATTTCGACAATGCTTGAATGGTCGGTAGATAAAAATGTGCCGTATTGATAACATGCATTTATGATCTCAGCAAACCAAGTCTTTATAAGGTTGATGAAAAACGCTTTTAATCTTCTGTGTTTTAGCTCCATTTTAGTTAGTTACCTGGTTGATTTGTTAGCGTCCACATTAGTAAATTACAATATTGTCTGTTCCTTGTATTTTTCTTCGCTCGTTTACTTAAGTAAATATTCCTCTAGTGTAGTTTTCACATCTTCACATCGTAGTAAATTATTTAACATGGCTTACTTAACGGAAGCCCTTTGCATTGAGACATTAATGATGATCGGATATGGTGACCGAAGTCGCACTCAAGTTGAGGCAGCTGAATTATTTCAAGCAAATCATCCCGATTTACCGCGGCTTTCTCAAGGATCAATTAGTAAAATAGAAAGGCGCCATAGAGAATTGGGTCATGTCAGGAACCTCCCAAGACAAAGAAGAGGCAGTTGACGAAAATACAGAGCTGAACGTTTTGTTGGCTATTCAAGAAAACCCCATCATTTCGGCACAGCGCGATAATAGAACTGTTTTAAAGTTTTTAAAAACTGATGCACCATTACAAGATGCAAATGTTACAAGAATTGACTGATGAAAATCCAGACCGACGCATTGAGTTTTGTGAATGAATGATGGACTTCATTGACTATGGTCACATACAGTTGGTATGGATTCTCTTTTCGGATGAATGTACTTTCTGTTTGCATGGTGAAGTGAATCATCGCAATTGTCGTTGTTGGTCTGTCCACAACCCCCATTGGACGCGGAAAACTCATACGCAACATCTACAAAAATTAAACGTATGGGCTGGGATTATTGGAGATCGAGTAGTAGGGCCATTTTTTCTGAATCGTAATCTTGGTGGGCAGTTATATCTTTCTATGCTCACGGATGACCTGCCCCCAAATTTAAGGGGTCTATTTCCAAATAACAATCCAAATGACTTGGTTCAGAGAATTTTGTTTCAGCAAGATGGCGCTCCACCGCACTATGTATTGCTAGTACGGAACTATTTAAATCAAATTTTTCCAAATAGATGGATCGGTCGAAGAGGTGCACTTGAATGGCCACCACGATCTCCGGATTTTAATTCCCTTGACTTTTTCTTGTGGGGATATTTGAAGAGTAAGGTTTATGCTACATTACCGACCGACCTTCAGGATCTGAGGGACATAGTTACTGCATAAATCATAAATATTCCAGAAGACATGTCTTAAAACGTGAGAAATGGTTTTTATCACCGATTGGGTGTTTGTCATAAGCAGATAAGCACAGAAGTCGTTAAATCGTAGTTTAGTTTAAGAAAGTTCTCAATTGAAACTTCCCTTGCTATTTATTTGTTTATTATTTTTTGATTTTTTTGTTCAACAAAATAATGTTTAAAATTTTGAGAAAATAAATACTGCGTTGTATTCCTCTTAATACCAGCTTCACACGGTGTATCACTTGACCTACCCTTCACCCTCGGGGGTGGATATATGGAGAAACTGTAACCCCCAGATTGACGGCTGGAAACAATTATAAAGAATGCCTATCATGATTTGTCTCCCGGACTTCACCTTTTTGAGTTACAGAATTTATTCCACTTAGAGTATCCACCATGTATATGTATTTGCATCAACAGATGCAATCGTCACTTCAATTTTATGGTAACAAAGTCTGAACGCATTGTATAAATGCTCAATTAAGTAAACGTTACGAATTTTCTGTGCCGACATGGATTTTGGCCAATTTTGGTCAAAGTCGTTTTTTATTCACCAATTTTATTGGAGAAGCCGCCCATCGATGCCCATTAAGCAAATTGTATGTATTTTCTCAGAGGATACAGATTTTAGCCATGAGATGTCCAAATCGTTATTTATGCACCAATTTTCTTTGAAAACGCCTCAAAGCCTTGATTTAAGTAAATTTTTACATGGATTTTGGCCAAGTTTGGTCAAAGTTGTCTTTATGTACCAGTTTTAATCGAAAAACCTCCCAGAACATTGCATCGATTCCCATTAAGCAAATTTTATGCATTTTCTCTGAGGATACAGATTTTAGTCAGGCGATTTCAAAATCGTTATTTATGCACCAATCTTGTTTCAGAAACGTCTCAAAGCCTTGCATTCATACCCAATAAGTAAACTTTTCTGTATTTTTCGTGACCGTATTGATTTTCAAAAAGTGATGCCAAAATCGTCATTTATGCATCAATTTCGTTAAAACCGTCCAAACACATTGTACCTATGCTCAATAAGGTAACTTTATACATTTTCGTGACCACATGGATTTTGGCCGAGATGTCAAAATTGTATTTATGCACACATGGGTTTTGGCCAATTTTGATCAAAGTCGTTTTTTATGCACCAATTTTATTGAAAAAGCCTCCCAAAGCATAGAGATTTTAGCCAGATCTCCAAATTGTTATTTGTCCAACAAATTTGTTTGAAAAACGTCTTAAAGAGTTGTATCAATACCCAATCGTCATTTATGCATCAATTTCGTCAAAATTCCAACCACATTGTACCTACGCTCAATAAGGTAACTTCGTGACCATATCGATTATGGCCGAGATGCCAGAATCGTTATTTATGTGCCAATTATATCGCAACGTTCCAAAACATTCCTTACTTGCCCAATAAAGAATTTTTATGCATTTTCCTTGACTACGTGTAGTTGCATCAACATATATAAAAATCGTTATTTATGCTTCAATTTTATGGTAATAAATTCCAAATGCGTTGTATCCATGCTCAATAAGTGAACGTTACGCATTTTCCGTGGCCACATAGATTTTGGCCAACTTTAGTCAAAGTTGTTTTTTATGCACCAATTTTAGTGAAAAAACTTTCCAAAGCATTGGATCGATTTAAACAAATTGTATACATTTTCTCTGAGGATACAGCTTTTAGATAGATGTCCAAATCGTTATTTATTTAACAATTTTGTTTTAAAAACGTTTCAAAGCTTTGCATTAATACGCATTAAGTAAATTTCGTTAAATACGTCCAAACACGTACCTATGTTCAATAAGTTAACTTTATGCATTTTCGTCACTACATTTTATGCTTCAATTTTATGGTAACGAATTCCGAATGCATTGTATCAATGCTCAATAAGTGAACGTTACGTATTTTCCGTGACCACATAGGTTTTGACCAATTTTGGTCAAAGTCGTTTTTTATGCACCAATTTTATTGCAAACGTCTCCCAAATCATAGCATCGATGGCCATTAAACAAGTTATATGCATTTTCTTTGAGGATAGAGATTTTAGCCAGATTCAAAATCGTTATTTATGCACCAATTTTGTTTGAAAAACAAAAACGTATTAAGCCTTTTCATCAATACCAAATGAATAAATCTTATGTATTCTTCTTGACCACATTGATTTTTAAAAAGCGATGTCACAATAGTCATTTTTGCAGCAATTTCGTTAAAAACGTCCAAATACGTTGTACTTATGCTCAATAAGTTAACTTTATGCATTTTCGTGACACAGGGATTTTGGCCAAGAGATGTCCAAATTTTATTTGTGCACCAATTTTATCGCAACGTCTCAAAAAATTGCATCCTTGCCCAAATAAAAGAATATTATGCATTTTCCTTGATTATATATAGTTGCATCAGCAGATGCAATCGTCATTTTTGCTTCAATTTTATGGTAAAAAGTCCAAACGTATTGCATTAATGCTAAATAAGTGAACGTTACCCATTTTCAGTGACCACATGGATTTTGACCAATTTTGGTCAAAGTCGTTTTTATGCATCAATTTTATTGAAAAAGCCTCCCAAAGCATGGCATCGATGGCCATTACTTAAATTACATGCATTTTCTTTGACGATAGAGATTTTTGTCACATGTCCAAATCGTTATTTATGCACCAATTTTGTTTGAAAAACGTCTTAAAGCCTTGAGTCAACTCCCAATGAATAAATCTTATGTATTTTTCGTAACCACATTTTTAAACAGTGATGTCAAATTTGACGTTTATGCATCAATTACGTTAAAATCGCCCAAACACATTGTATCTAT
This sequence comes from Vesta saturnalis, assembly GCA_036346205.1. Taxonomy (NCBI): domain Eukaryota; kingdom Metazoa; phylum Arthropoda; class Insecta; order Coleoptera; family Lampyridae; genus Vesta; species Vesta saturnalis. The sequence goes on from JARFJB010001574.1 coordinate 1,160,860, forward strand.
GTGCAATAAGACAACTTTATGCATTTTCATGACCACATGGATTTTGGCCGAGATATCAAAAACATTATTAATGCATCAGATTTTTCTCAACGTTCCAAAACATTGCATCCTTGCCCAATAAAAGAATTTTACGCATTTTCCTTGACTACATGTGATTCCATCAACATACGCAAAAATCGTTATTTATGCTTAAATTTTATGGTAATAAATTTCGAACGCATTGTATCAATGCTTAATAAGTGAACGTTGCGCATTTTGGGTTTTGACCAATTTTGGTCAAAGTCAGTTTTTATGCACCAATTTTATTGCAAACGTCTCATACTCAATGAATAAATCATGTATTTTTCGTGAATTCATTGATTTTTAAAAAGCGATGTCAAAATAGTCAATTATGCACCAATCTCGTTAAAAACGTTGTACTTATGAACAATAAGTTAACTTTATGTATTTTTGTGACCACATAGATTTTCGCCAAGAGATTTCAAAATTTTTATTAATGATTTATGCACATTGCATTCTTGCCCAATAAAAGAATGTTATGCAGCTTCCTTGACTACATGTGGTTGCATAAACGTACGCAAAAATCGTTATTTATGCTTCAATTTTATGGTAACAAATTCCGAACACATTGTACCAATGCTCAATAAGTGAACATTACGCATTTTCCGTGACCACATGGGTTTTGGTTAGTTTCGATTAAACTCGTTTTTTATCTCCCAAATCATGGCATCGATGGCCACAAATTATATGCATTTTCTTTGAGGATAGAGATTTTAGCCAGATGTCCAAATCTTTATTTATGCACCAATTTTGTTTGAAAAACGACTATAAACCTTGCACCAATACCCAAGGAATAAATCTTATGTATTTTTCGTGACCACATTGATGTTTAAAAATCAATTTCAAAATAGTCATTTATGGACCAATTTGGTTAAGAACGTCCGAACACATTGTGCCTATTCTCATTAAGTTAACTTAATGCATTTTCGTGACACACATGATTTTGGCCAAAAGATGTCCAAATTGTTATTTATGCACCAATTTTATTTGAGAAACGTCTCAAATCTTTGCGTTAATGTCCAATAAGTAAATTTTATGTATTTTTCGTGACCACATTGATTTCTGAAAGTGATGTCAAAATCGTCATTTATGTACCAATTTCGTTAAAAACGTCCAAATACATTGTACTTATGCTCAATAAGCTAACATTATGCGGTTTGGTGATCACATGGATTCTTGGCAAGAGATGTCAAAATCGTTATTTAAGCACAAATTTTATGGGGACGTCCCAAAACATTGCAAGCTTGTCAAATAAAAGAATTTTATGCATTTTCCTTGCTTCAGTTCTATGTACCAAAGTCGGACACATTGTATCAGTGCTCAATAAGTGAACGTTACGCATTTTCCATGACAACATAGTTTTGGCCAATTTTGGCTAAGTCGTTTTTTATGCACCAATTTTACTGGAAAAACCTCCCAAAGCATTGCATCGATGTCCATTACTCAAATTTTGTGCACTTTGAGCACACAGATTTTAGCCAGTAGATGTTCAAATCTTCATTTATGTACCAATTTTGTTTGAAAGACGTCTAAAGTAAATTTTATGCATTTTCCATAACTACATTGATTTTCAAAAAGTGATGTCAAAATCGACAACATTTATGCACCAAATTTCTTCAAAAACGTCCAAACACATTGTACCTGTGCCCAATAAGTTATGCATTATGCAATTTTCGTGGCATGGATCACAAGAGATGTCAAAATCATTGCATCATTACATTTTTGCCCAACAAAAGAATTCCATACGAAGATATGTCGGAATGGTCATTTATGCATCAATTTTGTTGCAAGAACGTCCCGATTCGTAACCACATTGAATTTGCCTCATAGACGGAAGTAGTTTTTTTGTGCAACAATTTTATTGGAAAAGCTCCCAAAGCATTGTATAAAATTATATGCTTATTCTGTGATCATACGGAATTTAAGCAGGAGTTATTCACGTACTAATTTCTTTAGACAGTGCATATCATGTACGGTTGTGCATTTGTAAATAGTTTAGAAGTTAAACTGATTGTATGGTTTCTGATTAAGGAGCAAAACATGGGTGTGTAATAACGTAGTAGTTGTTTTTTTTTTTTATGATTGTGGACCTGAACAGGCTAAATAAGGCCTATCGTGCTAAAGCACTCAGGAACACGTAGGAGGATGGATAGAGGGATAATGAATTGCCAATAGATGCCTATCAACAGCTACCTTAAATTTTCTCATATCATAAGTGAGAGGAAAACAGGAACTAGGGAGATCATTCCAGAGTTTAGAAGCCGTGTAGAAAAATGTGGATTGCGCCGTTTGGTACGACAAGTGGAGATTTGTACTGCATACTGATAATGTTTTATAGGTTTAGGGACTAGTGTGTTCAAAAGTAGTGGGAGAGGAATAAAAATGTCCTTTGTATGCTGATGATGCAGTGTTGATTAGGAAGCATAAGAAGGGGTTGCAAAGGATGAACTTGAATAGTAGGAGTGTGTCGACAAAATGTTGCGATTTCAGAGATGGTTGTTTAATTGAGATGGAGTTGAAAGTAAGTGTGAGATTCGTTTGGATGGGAAAGCTTGTCTAGGAACTACAAAAAAAGTAGCACAGTGAGCCGAAAACCGCAACCATCCATATTTTACAGGTACAAAGATACCCCCCAATTACATCGAAATTGGGATGATGTTGACTTGGAAATAATTAAGGAATATGTGAAAAGTTTTTAAGTGTTTAACTTAGCCGCGAGCTTGACTTTATAAAAATACTTTCTAAATATGTGACCTTTGAGATAATTAAAGGAATATATGAATAATTTTTAGGTCGTCACCTCAGCAGCGGTAGAAATGCTAGTATCTGTTGGTATCATCGTAAATAAATAACATAATACTATAAAATCAGTTTATAAACTGAACTATTTAGCATGAGATTCGATTTATGTAGGGCCAACAATTCAACATTTTAATATTATAACCGACAAACGACAAAATATGACCAATCAACCCAAACAAACGACCAACAAACGATTGCAACATAAAAAAAAAAAACTTTGAACTTGGAGGGCTAACTTCACATCGGCCTCACAAAGGACCTTGTTATTAGTTTAAATTTTGAAAGCATCAATTACACATATTATTTTTTCGTTGTTTTTTAATAAATTAATGTTCTTGAGTCCAAAATTTAATTTCGATTGGGTTGTCCGAAGTATGATCTGTTGCAGGTACACCGCGGAACTTCATATGTTTTTTTGGTGTTCGTCTGGTATGCGATCTTTGACGTTACGTTAAAGTTGATAGTTTCTTTATTATTCGAATATATGAAGTTCCGTGTCGTAATTGTAACATATCGTACATCAGACAAACGAATCGAAGATTAAATGTTAGAGCTTGAGAAAACGGTTTGGCAATCCATCAACATTATAAGTTGTTTACTTTAGTCACACAACCTTTAGATACTGGTCTCTATATCGACACCTGAACATAAAACTAATAGCTACTGCTTCCATTTTATGTGAACTAATAACATATCAGACCTAATTCATCAAACAAACGTAATGAGACCCAGAATATCACAAATATGGAATCGTGTGTTAAAAAGACATAGTCTTATCAATAATCAAGAATAACTATTTCAAGTTCGATCACTAAGATTGAAACTAATTCAATATCTCTAACAGGGTACTCAGGACTCGTTACTCAGGTAACCACAATTTCAAAAAATACATCTATTGTGACATTTATCAGCGAAGGAGCTAAATAATGATTTTAAGACTTGAGTTTTTAATATATTTAATCAATATTACACGGGCTAAACCCGTCTTTTTTAAATCTTAACACTCATGGAAACTTAAATAATAATAATCCCTTATTTAGCACATAAGTTTAATTTCGTTCTATGTTAGGTAAGTAATGATTGCACATTTATCACATTTTATTTCGTAAAAATTCAAGTTGCTTGTCTAAGACCGGTAAAACGCAAATTCATATGATAGCGTTTGAAGAATAAGACAATAATTAAAAGAAAGAATTTAATAAAAAATAGTTTTACATACTTGTAGATTCCTAATTTTAAATTATTCGTAGTGTTCCATTGTTTTAGTTCAAGTTCCATGTCACAGCTTCCGTTAATCCATTTTAAAATGTGAAATTATAAATCTTGTAGGGCTAGGACAAAGCACAAATATTTTCATGTCTTACATATAAATGAGCATTAGTTAATTGAAATTTTAAGAATGAGTACAATTAAAACATAAAAATACAAAAAAAGTTATAGGTTAGAATTATCTAAAAGTAAAAAAAATGCAGAGCAAGTTAAGGAAATAATTACCTTCAGTTATAGTAACACGAATATTATGAAATTGATTATTGCATTATCGAATATTTTGAACAGTTTAGTTTTTTTTTCAGTTTTAATTATCGTTGAGCGATTATTTTTTAAGATAGGAAATTAATATGTGTTGACGCCTTAATATATTTTTGAAATCGGTTTGGTATTATTTTAGTGATTATGTACGTTTTGATGATTTTATTATCGAGTCTGGGTTTATTGTTGGAATTTTGGAGTTAATTCTCAGATTCTAGAAATCCTACAGCGAACCTTCCCCTTCTCCATCGTAGTTAGCCGGCAACCCTCTTATCTTGTATAAGCATGTATGACGCTTTTGTGTCTGTATGGAATCACTTTCTGCCTTCAAAACATTTTGCAGTCAACCTTGTATATCTAATGACAATATTTTTAGTAGATTAATTATCTAAATATATCGATTGTTTAGATTATTATTTAAAAAAAATTAAATGTATAGTAAATCATTAACAACAGTAATAATAAATACGTTTTATATAAAAACAATACACTTTTTGCAAACAGAAGTATAAGTACATACAAATTGTAGAGTTTGTTAACTAACGATATTTATTAATTAAAATTCTTTTAAAATTACCAAATAAGGGTAGGCGTATGACAAGATGGTTTATAATCGATACTGAGGCACGCGTCCTTTAAGGTCAATACCGATTAGAAATGCTTAACCCCGCGATTTTAATCTTGAAACGGTGTAACAGCATTAACCGATGACTATCTGCCTAGGGTCAAATAGTTGTCAGACAAGGCGTCTTAAGTATTAGTACTATTTTCAAGGTCCTGAAAGAGAACCAACATTTTGAATAAAAGGTTATTTCAAGAGCAATGGCGATGGATTGAGGATCACTTGAATGAAGTTAAGGTGAAATGAGGTTTGGCAATATTTTCCAAAATTGTCTTATTATTATTATTGTTGTTGCGAACATAAAGTGAGTTATTGCGGCGTGTCTTAAGAACCATCCTGTATATAGTGTTTATTTACCGTTCACTATAGACCCTTTACTTCTCCTTACGTTTACATGCGGTGTAAGTATCGTTAACACGTACTCTCGCGTCAATCGTCAAAGTGAAACGAGATAACTTGTATCGTTATAAAATACTTATCTTTTTTGGGATGTTTAATGGTGTATTTAAATTATACAATCTAAACGTTTCGATAACACTTACAGTTATCTTCGTCAGTAGTAATATTTGTAAGAATTGTTAAAGATGTTGTAAACAATTTTATCAAAGTTTATTTATATTTGACAAAATTGTTTACAACATCTTTAACAATTCTTACAAATATTACTACTGACGAAGATGTAAGTGTTATCGAAACGTTTAGATTGTATAATTTAAATACACCATTAAAAATCCCAAAAAAGATAAGTATTTTATTATGAGTGTTAATGGTGAAAGTTTACATTTTCATAAACTTGTATCGTTGTTCCGCACTTCGCCTTGCTGTAAACACACAATTTAGCCTAATCCTTAATTTTCGTATTTAACGCAAATGATAGAAGAAAGTAAGTATCCTTTTATATTCAAATCCTATAATTTAAATCATAGCTATTGTTTACAGAAAATAAATGTTGTTAATAAAAATGTCAATATTATTTTGTACATATTGTAAAAGGTTTTATCTAAGGATCATATTAGTTTTAAGTACCTATAATTCACAATTAAAAAGAAGTTAAATTGAAGGACAGTCCACCAAGTATAAGAAAAGAATTGTCAGCTGTTTTGTAATTAGTGAATCAGCAATTTTGTTCGCTTGTTTTGGTAAAACTAAATATACCAAACGCTCGTACTCGCACAATTATTATTATTGAGCTATACAGAAGTATTTGGCAGAGTTTGAACACAAATTTAAGAATTCGTTAAAAAAGCTTGTTGTAAACTGATTAAAGGTGGTTTTGGATAGTTAAAAAAATGCAGTTTACACGTCTATATTCACTTTTTGTCGAAACATGTTAAATTGTCTAACTTCTTTGATAAGTTAAAATACAAGAAAATCGCCGAGGGAGGTAAAGTTTATTTCGGCATAATACCGACATATTTTATGCGCATAACTGCGAATAAACAGCTAACTACCTACGATATGAATTATATAACGTTTACTACAAATCGCAAAATATGCCTGATCTTTTCCGACGTTTGTTTTTATTTGATTGTCTTTAAATATTGAGTTTTGATCTACGAAATCTGAAATAGCAAAAATACGGTTATGTTTTTTCGGGACGAGACCGGGTCCATATATTCGGCTGTTGCCGAACACGAAATTGCCTCACTGCTTAATAATAATAATAATAATGCTTTATTGTTCAAGGAAAAAAATATCCAATTGTAGAACAAATACAACTGAATTAAATACATAAGTGTAAAACAAACTATATAATTAATTACAAGTAAAACATGATTGAAACAGTAATTAAACGACATTGATTCATATACATAAATTAAAATTTTGTGAGGAAAAAGAAAAATTAAATAAGAAAAAGAAAAACGTAAATTATTGCATTATGTGATATTCCTGAATAGATCGACAAGCGTAGAAATATTTATATCAATATTAGCATTTATTTATTTTTTATTACTACAATCTGTCGCAGGGCGACATTCAATAGTTGGTTTGTCATATACATATAATAGGTGAGTATCATTACGGACGTGTATCCAGCGATATCACTCCTACATTAAACTTATTTCTAGTTTTACATAATATTTACATATTTACACATTGTCTCACTGTTCGAATCTGTGTATTAGGTCGAGCAGTTTAAACCTTTTTAATCGCGGTTGCACCTCGTCGTTTTCTGTTAAGCACTCCACTAAAACATTAGGGTGAGCTCTGATTCGATCACTATATCGCGCACTAAATTTTTTTATTTCCTCGTTGATGGTGGGAATTGCGAGGTCACGTATTATTGTTTCATTAGGTGCGTACCATGGTGCGTTTGTTACGTTTTTTAGCACCTTAGATTGAAATCGTCGAAGGATCTCAATGTTAGAAGTACTGGCTGTACCCCATAACTGTATACCGTAGGTCCATATAGGCTTTAGCATGGTTTTGTAAAGTAGTAGCTTATTTTCTAGGGACAGTTGAGATTTTTGCCCTATCAGCCAGTACATTTTTTGTAGTTTTAGCCTTAGTTGCTTACGTTTTGTCCAGATATGGGGTTTCCAGGTTAGTTTCTTATCTAGATGGATACCTAGATACTTTGCATGAGGGATTTGTTGGTTGATAAATGTCACCGGCGGGCAAGTACGTCTTCTTAGGGTGTATGTTACGTGGATCGATTTGTTTTCATTTATTTGTATGTGCCACTTTTTGCACCAGTTCTGTATCTCGTCCAGTTGTATTTGCAGCTGTTGGGATGCGAGGGTTGGATCAGTGTGAGATGCAAGTATCGCCGTGTCGTCAGCGATGGTGGCGACCATGTTACCCGGTACTGTTGGATGATCCGCCGTATATATCAAGTATAATATTGGGCCTAAGATACTACCCTGGGGAACCCCTGAGCTTACCGGGTACGGGTTTGTTATCGCGCTGCCATATCGAATAGTGAACTGCCTATTATTAAGGTACGATTGTAGGATTTCAAAGTAATCAGTAGGTAAGTTTTGCTTGATTTTACAAAGTAGTCCCGCATGCCAGACCTTATCGAATGCTTGTTTAACGTCAAGAAATGTTGCAGTACAGTATTTCCGCTCGTCAAAGTCTTTAGTAATTCTAGCTACGACCCTGTGGATTTGCTCTATTGTTGCGTGTTGTTTACAAAAGCCAAATTGATGGTCTGGTATTATGTAATTATCCAACAGGATTGGGGAGAGCTTCTCAAGTAGCACTTTTTCAAACACTTTCGACAAGACTGGTAGTAGACAGATTGGTCGATATGATGCGGGTTGATCTGCGGGTTTTCCTGGCTTTGGAATGGGAATTGTTACCGCAGTCTTCCACTGTTCGGGAAAGTGCCTGAGGCGTAGTATATCATTAAAGAGAGAGGTTATAAACTGATAACCTTTTTGTGGAAGTTCTTTGAGTATGTTACCTGTAATTAGATCTTGTCCTGGGGCTTTGTGTGGGTTCACGTTTTTATGAATAGTGGCTTCTATTTGGGTCATTTTGAATGGTTTTATTGGTAGACATATTAGCATTTATAGTATTGAAATTTAAAGACATTATATAAGTAGGTGATTTAATAATGAGTCGGTCTTTGGGAATAGGTTATGTGGAATCTTGATAAGCGATTGGGTACGGAAAAGTTAAGGGATGATAGAAGAAAGAGACAGTCAATTCGATTGTTAAGTAGGTCATATAAAAATCTAATGCTGCTGTATTTACGACTGTGTTTTAATGGTGAAAGTTGAAATCAACCTGGGAGGATTCTTGAGGATAACTCCTCGCTGCATATATACCATAAATCTTAAAAAGAGCGTATTTCAATAATTTTTCTGGTACATTTTCGATCATATTCATGTGTTCATTATAGATAGGATACCATATAAGATTACAGTACTCAAGTTTTAGCAGAGCTAATGAAAAATATGGCGAAAACATAGTTTGAGTATAATGAAACAATTTGCTATTTCTCATGATGAATCCAAGCATTCTTTTTGCATCTAAACATATGCACGGAATGTGAAAAACTTAGATGTTAATCAAACATTACACCGAGATCTTTATTATTTGAGACCCGAGATAAGGGAAACAAATTTTACATTTGGAAATATTCACATTCAAGCAATTGCTTAGACACCAGTTAATTATTCTTGAAAGGCTAGATAGTCTAGAGAAGTGATTTCACAATAAATTTTGTGGTCATCAGCAAAAGGTGATTGCATGAGATCATACTAGTGACATTAAGAAATAACAAAAATAACAGTGGACCCAGGTTTGATCTTTGGGGTACCCCTGACAATGCAGTAAATGAATATGACGCAAAATTATTAAAACACATACTGTAAACGATCAGTTAAGCGGAAGAAAACTACAGAAAGGAGCCGTTCACTGAAACCAAAATTGCATAATTTATTAATTAGGAGGAAATAATTAATCTTGTTAAACGCTTTACAAAATTCAGTATAAATAACATAGACTAGCTATGGTTATGTAAGACACGCAACGCATAGACTGCAAAACAGACAAGATTGGTTACAGTTGACCTATTTTGCATAAACCCGTGTTGATGTAGCGATATATAATAATAATATACAATATATAATTGTGTGCTTAACTTATTTTGGTATTATTACTGTATTGGTAAAAAGTTTTATTTCGTTTTTTGATGGTGTAATCATCAGTCATACAAGATTTTGAAACGTGTTTTAAAGGTATGTTTATCATCAATGACACCATTTTCTTATCCGTGAATCAATTTTACTGTTTAATTTAGTAGTTTTTTCTGGAATGTCCAAGAAGAAAGTGATATTTAATATTTACTTACATTTGCACTATGTATGGAAAATGTTCAACGAGCTAAAAACGGAAGCGAAATGCAAATTTTAATAAATAAAAAGAATTAATGTACTTTTTTAAAACATAGTATGTGTTAAGGAAATATAAATAAGTAAGTACATGTAACGATTTTTTCATAATCTGCATATTTTAGAATATTTCCGACTTTTTTCATTTTATTATGAACATGGACTTTAATAAAATCTACATATTATAATGGCCTGTAAAAAACGACGTCATGCAGTTTCAACTTCCTCAACACTTGTAAAATACCGTCCACGAAGGAAGTGCGCCATCGATCGGAATAAGTGATAATTGGAAGGCGAAAGATTCGGGCTATAAGCTGGATGAGGAAGAAGCTCAAAATTCAATTCTCTAATTTTTGTTGAGCTTCAGCTGCAGTATGAGATCTGGCGTTGTCTTGTTGCAGAATTACTCGTCTTCTGTTCACCAATCCAGGATAACGCCGACTTAGAGCAGCGTGAATCCTATCCAACTGTTGACTGTAAAGGTCTGCCCATCAGGAACCAACTCAAAGTGAATAACCCCTTCAAAATTCCACCATACACAAAGCATAACCTTCTTTTGTAAGCTTTCTCGTTTGGGAACCGGCAATGCAGGTTGCCCGACAGTAATCCACTGATTTTATGTGCCATAGTTATTGTAATAAATCCACTTTTCATCGCAAGTAACGATCCGTTTAAAGAAACGTTCATCCCAAGGATTGGAAAGCAGTTGATCACAAACCTGAACTCGCTTTTCTGCCATTTCTGACGTTAAGTTGTTTGGAACTTCTTTACAGCGTCTATTGGCTTTTCGAAGTTGATGCAAATGGTTCCTTACGGTTTCTTTGGAATACCCAAGTTCTGCTGACAACTTACAGGTACTTGTCGATGGATTTGCTTCAACAACATCTCGAAGTTCAGCGTTACTTAGCGATTTGGGCCGACCAGAACCTTGTTTCCTCTTGAGACTTGTATCTTTGCCAGTAAATTTTCGAAACCAGCGCTGCGCCGTACGAATGTTCACTATTCCTTCCACTTCGCATATTTTTTTAACTGCGGCGGTTGCGGAAACAGTATCAAAATTTCGTATTTTTCGTCAGCCATTTTGACTTTATTGTTAGAAACAAAATAATAGCCGAAGAAAATTAGACGGGGACATTCACCTGATTGATTATCTTTTAATATTGCGTAGCATTAACATGTAAAATGTTTTCTAGTTAGGAGCAGAAGGACTCAATAAGAAACTCTAAAAAACGACATTTTTTATCGGCCACCCTAATATTTGTAGATTTGTATATTTTTTAACATATTTCATTGTATCAGACGAATTAGAAATACAGGGATATTCCAGTAAATAATCTCTAATAATTGTGGCAAGCATTGACTCCCATAAAAACGGCCCATGAGAACTAAACTTGTTACATGGTTTGCAATAAATGTGTAACAATAACAGATAGTACTTGTATTTCGATACTTTGCAACAAATGCGCTTACTTTTCTAGTTTGACAACGTAAACTTTCAACGACTATCACACATAATTAAAATATTTATATTTTAGGTATTCAATCGTGTATTTTTTATTGATATTTTATATAAATTTAAACGTTTCGATAACAATTACAGTTAGCGTTCTCCAGAGTTGTGCTGGCCATAAGTCGAGGTGGTGTTTGCCAGCCGGGCCTGGCCTGCGCGGGCCTCCGACGCTACCTACCCCCTGGCTGATGTAACATGGTTCATACATACTTAGCGAGAAATGAAACGAAAAACTTTAAAAATAGTTGACCCTGAGGCCATCTCTGAAACTTTCGCTATTTTCGAGCTCAAAGCGCTCAAAAATATTTCTGGCCGTAATTATTGAGCTCTTGCAGCTCAAGGATATTACTTTTTTGTTGATTTTCGATCTCTTTGCGCTCGAAAAACAATAATGGCGCTTTTTTTGTTTTTGAAAAATAATATAGTGTCCCAGGATTTTAGGGGCGTATAAATACTCACTAGAGCATCCAGCCCGTGAAGGCAATTTGTGCCACGGCATAGCCCAGTGGTGTGGGCGGGGTTCTTACTTAATGTTGTGAAAGGGCACTCGACGCAACTCCAAAAACGTCAAAATCCGGTAAAAATCGTCAAAACGGTGTCATCTGTTAAAAACATTTATAACGGGAAAAACGTCATGAACAATAGTCTAACAGAAAACCAAACGTTCAATCAAAAATAAACTACTTTACTACTAAAATTCTATTCCAAATATTTACACTAAGCGCACCTAAGCTTTAATAAAATCCTATGCTTCATATCAAAACTGCAACACGCGATAATAAAACCTAAAAGTCATTAACCATTTTGATAAGTTCAGCGCTAAAATTATTGGCTCAAATACTCAAAAATAACAGGTCAAAACGGTAATCAATTATACAATCTCAAACAGAAAATACGTGCAACAAAACTAAACGGACACGATCAAAAATTTATAAAACCCTAAAATAAATATACGCCAAAATCGGGATGTAATATTTACATAAGACAAATAACAAATAACAAACTGCCCACGTGCCTGGCATCATGGGGCACCAGGAAAGATGTCTACAATCGGTATGTTGATTCATATAAAATATAAATATATATATATATATATATATATATATATATATATATATATATATATATATATATATATATATATATATATATATATATATATAAGAGAGAGAGAGAGAGAGAGAGAGAGAGAGAAAAGAAAAGGAAGTTCGATTGATTATTTTAGTATATTGTGAGGTAACTATATTTTTCCGAATTTGTTTGTGTGGGTGATTTTAACAAAATGCTTGTTTGTACTGATTTAGACGAGTAATACGCCTTTGTTTGTGTATTTAAGTAACGTTTAGATATCAATTGAGACGGTGTTTATCTGTATTTGATTTTAATTTCGCTAACTAAAATTACATATCACCGATTGTCAAATTTATTGGTTCAACGAGATTATAATGATTGATTTATTTCTTTTTTGGTGTTATTTATTTAAAAGTTTAAGGTATAAAAATTTGGGTTATTTGAGCTTGCAAAACACAATTTACATCAGTTTTATTAGAAATTTAACGATAAAAATTATGTTCAATGTGTTGCGAACAAAATACCAATTGTTTATTTCAATTTTTAATAAATTTCAATATATGTATAGCGTTTAAATGTGTGTAATTTTTTTTATTGTATACATTTGTAACCTTAATATTTTCGCACAACGTTCGCATTACCTAAGTAGATCAGGTTTAAAGTTTAGATGTTTTGAATGGCATGCAGTTATTAAGTGATTTACTGCTTTTACTGAAATTGTAGATTTACATAACTTGACGATGACCTTTTTTTTGTTGCTTTATTATGTAATTAAAGCCTTAACGTAATAATTTCAATAATTAGTCATTATTAATAATTAGTCATTCTGATCTGGTTGATATAATTAAAGTTTCGTTAAGCTTTAACGTAAGGACTAGTGAGAATTTTTCGATTTGAGAGTCTATTTTATTTTGTTTGGTAATAGGTCACTTTAAAAGAAATTTTAGAATATAAAGTAACGTAATTATGAAGTAAGTCGGTCGTTGACAGAACAGCTATTTGATTTTGCATACGAGGGTATTGCGAATAGTCGCAAGTATTTTTGGAGTTACTTTTTATATGAATCAATATACCGATTGTAGACATCTTTGCTGGTGCCCGATGATGCCAGACAGGTAAGCAGTTTGTTATTTGTTATTTGTCTTATATAAATATTACATCCCAATTTTGGCGTTTATTAAGTTTTAGGGTTTTATACATTTTTGATCGTGTCTGTTTAGTTTTGTTGCACGTATTTTCTGTTTGAGATTGTATAATTGATTACCGTTTTGACCTGTTATTTTTGAGTATTTGAGCCAATAATTTTAGCGCTGAACTTATCAAAATGGTTAATGACTTTTGGGTTTTATTATCGCGTGTTGCGGTTTTATATGAAGCATAGACTATTATAAGATCTGTTCATGAAGTTTTTCCCGTTACAAATGTTTTAACAGATGACACCGTTTTGACGCTTTTACCGGATTTTGACGTTTTTGGAGTTGCGTCGGTGCCCTTTACAACATTAAGTAAGAACCCGCCCACACCACTGGGCTATGCCTTGGCACAAATTGCCTTCACGGGCTGGATGCTCTAGTGAGTATTTATACGCTCCTAAAATCCTGGGACACTATATTATTTTTCAAAACAAAAAGCGCCGTTATTATTTTTCGAGCGCAAAGAGATCGAAAATCAACAAAAGTCATATCCTTGAGCTGCAAGAGCT